>JAAONU010000086.1:0-141111 GCA_012932295.1 Cyclina sinensis
AAACGATCTTTACGGGATAAAAACTCAAAACTCAAAACAGATTTAAAAATTTTTCGAGAGCGGGAAAATTCTACAGTGAAAATTCTACTTCAACTGAGATTATGGATTCTACAAGGCAGGATTTTATCAACTGTTCAATAGACAACAAACTGACATACATGTTTGATGAGCTTAGAATTATTAGAAATGAACAAATTAACTGTAAAAACGGTTAGATATCTTTGAAAAATCGCTCACGGGTACGGACAAGAAAATAGGTCAGGTAATACATATAACAAATGCTCAAACAGAACTTATGAAGGCCCTCGCTTACAGATCGATAGATATTGAAGCTAGGTCACGGAGAAATAATTTAGTGTTCCATGGTTTTATAGAAAATTCAGGTAAAAACTGTTTTCAATGGATACGTGATTTTTTGGCCAACCATCTTGATATTAATCCCAGAGACATTTACATTGCTCGTGCACATAGACTAGGAAGATTAGATTCAAGGAAACAGGTACAAAAACGTCCCATAATCGTCAACTTCCGCGATTTCTGCGACACAGAACTGATTATGAGCAGAGTTACATTGCTCAAGGGTACCCCTTTCTCTGTAGATTTCGATTACCCACGAGAGATACAATAGGCTCGTGCCCGTCTTTGGCCCAAATATAAACAGCTGAAGCAAACTTCACCGATATCAAAAGTGCAAATAGTATACCCAGCCAAATTACTGCAAGATGGACGTTTAGTTCAGGATGCACTTCCGGACTGGAACCGATACGCAAGCGTCAGTAGGTTAGAACATATTGACAAACTAGATGAATCCAGTTACAGTCATGATATTAATATGAGTGATCTACATTCAACAAATGGAATAAACACAGGTGACAATTGTGAGAAAAATAACTTACCTCAGTCAGAAAGTAACTATGCACATCCCAATACCCAAGGCATACAGAATGCTTCTCTCCCCATCATTAACCCTTTCGTCCTTATGAATCCCCATGTTGGCCATATAAATTCACCATTAAGTGTGAAACCCATCTTGCAGCAACAGCTGTCAGCACTTTCCAGTTTAGCACAAAATGTAAACCCTACAGTTTTTAATCCAGTACAACCCCCTCAATTTGTTACTTGTCCCACAAGTAGTGAACATCACAGTGTTGCCAGTCACCAAACACTGAACGTCCCTTTGGAAACCTTCTCACAAATCTCGTCAAATGGCTGCAATGATCTTACAGCATCACAGGCTCCAGAAATTGAAACATTCCGCAGTCGAATACCATATCTATCGCTGATACCCTGAATGTTACACACCCAGTCCTTCCCGTTCTTGATCAGTCCCTTGCAACAAGTTTAGCACCCAGTGATACGCCCCAGGCCAACAAAGTATCAGTAGAACAGCCTGAAATATCCCCTACTGTTCTTTTTCCCGTAGCACAAATTGCACAGCAAGCTCTGATGCGTCCAGAAGAAAACAACAACATATATCTTCAAATGATACTTGTGACCGTACAGAAGAAACAAATTTAAAATTCGTTGACACTGACGATACATGCAAAAAGTTATCACAAACAACTGTTTCTCCATCGAGGGGGCGGTCGCGTGTAGCTCGTGCAGCTACGCGTGCTGAGAATCGTTCTCAGTCCGCTAAACCTTACAGACGACATAGTGAAAGCATACCTCGCAATAATAATCGGGTTTTACCTGATTCTATAAATAGAAAATCATCACAGGTAGATCAGGTAGCAAATGACCAGCGATCGGAACGGTGTCAATCAACAACAACGGGGTTTCCCCAACAGGTGTAAATGTAGGACAATAGGTCAGAGAACAGAAGGTCTCGCTGCGTTGTGCGTTACTTAATATACAGGGACTGGCGACCAGAAGAACAAATAAATTAACCTCTCCTGAACTTAAGGCTGTTTTTTGTACTCACGATATAATTTTGTTGACGGAATCGTGGACTAATGAATTTTCAGATTTATGTGTTGATAATTTTGAACATTATGTATTAAATAGAACCGAAAATAAGTCTACTAGTAAACGTTCTTCCGGGGGAATTATTATTTATATTAGAAACGATTTTGTTTCCAACGATACACTTGTATTTAAAAGTCAAGATGGCATAATT
The DNA here is from genome assembly GCA_012932295.1 of Cyclina sinensis. Taxonomy (NCBI): domain Eukaryota; kingdom Metazoa; phylum Mollusca; class Bivalvia; order Venerida; family Veneridae; genus Cyclina; species Cyclina sinensis. The sequence goes on from JAAONU010000086.1 coordinate 2,120, forward strand.
TGTATTAAGATAAAAGGAGATATTCTGGGTCTGCAAAAAGATTTACTAATAAGTTTATGTTATGTTATACCTGAAAACAGCAGCAGACAAGCCATGCTTGATTCCCATACGTTTGATAGGTTACTAGAGTTTATTGTTGAAATTGATTCCAAGCATGAAAATGGATATAATTTCTTACTCTGTGGTGATATGAACTTGCACACTTCTGATAATCCAGATTTTGTAGCAGATGATAATTTTTCTGATTTTGATGTTTTACCTGATGATTATTGTTCCGATACAGATATTAAGCGTGTTTCCCAAGATCAGGGCCGTTTAAATAATAATGGTTTGTTGTTATTAGATCTGTGCAAACAGACTGGTTTACGGATACTAAACGGGCGTGTGGGTAATGACAAAAATATAGGTCGGTGTCACGTTCCTTTGTTGTTTTTTTCCCACCTATCTATCTTTTTATGATCAAGACGTTTCAGAATTATCTTACACGTGACACGGTGTCTGAATAATGGAGATATAGACTTTGAAGTGAATGGTGAAAGAAACTCACAGAAACTGTTTGTTCGCTTTGTACGTATACGCGCAAACGTCATAAACGTATATTTAATGAAGTTGAGGTCAAAGTATCAGTAGTGGTAAATTGCGGGTTGGGCCCAAAACCTCAGTTATAGCAAAAACCAGGGTCCAAGGGAAGTAAATGTTGTAAATGGTAATATTACATACCTTTCTATTTTTTTGTTACTATCAGTTAGCAATATCAAAGTATTCGAAGATGGGATGTTACTTTATTAGTATTTTAATGAAATCTTAAATAAAGCATATCCATTTTGAGTATAGTAAAACTGATTTCTTTCAACTGCCGTGGTATGGAATGCGGGTTGGGACATGCCACTTGCCAGTTGCCACTTGCTACTTGAGAGTCATTCAGACGCTTGATATGGCAAGTGGCAAATGGCAAGTGGCAAGTAGCAAGTGGCAACTGGCAAGTAGCAACTGGCAACTAGCAAGTAGCAAATAGCAAGTGGCAACTGGCAAGTAGCAACTGGCAATTTGCAAGTAGCAACTGGCAAGTGGCAACTGGCAAGTAGCATATAGCAATTGGCAAGTAGCAAGTGGCAAATAGCAAGTAGCATGTCCCGACCCGCATTCCATAGCCATGGACTAAATAATATTAGTAAAAGAGTTGAAATATTTCAGTTTTTAAAAAAAGAAAATGCAGACTTTTTTTGCCTACAAGATTGCCATTTTACAGAAAAAAATGATTGAGATCTATTCACAATGGGAAGGAAACTGTCACTTTTGCCATGGAACTTCTAATTCTAGAGGTGTTTGTGTTTTATTAAAAAAAACATTCCTGTTACTGTACAGTCTGTATACAAAGATAATTCGGGGAATTGTATAATATTAGATGTTAACCGTTCGGTTTACGTTGTGCAATATTTATGGCCCTAATGCTGATAAACCTAGTTTTTTTTATAGAAGTTTTCAACCAGATTGAGAACTTTGGTAATGAGAAAAAAAATCATTTGTGGAGATTACAATCTTGTAATTGATAAACATACCGATTACAACAATTATAAGTCATAAGATAACAATAAAAGGGCTAGGGAGAAGCTGTGCTCTATTATAAATGAAAACAATTCAGTAGATACTTTTAGAATTATAAATGGTGATAAGAAACAGTTTTCTTGGAGAAGAATGAACCCAATGCAACAAGGTAGATTAGATTTTTTTCTCACTTCTGAAACATTACTTTTCAAAATAAGAAATTCAAGTATTGGAATCTCATATCGGTCAGATCACTCTATGATTACATTAGAATTACAACTGAAGGATACTGAATATGGGCAACCATTATGGAAGTTTAATAATTCATTATTATATGATGGTGACTACATAAAATGTATAAATGATAAAATTGATGAAGTGATTCGAAAAACCAGTATTGTATACCAGTGTATTGCATAGATAATATTGAAATTCAAGTTGATCTAAAAACGATTTGATAAAAAAATGAAAATATTGAAAACAATCTTAATGTAAGTAATAAAGAACAACTTTTGATGCTACACAAAGATCTCGAATCAATAAGGTTGGACAAACGAAAGGCTATATAATAAGGTCGAGGACAAAGTTCATTGTAAAAGGTGAAAAACCTACAAGATATTTTTTAAATCTTGAAAAACAGTATAGTATAAGTAAATCAATTCCTTTCTGGAAAGAGAAGATGGAGTACTGTTAACTGAAAAAGCCGATATTTTACAAGAAGCATGTTTATATTTCAGAACTTTGTATTTAAAAATATATCTGATAGAAAAAAAGATTTAGAAAACATTACACTAAATAGGTTATCAAATGAACAGGCTAATAGCTCGGAAGGTCTATTGACATATAGTGAAATGCTTAACACAGTGAAAATATGAAAAATGATAAATCTCCTGGGTCTGATGGATTTACTGCAGAGTTTTTTAAAGATGTTTTGGAATAAAAATTGTCCATTTTGTTGTAAGATCATTAAACTATGCTTTTACAAATGTTGCCCTTTCAGTTACACAACAACAATGTATAATTACATGTATACCAAAAGAAAATAAACCTAGAAAGTTTTTAAAAAACCTTAGACCCTTAACATTACTTAATGTTGTTTATAAATTAGCTTCAGGCACAATTGCTAACAGACTGAAATCTGTATTGGATCACTTAATTAGTAATGATCAAATTGGTTTTGTAAAGGGTCGGTATATCGGAGAAAATACTAGACTACTGTATGATATAATGAAAATTACAGAAGAAAGACAAATGCCAGGGCTGATAATGACAGTAGATTATTAAAAAGCATTTGATACATTGTCTTATAATTTTATTGAAAAAACTTTCGATTTCTCTAATTTTGGAAATATGTTTAAAAAATAGATAAAACTGTTCCTAAATAACTTTATGTCAATAGTACAAATTAATGGTTCATTCAGATTTCTTTTTAACAGAACGTGGATGTACCCAAGGGGATCAAATAAGCCCGTATATTTTTATTTTGTGTGCAGAAATACCAGCTATAAAAATAAGGAATAGTGAAAAAATAAAAGGCGTTACTATTGATGGGACAGAGTATAAAATTTCTCAATTTTCAGATGACACGTCCCTTTTTCTTGATGGTACTGAATCCCTCAATGCCAATATAGATATGTTAAATGAATTTTCTTTTTATTCAAGTCTTAAAATAAATTATGATAAAACAAATATGGATAGGTGCAATGAAATACAGTACAAGATCCATAAAAACTAAATATAAGCTAACCTGGGGCACAACACAATTCAGAATACTTGGTATTATTTTTAATGTAGACCTAGATAAAATGGAGAAACTAAATTTTGATAACAAAATGGAAAAGGCAACAAATTGTATAGCCCATTGGAACAAAAGATCATTAACTGTTATAGCGAAAGTTACAGTAGTGAAGACATTGTTACTTCCCCTGTTCACATACTTATTCATTTCATACCCTACCGACACCAAAACAATTATTTCTGGATTATTTAAGTAAGCTGCTTTACGATTTTATTTGGAAGGGGCCCTACAAAATCAAAAGCTCTGTTGCATGCAAGGACTATGAAGAAAAGGGGCTTAAAATGGTTAATATATAAATATGAAAAAAGTATGAAGCTATCGTGGCTTAAAAAGCAATTCAAGCAACTGGAAAGTGCTATATATTACTGAATTCCATAATTGAATTGCAAAAGATTTTAAACTTTGGGAAGCTATACAAAGAACAAATTATAAAACAGATTCGTAATAAATTTTGGTTTGATGTGTTAAGTAGATATATATTTTTCATAGATAAAATGCCTGATGATTTTCTTTCAATGCCACTTTTTTTATAACAATTACTTTAAAATAGGAAATACAGGTTTATTTATTAAAAGCATATATGAAAAAGGTTTTAGATATGTTAGAGATGCAATTGCAAATGAAGGAGAATTTATAGATATTTATTATATTTAGAACACTGTACTGGTAGAAAAATAATTTTTGCGGTATGAAGGCTTAAAGAGGGTCATCAAAGTTTTTGAAAGATTACATAACTTCCCTTCCAATTCCTTTAACATATTGTATGGACCTTTTGTTTCATGTTACATTTCAAAAATATTATTCTCTAACAAGCAAAGTAAGTATGTGTATAAAGTATTGAATGAAAATAGCGATATACCTACTAGTCAGATTAAATGGAATAATATTTTCAGTGATATTGACTGGAAATATATATATATATAGTATTGTTTTATATGTTACAAGAGATACTTATATTCAGTGGTTCCAATTACGAATACTTAATCGAATAATTGGTACAAAGTCTTTACTATTTAATATAAAAAATTACAGGATATAAGCCATGTACTTTTTGTAAAAAAATGAAGAAGAAACTATTTTACATTTGTTTTGGTATTGTAACTGTGTTCAGAAAATGTTACAAAGCCTAAAAGATGTTTTGCTGAACAGAGTAGTATTTATGCAGTTGACATGTAAAGTAATGACCGAAAAGCAAAACGATTCTATATACTTTTTCTAGAAATTAAAAGGTATATTTATTTATGTAAAAGGAAAGAAATAGAACCTAGTTATAATGGCCTTAAACGTAGCTTATTTTGTTTTTGGCATTTTTTCAGAAAAACTCAATCAAATGAAAAAGACTATGAAAACTGGGCAGTTGTACAGATGCTCATTAACAATTAAATGAGACTGAACTGTAGAAAACTAACCATTGATAAATCTAATGCATCTTTTTATTTTACAAACTAAGACTGATCTATCTTGACAGAAATAACAAATTAAACAGTTTTGGCATCTATATTTGTTCTTTTTAGTGGTGTGTGTCTTTTCTTTCTTTTTTTCATTTTTTTTCTGAAAATTTATTGGGGGTGACTGCAGTATAAATTTAACATAGTACAAAGTACGTTTAAAATAAGAAATACATACAGATACATAGCAAATATAAAATTATATATTATATATTAGGTGTGAAAAATATGGCGGACAGTGGTCAGAGATTTTATTTGCGGTTAGAATAAGTTTGAAAATATTAATATACTGTGAGTTAAACAGAATACTTTTGGAATATTAAGTATAAAATGATGGACTTTATGAATTAGTGGTGTGTTTATGATATGTTATCGTTTTGTTTTGGAGGAAAACGATCTTTACGGGATAAAAACTCAAAACTCAAAACAGATTTAAAAATTTTTCGAGAGCGGGAAAATTCTACAGTGAAAATTCTACTTCAACTGAGATTATGGATTCTACAAGGCAGGATTTTATCAACTGTTCAATAGACAACAAACTGACATACATGTTTGATGAGCTTAGAATTATTAGAAATGAACAAATTAACTGTAAAAACGGTTTAGATATCTTTGAAAAATCGCTCACGGGTACGGACAAGAAAATAGGTCAGGTAATACATATAACAAATGCTCAAACAGAACTTATGAAGGCCCTCGCTTACAGATCGATAGATATTGAAGCTAGGTCACGGAGAAATAATTTAGTGTTCCATGGTTTTATAGAAAATTCAGGTAAAAACTGTTTTCAATGGATACGTGATTTTTTGGCCAACCATCTTGATATTAATCCCAGAGACATTTACATTGCTCGTGCACATAGACTAGGAAGATTAGATTCAAGGAAACAGGTACAAAAACGTCCCATAATCGTCAACTTCCGCGATTTCTGCGACACAGAACTGATTATGAGCAGAGTTACATTGCTCAAGGGTACCCCTTTCTCTGTAGATTTCGATTACCCACGAGAGATACAATAGGCTCGTGCCCGTCTTTGGCCCAAATATAAACAGCTGAAGCAAACTTCACCGATATCAAAAGTGCAAATAGTATACCCAGCCAAATTACTGCAAGATGGACGTTTAGTTCAGGATGCACTTCCGGACTGGAACCGATACGCAAGCGTCAGTAGGTTAGAACATATTGACAAACTAGATGAATCCAGTTACAGTCATGATATTAATATGAGTGATCTACATTCAACAAATGGAATAAACACAGGTGACAATTGTGAGAAAAATAACTTACCTCAGTCAGAAAGTAACTATGCACATCCCAATACCCAAGGCATACAGAATGCTTCTCTCCCCATCATTAACCCTTTCGTCCTTATGAATCCCCATGTTGGCCATATAAATTCACCATTAAGTGTGAAACCCATCTTGCAGCAACAGCTGTCAGCACTTTCCAGTTTAGCACAAAATGTAAACCCTACAGTTTTTAATCCAGTACAACCCCCTCAATTTGTTACTTGTCCCACAAGTAGTGAACATCACAGTGTTGCCAGTCACCAAACACTGAACGTCCCTTTGGAAACCTTCTCACAAATCTCGTCAAATGGCTGCAATGATCTTACAGCATCACAGGCTCCAGAAATTGAAACATTCCGCAGTCGAATACCATATCTATCGCTGATACCCTGAATGTTACACACCCAGTCCTTCCCGTTCTTGATCAGTCCCTTGCAACAAGTTTAGCACCCAGTGATACGCCCCAGGCCAACAAAGTATCAGTAGAACAGCCTGAAATATCCCCTACTGTTCTTTTTCCCGTAGCACAAATTGCACAGCAAGCTCTGATGCGTCCAGAAGAAAACAACAACATATATCTTCAAATGATACTTGTGACCGTACAGAAGAAACAAATTTAAAATTCGTTGACACTGACGATACATGCAAAAAGTTATCACAAACAACTGTTTCTCCATCGAGGGGGCGGTCGCGTGTAGCTCGTGCAGCTACGCGTGCTGAGAATCGTTCTCAGTCCGCTAAACCTTACAGACGACATAGTGAAAGCATACCTCGCAATAATAATCGGGTTTTACCTGATTCTATAAATAGAAAATCATCACAGGTAGATCAGGTAGCAAATGACCAGCGATCGGAACGGTGTCAATCAACAACAACGGGGTTTCCCCAACAGGTGTAAATGTAGGACAATAGGTCAGAGAACAGAAGGTCTCGCTGCGTTGTGCGTTACTTAATATACAGGGACTGGCGACCAGAAGAACAAATAAATTAACCTCTCCTGAACTTAAGGCTGTTTTTTGTACTCACGATATAATTTTGTTGACGGAATCGTGGACTAATGAATTTTCAGATTTATGTGTTGATAATTTTGAACATTATGTATTAAATAGAACCGAAAATAAGTCTACTAGTAAACGTTCTTCCGGGGGAATTATTATTTATATTAGAAACGATTTTGTTTCCAACGATACACTTGTATTTAAAAGTCAAGATGGCATAATTTGTATTAAGATAAAAGGAGATATTCTGGGTCTGCAAAAAGATTTACTAATAAGTTTATGTTATGTTATACCTGAAAACAGCAGCAGACAAGCCATGCTTGATTCCCATACGTTTGATAGGTTACTAGAGTTTATTGTTGAAATTGATTCCAAGCATGAAAATGGATATAATTTCTTACTCTGTGGTGATATGAACTTGCACACTTCTGATAATCCAGATTTTGTAGCAGATGATAATTTTTCTGATTTTGATGTTTTACCTGATGATTATTGTTCCGATACAGATATTAAGCGTGTTTCCCAAGATCAGGGCCGTTTAAATAATAATGGTTTGTTGTTATTAGATCTGTGCAAACAGACTGGTTTACGGATACTAAACGGGCGTGTGGGTAATGACAAAAATATAGGTCGGTATACATACGTTGGGAGTAGGGGTTCCAGCGTTGTTGATTATGTTATTTGTACACAAAATCTATTTGAAAATGTGGAGTATTTTAATGTCGATGAACCAAATATTTTGTCAGATCATTGTTTGATTGATTTTACTTTTTCGTTTCGCATACCTGTATCAAATCGTTTACCAAATGAACAGTCCTATGAAAATGAAGAGTATAAATATGTATGGAAAAAAGAAAATGCTAGGTTTTATACGGACTCATTATTGTTGAACGATACTAAAAATAGTCTCGAAGAGTTTAAAAGCAATGTATGTACATCCACATGTAGTAACGATATTGATATCTGTATTAATCAGTTGTCTACTATTTTTGATGATGTATGCTCCCCACTGTTTAAATGCAAAGTAAATAATAGTAATTCTGACTGTGATAATTATTTTGTAGCAAATAAATGGTACACTCCTGAATATGAAGAAAAAAGACAATTGTTTTATACTGCATTGAATTTGTACAGGTCAAATAAATCTGATATAAATAGAGCAAATATGATAAACAGACGTTCACAGTATAAATGGTGTATACGTAAAGCTAGGCTAGATTATGATAAGAAAGAAACACTGAAACTTGTTGAAGCAAGACATAAGAATGCAAAATTATATTGGAAAATGTTAAAGAATTGCGCAGGCATAAAAGAAAGTAATATTTCGTTTGAACAGTATTTCAAATCAGTTAATAATCCAGATGACCCTTTCTTTTTTCCTGATGAAGATGTGCTTCATTTTATTGAGCGGTACGAACAAGAAGAATTTAATGTTATGTTTCATGAACTGAATTTACCGTTTACACAAAATGAATTGTTGAAGTCTATTAATCAACTTAAATCAAATAAAAGTGGTGGTCCAGACCTATACTTAAATGAGTTTTTCATACATGGTAAAACTATCCTGTTGCCTTATATTTCAACATTATTCAATAAAATCTTTGACATAGGTTATTTTCCAGAATCATAGTCAGAGGGCTTAGTTGTGCCATTGCATAAAAAAGGAAGTGTTAATGATGTTTACAGTTATAGAGGTATCACCCTTCTTAGTACAATAGTGTAAAATCAAGAGTAAAATATATGAATAAGTTAAGCAACAGTTTTGAATGTGAATTGGGCGTGAGACAGGGTGAATGTTTATCTCCCTTTCTATTTTCTATGTTCTTGAATGATATTGAAGATATGTATGTAACAAGTGGTCTAGATGTAATAGATGTTGACAAGTTTAAGATATTTTTAATTTTATATGCTGATGACATTGTTTTATTTGCAAACACAAAAGATGAATTACAATCTAGTCTAGACATGTTGTACAATTATTGTAATAAATGGAAATTATTAGTGAATTCATCCAAAACCAAAGTTATGGTCTTAAGAAAAGGTGGTCGTCTTTCAGCAAATATCAATTTCCATTATGGTGAATCTAACTGAGAAATTGTAAATAAATTTGTATATCTTGGTATTGTATTTACTACAACGGGTTCATTTACAGAAGCTCAGAATACGTTATCAGGACAAGCCCTTAAAGCGATATTTAAGATGAATAAATGCTTATACAAGTTTATTAATATATCTGTTAAACATAAGTTAGAGCTTTCTGACAAACTTATTCTACCTATTCTTAATTATGGAAGCGAAGTATGGGGGTTTCATGTAGGTAAATCAATAGATAGAATACATTTACAATTTTGTAAACGCTTATTAGGGGTCAAAAGAAGTACACAGAATGATTTTATCTATGATGAATTAGGACGGATGCCTTTGCAAAATATTAGATATTGTAATATTATAAAATTTTGGAAATAAACTTTTACAAACTGATAAAAATAAATATATTAGAAAAGTGTATGATATGTTGTATCAAGATACTTTAGATTATCCGAATAGAAAGAACTGGTGCTCTTTAACAAAACATTTACTATGTATGTTAGGTTTTCATGATGCATGGATTTTTCAAACAGTAGGCATAACTAGCTTATTTTTAATTACGGTAAAACAAAGGATAAAAGATCAGTTCCTTCAAAATTGGAATGAAAGGCTTAATGATTCCAGTAGAGCGCTGTTTTATAGACAAATTTGTCACTTTAGGTTCCAACCATATCTAGAGATTTTAGACATTAAAAAGTTTTGTATTAGCTTATCACGTTTGCGTTTATCATCTCATCGTTTATATATTGAAACTGGTAGATGGACTCAGCCTGTAAGTACTCCTATAACTGAACGCAAATGCAATATTTGTAACCTGTTGGAGGATGAGTACCATTTTTTATACAATGCAACGTGTATACTGATATAAGATAACGTTTAATTCCATCGTACTTCTGGCGAAGACCTAATATGTATAAATTTATTGAACTTGTAAATTCTGATTGTGAACGCATTGTTAGGAATCTTTCTATTTATATTGAGAAAGCATTTAGAATTAGATCCAGTATTCTATATAACAATAACAGAATGCTATAATCTGTAGTCCTTAAGTTATATATTGTTAAATAGCTGTCATCATTACATTGTAGCGTATGTTAGAATTAATAATAATAGTTCATATGTAGCGTACCCCTTTTTGAGCTTTGGCTGATTAACTCTTAAAAGGGTGCTACCTGAGTTCGCCTAAGCCCGGCTTTTGGTGAACTTTATCAAGGACGTTTATTTAAGATACAAGAGAGACTTTCTGAACTTATACCAAACTTTATTTACAACAGCGAACAATATTTTCACCTATCATATGATATTTATATATATATATTAGAAATATAAACTACCTTCTGAATATTAGTCATGCACCTTTAAATAAATGCTTTTTAATCTAAGATAAACGTCACAGAACCGTACGGCTCACAAGATGATTAAAAGTTTAAAATTTAAACATGTTTGTATACCGCGCAATAAACTATAGAGTCAGACTTAAACAACTCACGGCGCTAATTACCAAAATACTGCACTGAGGATATTTAAAAATATTTGATAGTTTTAAACACTGTTATGACACGGTATTACACCAAGCAGTGAACAATCAAAGTTGACATACTGGGCTTTTAAAACGCGATTCTATCACACACATCACCAAAGTATTGCGTAAAGGCGTAACACTTTAACTGAGAAATTGTTAATAAATAACACATGCTAGATAAGAGATTAAATACCTGAAACAGAACTTCACGATACACTAACCGTAAACCACTTGGTATAAATGGTATAACTTGTATTCTTTAGGGTATAAGTTAATTCGAAGTTAATAAGACGCATAGTCCAACAGAATCAACTCCTGGGTATCATCACGCTAGTTTAAACACAAAACCTTAGTTAAATCGTATTTAAGAACACTTGGTATTATGTGGTATAATTGGTATATCTGGTATACCTGGTATAGATGGCATTCTTGGTAGGTTATATTTAATGACCTAGTAAGTCGTAGAACTACGCGAACACCTTCTCTTTATCTCTGATACATTCACTACTTAGTACAATATTCAATATTCACACTCTGAACTTATTCGCAACCACTTGGTATAAACACTGGAGATGGAGACACTAGAGAATGAAGAATTAACCACTTTGATTTTTATTTAATACCAAAAGTTGGAATAATTTACCTCTTCTTGTGACATGACTTGTTTTAGAGTAGGTTTATTTAGATATGGTATTTTATACCAATTGGTGAGCTGACCATCGGCTCCGGGTGTTTTAACCGCACCGTTTTAAATTTCGCGCCACTCCAGCTTTTATATGGAGATTTCGTCACAAATGACGCCAAATCTCGCAAATGCTGCGAGACTACAGTAATGGCTGCCAAACGCGGAAGTAAAGGAAATTCCAAACTTCTTTCAATAATTATACCCACAAAACGCGATGTTTGATGGCACCTTTGATAGTAATCGTAAGAATTAAACATATTTCATTGATTTTTATCGGTAATAAGCCACAGCTTTAGATATAAGCGAGAGAATCAGTCTTTAATATGGACAAAAACATCGGCGATTTTAGAACACAAAACAAAACAGTATTTGCGTTGAATATAAAGGTGTACAACTGTTAATATTCAGGAAAACATGAAAAGAAGCAACAATATTTACCAAAGTACATGACTTTACATAACAATAACATTTATAACTCATAGAACATCATTTAAATGCATTTTAAATATAATACATGCCAATTGAGTGGGTGGGGTAAAGTAAACATATTTAGTTAAACGGTCTAAATATTTCTGAGTTATTTAAAATGCCCAAGTTCATGAAAGAAAATGAAGACATACACTCACTCAATGTCAGAAGAATGCACAGTCACAGCTCTTGACTGTTAAATATAATTATAATCTATACATATCTAAATGAAATATAAATAACTCAGGTCTAAGTGATGAGACCGGTCCGTTACATTGCCCCCTTCCATGAAAATTTTGGTCTCCAAAACAATAAAAACCAATAAACTTTAGCTTAACTGACTATTAAAGATAAGCGTAGATGTACTTTTGAACTTTGAACATATAAAAGTGTAGAAAATATATTACTTCTGAAACATTTTTAACAACAACAACAACAAACAGTAATAATAATGATATTATAACTAAGCGACCTTCTTCCGAAATGACCAAAAATCATTAGGTACAAGTACATCAACATGAAAAGGATACATAAGGTTATTGAAACAACTGTTCTTGGTTATTAGTCAGGTAAACTAACTGTACCCACATAATACAATCAGATGTAGGAAATTTTCACAACATTAAACTACGTACATTAAAGTTTTCAACAAATATTATACAAGTCTTACAATTTTAAAAGTTAGGCAATATAAAAAAAACACATAGTGTAAAAACCTACATGTTTGTACAAACAATAAGCAAATATCATTAAGGTTAATTATAGCCTTATTTTGCCAAAGAAAATCGTACCACACCCTAGTGCAATCAATATCCCCACCATACAGGAAAGTAAGTATTCAAATTAATTCTTATCCAACTCAAGTATGATTATGATCACCTATCACTGAAATAACGATAAAATATAATTTTTGCATAGCAATATCAGTACTCAAATACATAATCATGGGAACTATAACAACAATATGTTAATACAAAAGCAAGATCTTAAAACTGTCTGTCATACATCTCAAATCACCTTCAAGTTGATTTCCTTTTTAACACAGTATGTCAAAACCATTTTTTGCTCAATGTCCTAATTTGTAAGCTGTAAGCGGCATCACGTTGGCACTAACAACACTACACTGTTCTATCTTTGAGATAACAGCATCAACCAGTGTTGGGAGGCGATAAAAGCATGCCTCGTAGTATAATTCGTATAAATATCGAAGATCATGAGGCAATGTCCTTAAATCACAAGATTTGTTTCTAAGAAAATTTAATACAAAACGGAAATGAGCTGGGTCACGATCAATAAAGTATTGATTCCCATACTTTGGGGTCATTCCTGTAGGTCCCACTGCTTGTGCAAGTAATGAATTGGGATCTTGGTTTAATGTTAAGCGAGACGTTTCAAATCTCTGTCCCCCAATGTTTAATATAATGCGCTCCTTTTGCGACTCCTCTAATTCAGGAATGGAAATTGGTCTAGGATATCCAGTGCTATAATCCTCTGCACAGTGATTATACTCCTTATCAATTTCATTCTGTTTATCATCTTTTGCGTCGTCTTCCTTCAGACTATTTCCAGTCTCATTTACATTAATTTTACCTTTCCTGGTCTCACAAGTGTAATTATTGTGATCTCCTGTTTCATTTGTCTTTTTGTCTTCTAAACACCTTGATTCAATTAACGTTTTTTCATGTTTGCGCTCATCCTTGTTTATGTCTGTCTTTTGACTTTTTTTATTTTTACTTATTTCTCTAACAGACCCTTCAATTTCTTTATTTATTATTTCATTTTCCTTTCTGATAATCTTCTCATTTGAATCGTCTTCCAACTTCTTTTTAGCTATGTCTTGACTCTCACTAATTGTTTCTGTCTTTGGCGCTTTTTCTTTTTTTTTTATTCCATTTGTTGGCACTCTAATTCCTTTGTTTCCATTTTCATCTCCATTTTTGACACTTTTCTCTTTAGATTTATCTCCCTTTTTCATTTTTATTATCTCTTTACTTTCCTTGACTTCACTTTGATTCTTTGGCACTTTATTATCTCTGATTTTTTCCAGATTATCAGCTTTATCTTTATTGTTCAACCCTTCACTTTCCTGCTCAGCATACAACTTTAATGTTCTGACTTCATTACCTTTCTTTTCATCAACATTTTCCCTAACTTCCTTATCACTGTTATTTATTTTACTCGTAGTTTCATTTCTTTCTGCTTTCTCTTTTCTTGCTTTTTCATTTTTCTCATTTGACTTTTCCTCACCATCAAACTTCTCTTTGGTATCCTCAACTCTTCCTTTTCCATATATTTTCCCCTGTTCGTCTTTCAGTCTATCTTCGATATTTAATACATTTTCTTCACGTTTCTTCTGCATAACACTTTCAGCAGTTCTCTGAACCATTTCACTCTTACCAATTTTTCTTTCTTCTCCGTGCTTGCCTCTTCCTACGTTTTTCACTTCATTAGCTCGATCGGCCTCTCTCCTATCCACCTTTATACTCTTGTTTTGTTTTTCATCTATTTCCTTCGGATTCTGACAGGGATTATCATCTTGTTTCTTACTATATAAGTTTCCTTTCCTATTCATTTGACCATCTTTGTTTTCCAACTCTTCCATTTCAACGGCAACACCACTTGTCTTACCACTTTCTGTCCCTTTTTCATCACTTTTTGTTTGATTACTACCATCATACCGACTATTATATTTATTACCCAATTTTGTTTTACTGTCTTTTTCACCTGTTATTTCAGCACACTTATCTGTTTTCTTTTCTTTCCCAACCTTACGAACAGATTCTCTATCACTTTCTTCTATAAAACACTTTCTCTTCTTAGTGTCCTTTTTGGATTTTTGGTCCTCCTCAAGCAATCGTTTTTCACCCTTGTTTAATATTTCTTTCACGATTCTCTTATCCTTTGTCTGTTTGCTTAAACATTTCGCTTTCTTCTTTCTCTTTATTTTCATTGCTTTTCCATCCCAATCACTTTCACTTCCACTGTCTGATGAATTTAATCGAAATCTTGCCCACGATCTTTTCTTTTTCTTTGTTGGTATAGAGCCATCAGAATTACTGCTCGTCGTAGAAGACGACTCTGTTTCGTCAGAAGAACTGTCTAAACTTTCACTGGTATCACTACTGTCTGTGGTAGGACTTCTAGAACGACTCTGTAATTTACTTGAACCCTCTGCCTTTTTAACACTTTCACTTTCCTTTTCGGTACCTTCATCTGTAAAATCAAACTCTTCTTCACTCACATCTTCCAGTTCTAACTTTAGGGCCTTATTTACCACTTTCCTTTCTGGAGAAACTATTGGTGTTATTGGATCACCTAGCATGTCTTTTATCTCTTCCATAGCTGTCTCCACGTCACTTTCGCCAGTCTTAAAACTTACTGAAGTTGGTCCATATTCCTTTTGTAACAATCTGATATTTCTAAGGTATCCTGGCTCAACACTTTTGATTATTCTTGGAAGAACATCTCGTTTCCATCCAAACAATTTGTCAATTGCCCCTTCACGTAAACCATCTGGGTCCATGAGTTCAAAGTCCTCGGTTCTGACGTTACTACAGTCCTGATGTTTATAAGATCGCCTGGTGAAAAGACGTCTATATTTTCTGCACTGGTACATAAAATGAGAATGTTTCTCCTGTGCATGTCTACAAGCAATATGGTACTTGTCAAAAACGACATTCTGGCAGACTACGCACAGCCACTGAAAATGAAGGAAAAGTGGAAACACTATTAACGAAACACTTTGAAACAAAAACAAATTCTATACAGTATTCTAGTTGGGGACAATGTAACCAGTTAATTAATCTGAACTATAGATTAGAATTGCCTCCATAGCGTTTTAGTCTGTCATGGTGTACAATCTTTGGTTTGGAACGTTTACCTTGATTTATTTGGTAAATTACGTCATTTATTTTCTTTAGAATGGTAAACGGTCCAGTCCATCGTCTAGTAAGTTTAGAACTTAAACCTGCCTTGGTCGTTGGATTGTACAGCCAAACCATGTCACCAGGCGAATATGAATGTTTATTTAACCTTTGGTCATATTGTCGTTTTTGAGACTCGCTCGCGATAGAAAGATTTTTACGTGCCATTCCATGCACCCTGTCTAGTTTCTCAGCTAAATTTAATGCATATTCTGTTTCAGTGTTCTTAATGCTGTCGTCCGGTCTACCTAAGGCTATGTCAATTGGAAGTTCCATTTCTCGGCCGAACATTAGACAACTTGGAGAGAATCCTGTACTTTCTTGTACAGAAGAGTTATAAGCCATATTTACAATAGGCAGAAATGTATCCCAATCTTTCTGATTTTTGGACACAAATTTGGACAACATGTTACTTATGGTTTTATTTGCTGATTCCGCTAAACCGTTGGACTGTGGTCTATAAGCCGTTGTTCTTGTCTTTTCTGAACCAAGAACGGAACACATTTCTCTGAATACTTGGGATTCAAAATTTGCCCCTTGATCTGAATGTATCTGTTTAGGTACCCCAAAGACGGAAACAAATTTCTCGACAAAGGTATCTGCCACGGTTGTGGCTTCTTGATTCCTTACAGGAACGGCTAATAACCATTTAGTAAAGTAATCTACTATCGTCACAACATATTTATTACCATTATTACTTTTTGGCAATGGTCCCATGATGTCTATTCCCACTCTTTCTAACGGGGCTCCTACATTATACTGCTTTAGAGCATACTTGGCCCTCCTTAATGGACCTTTTCTTGATGCACATACATCACACGATCTGCACCAATTGCTCACATCACTTTTCATTTTAAACCAAAAGAACCTATTCCTTACCTTTACTAAGGTTTTTCGTATACCTAAATGACCCCCTGTAGGACTATCATGTAACTCTTTCAAAACATCAGGGATTAAACTTTTAGGCAGAATAATACGATATTCGGAGGATTTCCGTTCAGTACCTTCCCAAACGTAGTACAGAATTTCATCTATCACTTTTAGTGAGTCAAGTCTATTCCAATAATATTTTACTGCTATAGAGTAGGATGAAACTTCAGACCACTCCGGTCTTTTGTTAGTCTCTACCCATTGTTTTACAATGCCTAAGACACTATCGTCAGATTGCTTTAGAGAAATTACCTCTTTATTAAGATTTATAACAACTTCAGTTGTAGTTCCTAAAGTATTCGCAACAGTAGAGCTCTCACACGTATGAATGTGATTCTCTCCCTTTTCACTTGGGTTCACTGGAACATTTCTATTCTCTTTTACTAAGTATCTATCATCCATGTTCTCGCACGTTGGGGCCGTACTCATACCGCTCCCTAGTGCCGTTTTGAGAACTTCTAACTTGCCATTAACAAGAGTATCTTTCCGAGTACCTAATTCTTTCTCAACTACTGGCGTTTCCTCGTCAGGGAAGGGGTTCATGGCCTGCATCTCAGACCCTTCGCTGTTACGTAGTTCACCAGCAGTTCTGATATCAACAACATGTGACGGACTCTGAGGGATGTTTATTTGGCCACCATAAACATCCATCAGAGCTTGCTCACCACCACCATCAGAATTAGCTTTTCCACTTAAGCTTTCTGCCGAGTTCTGACAAACTTCAACATTGTTCGTCGTCACCGAACTATCTTTCCTAACAGATTCAGACGAATCTTTTATTACTTTCAAATACTTAGTCTCTGCTCTATCACAATAACTACAACCATCTTGAATACAGGGTCGACGTGACAAAGCGTCGGCATTTGAATGCACTCGACCTGCTCTGTGTTTGATTTCAAAATCATATGTTGCAAGAACCTCTAGCCATCTGGCCATTTGGCCCTCTGGGTGTTTAAAATTTGTGAGCCACCTAAGTGCTCCGTGATCGCTTCTGATTACAAAATGTTTCCCGAATAAATAATGGTGGTAATGTTTTACAGCACATACCACCGCGAGAAGCTCGCGTCGTGTTACACAGTAATGTCTCTCTTGCTTTGAAAGACACTTACTGTAGTATGAGATTACTTTTTCTGAGTCCCCTTGCTGCTGGGACAACACACTGCCAAGACCAACTGCACTCGCATCTGTGTCTAGAATATAAAGACCATCTGATCTAGGATAAGCTAGAATGGGTGCCTGTGTTAAGGCTAATTTCAAAGTTTTGAATGCATTTTCACATTCAACCGACCACGAATAATTTTCTCCTTTTTCTGTGAGCTTATGTAATGGTTTAGCAATAGTAGAGAAATTCAAAACAAATTTTCTGTAATAAGAGCAAAGACCCAAGAAACTTCTGATCTCACGTACATTACGAGGCGTTCTCCAGTTTTTAACGTCTTCAATTTTTCTTGGATCAGTTGCTACCCCATTTTCGCTTACCAAATGTCCTAAAAAACTGACCTGTTTTTGGAAAAGAACACACTTTTCCGGGCTGAGTTTGAGGTTTGCCTCGCCAATTTTAGTAAGTATGACATCTAAATTTTCTACATGTTTTTCAAACGATTTTGAATAACAAATAATGTCATCAAGGTAAACTAAACATTGTTTCCAGGTCAGTCCTACTAGAATTCGCTCCATGAGCCTTTCAAAAGTGGCGGGAGAATTGCACAGTCCAAACGGCATAACGGTAAATTGCCACAGACCACAGCCTTGTATGGAAAATGCCGTTTTATGCTTATCTTGCTCTGCCATACCAACTTGCCAAAATCCTGACTTACAGTCTAGTGTGCTAAACCACTCAGAACCTGATAAAGCATCCAATGTGTCGTCTATTCTAGGCAAAGGCTGACTGTCTTTAACAGTGCACTCATTTAATTTACGAAAGTCACAGCAAAATCTTATTGAGCCGTTAGGTTTCGTTACCATCACCACTGGGCTACTCCAGGGACTGCATGAAGGTTCTATGATACCTTTCTCAGCCATATCTTTTATTTCTTTTTCTGCAACTAGCCTTTTAGCAAGTGGAATTCGATATGGAGCTTGTTTGATGGGTCTGGCTGAGCCCGTATCTATAGTGTGTTCAACAATATTAGTTCTACCTATATCATCAGAATTCTTTGAGAAAACATGTTGATGTTTTATAAGTAATGCTTTCACCTGTTCTTGTTGGCTTTCAGATAGGTGCTGTGTGGACTTCTTGAAAACCTCTTTTAGATGGGATGGTACAATATTTATTTCCTTAATTGGTTCTGCCTCAATTGACTCAACGTTTAATATTTCTGGAGAGCTGACAGTTTCAAAGAAAGCAGCGACAGTGTTTTTGTAAACCATTTGTGGTTTTGTGTCTAAATTGACAACTCTGATTGGAATATCTCCTTTCCGTGCATCTACTAAAGCTTTAGCTATCAATAAACCACTTTTCTCTAAAAATTTTACATTTGGTTCTACAATTCCAACTGTTTTAGACTTTAATCCAGTTGGTATACCAGGTATGATAAGTTCAGTTCCAGGTGGTACTACCATATTTTCTTTAACTTGTACACGGCAGATACTAAAACTAGAGTCATCATTTCGGTGAAAACATGTAACTTCTTCACCATTTAGTCTCAAGCAGTTTTTACCAACATCTATTTGACAATAATGTAACTTAAAGAAATCCATTCCAAGAATACCATCATTTTTTATATCAGCCAGGTATACCATATGTTCAATACACTGAGAACCAATTAGAAGTTTAGCCTCTGTTTTGCCAAGAAATGGAGCTGTATCCCCTGTGGCCGTAGTAAGTGTCATGTTTATGGGTATGACTGATTTTTGACATGGCAATTTATCGTACAGACCTTTACGAAGTATTGTTACATTAGAACCAGTGTCAACGAGCATTGATATCGGTTTATTACAAATTTTAACTGTTATGAAAAACCCATCATCCTTCGTCAACATATCATTTTGGTTTAATGGTAACGAGTTGGACCTCTGACCTGGGGTCGAATTTCGGTCCTCAAATCCGACTCGTTCGCGTTTCCCGATAGAGTATTTGCCCTGGGAGTCTGATATCTTTGCCTCCCTACTTGCCCTGGTCTTTTCGTTCTAGTATAGCTGTTTTGCCAATTGTTTCTAGTATTCTGACCTGAACTCCGATTTTGATTTAAATGACGTCTATTAGTGTCATGGTTAATCGCATTTTGACTGTAATTCTTATCATGATAAACCTGAACCTGTTCCATTAGGGTCTGAAGTTGAGTTGATAAATCGTTTATCTTTTTGTCTGTTTCACTATATTCTTGTTTAACATTTCTTACATGACCTCTACCACCCCTACTTTTGTCGGCTTCTTTATGAGCATCGAGCCTCACGGCAATTCTTTCAGCTTCGCTTATTGATTTTGGACCTACCTCTCTCAGACGTAACCTAATGTCACTATCAGGAAGTGCGTCTATGAAATAATCTAACGCTAATAAATCTACAACTTCGGAGGAAGCACTTGGGTAAGCTTTCCTCGTTAATTTTCTGACTGACTGAGCAAGTTCTGGTATTGTTTCGTTACGACCTAGCATTCTAGTCTGTAATCGCGATCGGAAAATTTCAGCCTTATGCACAGACCCATAACGATTTTGTAAAGCTGTTACAATAGAATCAAAATCACGTCTCCTGTCACAGTCTAGCTCACATAATATGGCACGTGCTGGTCCAACTATACTACTTGCAAGGAAGAGTGATTTTGTTTCATAGTTCCATTTGTTTAACTCTGCCACAATACTGAATTGTGTTAAATATTCGTCCAAATCATCAGACCCGTCGTAAGTTTGAGGTTTAAGTCTATTTTGTGTCACACGACTGTCCATACTGGTCAAATTTTGATTTTGGGTTGCGTCACCTTGCATATGGACGTTACGGTCATTAACCAGTGGTCGTGCGTCATATAAATGGTCATCTGCTAAATACTGATAAGGCCTAATACGTGGTTGTGGGCTATTGTTATTTATACAATCCGTATTTGGTGTACTGCTCGTCGGCCCCCTTCCCAAATATATACTCTGATGATCGACATTTTTGCTCCTTAAATTACGAGAGATTGAGTCATCAGTTACTTTACCTTCCATGCGGTTTATCTGGTTTTGTAAGATAGACAATTTGTTCTCAAATTCTGCCAACGAATCTTTTACTTCTGCTGTAACAGTTTTTATACTATTATGCAACTGTTTACTGAAATCAGTAACTAACTTTTCTAAGTTATTTTGCATATTTTCTCCATCTCCAGTATTCACCGTTGAAGGTGTACTTTGGAGATCACGCTGACCTACCTCTTCATTTTCAACTGAGTCATTATCATACTCGCGGTCACAGTTGACCTCTGAACATTCATCTATGTAATCTTTAAAGGTAACTGTGTTTGAATCTTCCATGCTATAGAATAAATATTCACCACCGGTACTAGGATATTTGATAGATTTTATCCCACCGCTGCCACCAAATTTGTAGCGTACCCCTTTTTGAGCTTTGGCTGATTAACTCTTAAAAGGGTGCTACCTGAGTTCGCCTAAGCCCGGCTTTTGGTGAACTTTATCAAGGACGTTTATTTAAGATACAAGAGAGACTTTCTGAACTTATACCAAACTTTATTTACAACAGCGAACAATATTTTCACCTATCATATGATATTTATATATATATATTAGAAATATAAACTACCTTCTGAATATTAGTCATGCACCTTTAAATAAATGCTTTTTAATCTAAGATAAACGTCACAGAACCGTACGGCTCACAAGATGATTAAAAGTTTAAAATTTAAACATGTTTGTATACCGCGCAATAAACTATAGAGTCAGACTTAAACAACTCACGGCGCTAATTACCAAAATACTGCACTGAGGATATTTAAAAATATTTGATAGTTTTAAACACTGTTATGACACGGTATTACACCAAGCAGTGAACAATCAAAGTTGACATACTGGGCTTTTAAAACGCGATTCTATCACACACATCACCAAAGTATTGCGTAAAGGCGTAACACTTTAACTGAGAAATTGTTAATAAATAACACATGCTAGATAAGAGATTAAATACCTGAAACAGAACTTCACGATACACTAACCGTAAACCACTTGGTATAAATGGTATAACTTGTATCCTTTAGGGTATAAGTTAATTCGAAGTTAATAAGACGCATAGTCCAACAGAATCAACTCCTGGGTATCATCACGCTAGTTTAAACACAAAACCTTAGTTAAATCGTATTTAAGAACACTTGGTATTATGTGGTATAATTGGTATATCTGGTATACCTGGTATAGATGGCATTCTTGGTAGGTTATATTTAATGACCTAGTAAGTCGTAGAACTACGCGAACACCTTCTCTTTATCTCTGATACATTCACTACTTAGTACAATATTCAATATTCACACTCTGAACTTATTCGCAACCACTTGGTATAAACACTGGAGATGGAGACACTAGAGAATGAAGAATTAACCACTTTGATTTTTATTTAATACCAAAAGTTGGAATAATTTACCTCTTCTTGTGACATGACTTGTTTTAGAGTAGGTTTATTTAGATATGGTATTTTATACCAATTGGTGAGCTGACCATCGGCTCCGGGTGTTTTAACCGCACCGTTTTAAATTTCGCGCCACTCCAGCTTTTATATGGAGATTTCGTCACAAATGACGCCAAATCTCGCAAATGCTGCGAGACTACAGTAATGGCTGCCAAACGCGGAAGTAAAGGAAATTCCAAACTTCTTTCAATAATTATACCCACAAAACGCGATGTTTGATGGCACCTTTGATAGTAATCGTAAGAATTAAACATATTTCATTGATTTTTATCGGTAATAAGCCACAGCTTTAGATATAAGCGAGAGAATCAGTCTTTAATATGGACAAAAACATCGGCGATTTTAGAACACAAAACAAAACAGTATTTGCGTTGAATATAAAGGTGTACAACTGTTAATATTCAGGAAAACATGAAAAGAAGCAACAATATTTACCAAAGTACATGACTTTACATAACAATAACATTTATAACTCATAGAACATCATTTAAATGCATTTTAAATATAATACATGCCAATTGAGTGGGTGGGGTAAAGTAAACATATTTAGTTAAACGGTCTAAATATTTCTGAGTTATTTAAAATGCCCAAGTTCATGAAAGAAAATGAAGACATACACTCACTCAATGTCAGAAGAATGCACAGTCACAGCTCTTGACTGTTAAATATAATTATAATCTATACATATCTAAATGAAATATAAATAACTCAGGTCTAAGTGATGAGACCGGTCCGTTACACATAGTTAAGGTTTAATCTGTTTAATAGACATGCTACATTATTATTATATGCAATTCCCAGATCGGCTATATGTCAGACATTTTTCATATTTTTCATTTATGCCTATTTTCTGCTGAATAAAATACATTATTTTAGTATTTTAGAATACTAATGACAATTTGAATTAATATCAGAACAAAATACTTTATATTAATTTCAAATATTCCGTTATAAGTATTAAATGATCAGTGTTCATTCTTACTAATGTCAAATTGTATAAAATACATTATATTAGTATTAAATATAAACTATTTTCATTAGGCATAGTATATTTCTTCCATTATCGTAGTTCACACGATTGTATTTGTATTATTAAATAGAAGACTGATGATTATTCCATGGGTCGAATCTTGTAAGACTTACGTTTTTTTCTCGTACAAGATCGGCTATTTCATGGAATACTGTGATAATAGTATATAATAAATGGAAGATATTTGGTTATTCCATTTGCCAAATCTTGTAAGGCTTTTGTTTTTGTCTTATAAGAGCGGCTTTTATGGAATACAAAATTTATGCACATTAAATTTAATAACGCATTGCTTAATGGAATTTATATAATTTAAAAGATGTATAATTGTGTCAAATAACTGGGAAGTATACAATCAACAGTATTTGGAAATTATACAATGAATATTATATCTTTTTTACTGCTAGTGTTCATTTTATATGTATTATTACATATTGTTTATTATATTTATCTTTTGTCTCATGAGTTTTTAAAACGCTCTAGTTTGGTCAAGGGGAAGTAACAATTATTGGTTAATGAGTAACAAATTGGTTAATGAATTCTCGACCTACAAGTTTAATTATCTTTCTATAGTAGTATTCCTGCATGTTTGGAGATATATATTTAGCATAACATATACATGATTTTAAAACTTTACGTATAACAGTAGTTACTTAACAATGTTAATTTGCTGTCGCCATATAAATATGTATATGTTACCACATGGGTCTATGACCTTCTGGTATTATGAAATAAAAAATATCTTTAAGGTATATAAAATGGTACATGTATCAACTTATAATTGAAAGAATGTCTAGAAGAAAAAAGTCGTTAAAAGATCATATGATAAAAATATAACTATTTTTTATAATTTAGACCATATAAGTACATGTGTTCTAACAAATATATATGATGCTATAACTAATAAAAAATTATGTCCGGTGTGGAGTGGAATGCCCTCGACCCACACATACCTATGCACTAGGAAAATAAAGATATTCCACCCCTCAAAAAAAAAAGAAAGAAAAAAGATTACCTGCAAGAGTGATTCCCCTTGGTTTGTCTTCCATCGTTAAAAACAATACACAAGTGATTTTCCCTTTCTACTCGGTACACGCATATGGTCTAATAAAAGACACTTTTCACAAACTAATCTTGTCATTTGCTGTACTTTGTTTCGCCTTTGGATATTAGACAGATTAAGAAATATTATAACAATTATTTTTTGAAGAGAAAAATCCGGCTGGTATGCCGGAACTCAGAAACTTTTCAGAGTGACAATTTTTGCAGGGATTCCTTAAAGTCTGCGAGGGTGTCAGAAACAGTCGCAGATCGATGCCATGGACTCGGAAGGGTCTCTAGTCATTTCTTAATTCCATTAGGCATGAGGAATGGCCAAGGAGGCATGAGAAGTGAAAGAAGAGGCATGGGAAGTGAGAGATGCGGCATGAGAAGTAAAAGACCAGGCATTAGGAGTGAGAGAAGAGGTATAAGGAGTAAAAGAGGAGGCATGTTTGATCTTTACTCAGTTAGCACCAAGATTCCTGAAACAGTCGCAGACCAGTAAAATGGACACCGGAGGGTCCCTAGACATTAAAAATTATATTATCTCGATTGGCACCAAAATTACTTATGCTTCTTCTCTCACTCCTCATTCCTCCATGAAAAACAGGTGTTTCAAAAATGCCTCCTGACCATGCGTTCAGTTTGCAAACAGATCAAAACTCATGAAAAGTTCGACCGATGCGTTCATATTGAAAATTTACTAAAATGGTATTTATCTCCCAAAATACGTCCCAGAAAAAGTGGAGGCTTTTGGCTTATGACAACATGTTATAAACGAACCTTTAGGACGAAACAAATGTTCAGAACTTTGCTTAATTGTCAAAATATTGACGCTTAAAGAGAGATCACACCAATTTTTGGGATTTTCTAGTGCAGTTTGGGAGAATGTTCTAAGAAGTTAACGAAACTTTGGCAAATATGAGATGACCATTGGATAAAGTGATCCTAGGGGATCAGCATGGACGATGTCTTTATCTGATATGCGCATTATCAAAGAAATGCGAGACGATTTTTCTACCACAGTACATTTTTCCTTCTTAAAATTGATCTATCCATGCGTTCTCCTCCTGGCATCTATACTAAACGAGTGGACTCGGTGTACCTTTCAACAAGTCCCTGGCGTAAGGATGGTTTGCAGACGAATTTTCCCAGTGGGTTTGATGACATGAGAAATGACGCACGACACGAGAAAAGGGGCTCTCGGACGTTTTTTGTGCACCGTCAGAAATTACGTGAAAACTGTCGTGCTTCCCGTCAGATATTTTTACGAGACTTTACTTAGTTTATCCGTGATTTTGATTAATCTGGCAAGTATTGGAGGACGTAGTCACTGAAAATGAAACAGTTTGAGGTAAAGTTATCCATTTTTTGTTTGAAATCAATTTGTTTGTATAACTTTAAGGCAGAATGGATAAAATACACAAGAAACAAAATAACTCGTCTGTCGTCGCTCTGCAAGTGACTTGTGAAAATGGATATCCAAACATTTCACCAAAGACTTTTCCTAATCAAGACAACTCACACCCAAGACTTTTCCCCCAAGAATTCTTCCCCAGTTTTTTTATTATACAAGACAGTTCACCCCCCAAATGTTATATGTACTAAAATGGTGATATACATTTATGTTTTTGGTTTATTTTTAGTGTTAATAATTATACATATCATACTGATGCTCATTCAAGACGTTTAGATGATTTTTATATGTTTTAAATTATGGCTTTTGATTAATTTGATAAATAACATTCGATCAATTCAATCAATTGGGCAAATCGACAAAAAATGCCTTTGGCCATTTACAATAATTAATGGCAAAGACAGCATACATATCAACACACATGTAATACTTACTCAAATTCGTAGAAAAAAACATTACATACATGGAATGATACATATATGTATAATGGTCACTGAAATATATGCAGGTGCACTTAAGAAACAGTTAATTCCTCCAGGGTAAAGATACACTTTAGAATTATTTAATACATTTTAAATTCTTCTCCTTGGCAACATAGACTCACTCATAAACTAAGCAATTTTGTAGTTCTTCTTTGAATTTTTGGTTTGACAAAACATAAATTGCACATAGGATAAGGACACTAAATAAGGTGTCTCATAAGCCCGGGAGGCTGTGTCCTTTCAGTTGGGGCGACACAAAATAAACAAGCACGTGCACTTTACTTTACTTTACTTTTAAATAAATTTTTGCACAGACGGCCAAGTTGTATTTTCTTAGTTACTTTCCTAACATAACATACGTTTTCCAAAATTTGCGAGGTTGCGTTTTGCATAAATCTATGAGCCTTTTCCCCTTTTTTAGTTTATTCTTGTATTTGTTATTTCGCAAAACTCGATTATAAGATTTTTGGACCTAACACAATTTTGTCTTAAGGTACGTTTCGATTTATTTTTTAACAATAAATTTCTTTCCCTTTTAAACTGTGCTCTAGCGTTAAAGCATTCAGCATTGAACCATGCTTGTTTATTTTTCCTGATTCGAAATTTTGTAGTTTGAATGAACAATCCCGGCCAAATACTCTCTCGGCAGCTCTTTTTAGTGTATTCACAAATGTATCTGTACTATCATTTATATTTTCATAATTTTTATGCGATTAGTCAAGACTAAAACAAATATTTTCTTCTTTTGTTATACTTGCTTAAAATCATTTATTTTATTGTCATCCCACTTTAGTATAGTCTCTGTATGTAATTCGTTACTTGATGTATATTGATAGGACTGTTTACTTAACATATTAAATGATAAGCCTGAAATTAGACGTGCGACTATTTAAGTCACCTGTAACGAAACATTTACCCTGAAGTTTGTATTTTTTAAACCTGTCAATTGCTTCAAAAATTCGAAATCATTAGAATTGAAATCATACTATTAATTGGAGGTACATATGTATGTATAAGTAGAGCTCCAGTTTTCTTTTTGCAAGAACCTTTTTTTAAAACCTTTATTTTAAACATTGATGTGTTCAATCATTTCAAAAAAGATAATAAATTGATTACAATTAAATCTGAAGAAGTTCTGTTAGATTACACTTTTAAATTAATAGTGATTAGACAACTTTAAAGAATTAATTACAATTATTATAAGAAAAGTAAATAATTAAAATCAAAATTAAAATAGATGAAATGTGTCATTATAGTTCGAAGTGTCATTTAACTTTCAAAATCTAATAACATATAAATTATTGTCTGATGTGCATTTATGATGTGAAGATATTTATTTTAGCATGACAACATTATTTTATAATCCAGTGACAGCAAAATTATGAATATGATAATAAAGCCTACCAGTGTTGTATTTGCAGATATATATCACAATAATGATGCTGTCTTCACCTTACATCCTTTTTGTATTCTGTTCAAGGATATTGCATTAGTTGTTGTTTTTAGCTCACCTGGCACAAAGTGCCAGTGAGCTTTTGTCATACCCCAATGTCCGGTGTGCGTCGTGCGGTGTGCGTAGTGCGTCGTGAGGCGTCAACAATTTCATTCAAACGACATCTCCTCTGAAACCACTGGGCCAAATTCAATCAAACTTGCATGGGATGTTCCTTGCATAAAGCTCTTCCAAAGTTGTTCAAAGAACTCAATTCTAATTACAGAACTCTGGTTGCTATGGCAACTTAAAGGAAAAACTTTGAAAATCTTCTTGTCTGAAACCACAAGGCCTGTAGCTTAGAAATTTGGTATGAGGTATCATCTAAAGGACCTCTACCAAGATTGTTCAAATTATGACTCTGGGGTCAGAAATTGCCCCGCCCGGGAGGTCACTTTATTTACATAGAGTTATATAGGGAAAACTTTAAAAATCTTCTTGTCAGAAACTGCAAGGCATGGAGCTCAGATATTTGGTGTTTAGCATTGTCTAGTAGACCTCTACCAAGATTGTCAAATCATAGCCCCTGAGTCAAAATAGGCTCCGCCCAAGGGGCCACATGTTTTCCATAGAGTTATATAGTAAATTCTTTTAAAAAAAATCTTTTTATCAGAAACTGCATAGCCTGGAGCTTAGATATTTGGTATGAGGCACCATCTAGTGGACCTCTACAAAGATTGTTTAAATTATGACCCTGGGGTCAGAACTGATCCGCCCAGGGCTTACTTGATTTTCATAGAGTTATATAGGGAAAACTTAAAAAATGTTCTTGTAAGAAACTACAAGACATGGAGCTTAGATATTTAGTGTTGAACACTGTCCAGTAGACCTCTACCAAGATTGTTCAATTCATGGCCCCTGGGTCAAAACTGGCCCCGCCCAAGGGGTCACATCTTTTACATAGAGTTATATAGCAAAAAAGTTTAAAAATCTTCTTGTCACAAACTGCAAGGCCTGGAGCTTAGATATTTGGTAGTATGCACTATGACCACAGTGGGGTTTTCCCCCAACCCTGGGGGTCACTCCCCCCCCCCCCCAATTTTTTTTCTCATTTTTAGGTTTTTCGCTATGGCAATAAAATTTGAACCATTTGTACAGTTTTTCAAGATGATTTCAAAAACATTTTTCCTTGACCTATATTTTTGACCTACTGACCTACTTTTTTTGTTTTTAGCAACAGCAATGAAATTTGGACCATGTGCACAGTTTTTCGTTTCGATTTCAAAAACGTCATATCATGACCTATATTTTTGACCTACTGACCTACTTTTATGTTTTAAAGCTACGGCAATGAAATTTGGACTGTGTGTACAGCTTTTTATTCCGATTTCAAAAATGTCGTCTCATGACCAATATTTTGACCTACTGACCTACTTTTTGTTTTTGGAGCTATGGCAATGAAATTGCATTGGTCCATTTCTGTGATATGCATCATTACATTCATAAAAATTTCTTTCATCTTTGAACCCAGGTGAATGCTTTAGGGCCATTGGCCCTCTTGTTTAAGGTAATGCTTTATTAAAACCTAAATTTTTCAAATCACTTCACATTTTACTTAACCTTATTATTAATAATTTGTAAAGTAATCCACATTTATTTCATAAGATACAACTTATTATATAACTTAATTACTAAGTAAACCGTCGGTGGATGCGCTACTGGGAAATGTTTAGGTAAATGTACGAAAACTGGTCTGAAAATAAATGATGAACCCATGTTATGATAGAAAGCACCAAATTTACTTCGTCCCCAATTTTTTTTTAAATGAAATGATACTCTGTCACTAAATGGCTAGTCTTCAGTTCGGATAATATTTCAAATTAGGCAATAAACTTCTTGGCATGTAATGGAACATAGTGACATATTGTCAAATTTTTGGCCAGTGCAGGCCCTGCCGTACTCATCGTCGTCCTAGTCATAGGGAATATTACGTTGTAGTAGTTGTCTGAGATCGTGTATTTTGCTACTCGCAGCGTGGGAAAACACAAGGTTTCAGACAGTTACTACAACATAATTTTCCTTTTATAATATATCTATAAATTTTAGACAACAAAAAAGACAAAATGATTCAATTTACTGAACTTTTATTTCACAAAGAAAAATATCATTGAAAAATAAAATGGTGAATGGCGGATGAATACAAAACGAAGCCACGCCTCCAAATTCAGTCTATCAACTTGAAAAAGAACCGTATTTTGACACTAACATAACACGGATTTTTCTATCCGTCGAAGCGAATTCGCGCTTCTAGATTTGCGTGTATTTTAGAAAGAAAAATTATAGGTATATAATAAATCTTAATATCGTCATCGTCGCCGTCAACATCATCTTCATCATCATCATCATCTGTTATCATCACCATCATCCATTATCATCATCAGCAGCAGCTACATCATCATTATCATCACCACCAACAACATGTACATGTAGTCCATTGTGACATTTCATGCTTTTGGTGATCGATTTTAAATATACAGAAGATATTTGTTTGTTTTGAGTAGATATAAAATATGTCCCACCGAAAGTGATATAATTAAAATATTTTCGAAGTGCGAAGCGCGAGCACGAGTATAAGTATAAAAATTATATCACTTTGATATATTTCATATTTACGAAAAACAAAAAACAAATTTTTTTTTTATTTCATGGAAACTACAACAATAACAGCGGTGTAAGAAATTAGGAACAATATTTTTACTCGAGTTTTGCAAAACAAATGACACAATCTTGTAGATCTCGTTCTAACTAGGAAAAGGAATACACACAAGGCTATATTTCGTTCATAGACAAAAAAGTTATGCCACTTTGAAGTTGTCTGTGCTGCGTATTTTTGCTGCTCACAGAATTAAGTACGATAAAAGTTTAGCCATTTCGACACAGTAATCAATACCATGTAAAAGTTCTTATTTTAACTACGAATATGAATACAGACATGACAGGGGTTCTCTTAAAGTTAAGAAAATATGACAAGTTTTCGCTCACTTCAGCAGACCAGTGACATTGGTGATATGAAATTACTCACTGCCAAACCAGTGAGATTTCATATTATTGTATGCCTACCAATGGAATATAGGGAAATATCAGTGAGATAAAAGTGATAATCCACTGTTTTGAATCAGTGAAATTACAATTTTGATAATCCACTGTTTGTGCCGGAACTACTGCTTGATGAAACTTCAGGAATATCCCCACCACGTAAATACAAGAGAATCCGCTGTATTTCAGACTGTGACAGCGAGTGAAATTTTTTTACCTTGTTAAATCCAATTATAATATTGAATTCCTGAGCCTAACTAGTTGTGAACAATGATGAAATTCGCCATAAATTATTTAAAATGTCTGATTTGTTTACATAACTCACATGGACAATATCCAATATGGCCGACTTTCAATTCAATTGATTGAATATTACTCGGTATTAATCCGCTTTTATAATTAAAGTATGTATGGCTAAAATTCAATAAATAATGATAAACTGTGTAGAGAAAAATAAATGTTATTTGATGAAAGTGTATTCAGTTTATTTCAGCAGAAGTAAAGTTATCATATGTATTGGAGATTGTCTGCACTTTTTTTGTGCGGAGTAACCAAAGTACGCATTAACTGATTTGGGGCTCACCATGGGGAAGTTATTGAAGGAACTGAGTAAAAATGTCATAAAATACCCATTTTTGACGTGTTGGCATAAAATAAAAAGAAAATTTGTTTGTTTTTTAGTGGAAGATGGGAATTCATTTCATCTCGTGAACACCGTATGTTGATATTTTCACTCTTGGCTGCGCCACTCGTGAAAATATCACATATGGTGTTCACTCGATGAAATAAATTCTCATCTTCTACAAAAACAAACAAATATCCTCTATATATCACTGATAAAACTAAGTGTTTCAATGGTTTGCATGAAATAAATAAATAAACATGATTTGTACAGCTAGAAAAGTTATTTTGCCATAATGCTAGACTCATTGTGCTTGTCAAAATTACATCTAATAAATGTCGATACTTTGCTTTTAAACTAGTTTTTGCGATCCATTTTTCAAGTACTGACTTGAATCTTAACACATGAAGGTGATAAATATTCCACCTTCCCATGACATGCGACTTTTAGCGTTAACGTTGTGAAGTGGGGTTCATAATTTATTTTCAGAACAGTTTTCGTACATTTACCTAAAAAATCCCCAGTTGCGCAACCATCGAGGTTTACTTACAT
This sequence comes from Cyclina sinensis, assembly GCA_012932295.1. Classification (NCBI taxonomy): domain Eukaryota; kingdom Metazoa; phylum Mollusca; class Bivalvia; order Venerida; family Veneridae; genus Cyclina; species Cyclina sinensis. Next base: position 34,090 of record JAAONU010000086.1, read on the forward strand.
GATTTCGTGTAGCGCATCATAGTTTGAAACATGAAATCATAGTGGTCATAATATTTTGGGAGAACTATAAAGTTCACTAGAAACTGAAAACTGATTGCGACATTTAGCGTTAACGTTGCGACATTTAACGGTCCTGATTTTTTGTGTGACATTTAGCGTTGAAAGTGCGACATTTACCGTCAGGGCGATTGCGACATTTAGCGTTCATTGCGATATTTAGTGTCAGCCTTGCGACATTTAACGTCAAATGCGACATTTAGGGGCGATGCGACATTAAACGTTGCTACAGACAGCATATTAATTTTCTATCTCAGAGTCGCACTTACAATGGTCCTAACCGAATTTCATACATACCAGCCACTGTTAGAACCCGATAATCAATTACCATTCAGAAAATAGATGATGAAAGAATCGAACAAGTTCGGGTAGGTAACACGATTAAGACGCTGGTTACTGGATAAAACTGTCAAAGCGGCATACTTTATCAGATGACTAGACAATTTAGATAAAAACGAAACTGCTGTATAATTGACAGTAAATACGATTTGTGCATCCCAAAATTTCATTCTTCTGTAACGATAAATTGAATTACGAGACCGTTTATGTTGTTAGCTCAGATTCTTAATTCCAGTAATTTAATGTTAGGTGTGAAATAAATAGGAGCCTGTCTGTAATAAATATTGAGCAAAGATTGAAATTTATGACTCTATTGACTGTGATTTTCGAATTACCATCATTTGGTCCCCTTTGTATGGCTATGGATGATTAAGACGTGTAAGTTAAGATGTGTAAGTTTATTCATATATATACAATATTATTATATTTATTATTATTATTATTAAATTAATAAATTAATTTGAATAAACGTATTTGAGGGTTCTTTAGGGCGTCGGTGTATTTCAACTAAATTGATCTCCTATCGTTGATCAAGTGCCAGTGATGCAAGATAACTAGATTACCTGCGAGATACCTGAACATATACCATTGCGTTCCACTACAAATATTGGCAGTGATTAAAGTATCGCGCATTTAATTAAACAAAACCTTTCTTCAAAATCTGGATGGTATCTTTAATTGTTGGTAATTGTCATGATATACATACAATGTTACAGGAATAATAGTAATAATAATAATAATACGGCAAGAAATGTGTTTAATAGAACTCCCATAATCTGTGGCAAATAATTATTGTAGACAACATTCTTGACAGTTTGACGCATCGAAAAGGTGTTTTTCTTTCTACAACGATAAAGTTTAAACAATCATTCTCTGTTGGGAGCGTAACCTGTCAGAAAAAAACAAAAGAATACACTATTTGTTCAAGATTTCTGTTGTGTTGTATATAACGTCTTTCTCGAAGTATTGAATCTGAAACAAAATCATTCATTGTAAATAACAGACATCTGAGAGTGAAACATTATTGTATTGTTATTGACATTTGTGTCAATACATGTATTTCACGATGCTTGCTGTAAATATATTATTTCTGGCACTGAGCGCTATACATCAATGCCCGCAAAATACTGGATGGCAAACCTGTTAAAGATTAAAACTGTTCTTTAAGTCCAAATATTTGTATGGAAAAATCTCTGATTTATTCCCATACAGAGTAACACATAAAAATACTGTACAGAACGTATGTTGTACTGTATAAAACCTTGGTATTTACAATAAATGTTACACTAGATTCATTTAAAACAAACTGATTAAATATGTTTCAAAATTCAATGTATAGTATTCTAAAATGTATATACGCACACAGTATAGATAGCGTTGTAAAACCATGAAGAGCTCAGTCTGTACATTAATATATAAATTTATGCCATTATCATAATATTCGTTATTTTGACTGGTCTTGTTTAAAAATAGCACGTTTTGAATATTAGTATGTAGAATATTAGATTTAATCATATGAGAGGAAACATTTTCGCCAACACTCAGAGATGGTCTTAAAGTTATATTTGAAAAGATGTTCATCACTGTACATCTGAAACGAAAACACGCTCATCTAAAATCTAATCATTGGTGTCATTTCGTTAACAAATGAAAGGGCAACTGTTTGAAACTTGTTACTGCATTGAAACCAATCCTTTCGGATATTCGATATGATGTAATGAACTAGTTATTGTATGAAAACAGCCTTAATGTGATACCATAGGACGACGCAGTTGCGTACGTCCGAGCTAATACTTTTCGTTAAACCTGCATATCTCTCATTAACACACACCGCATGATCTGTCAACATCGCCGAATTTCGATGTTTTTGACATTTCGATTTCTGTTTTGTCAATAACAGCAAGCAGATTCTATAACAAGGTAAAGAGTATAAATAAGTGGCAGTTTTCACAAAAGAAATAGTCTACTTCACTAGAATCCGCTTTGCTACTTGCTTTCGTTAAAGAATGTTTCAAGAAGAAACATGCCATACGTTTGGACCAAATTTAACGTTCTTTTTACTGCCATACATTCGCAGTAGCGCTGTCATTGTTGCTGACTGTTGTACGTTTTAGCTGGATCCGCAAACCGTGAAAAGAACGCTTTACGCTTGGGAACTATCGTTTAATGGTAGTGAAATGTACATTGAACGAACGTTTCCGAGAGTAACGCTTCGACAGTCCTTCTCTAAGAAGTTTGGAAAAAGTTGAGCGCATCATCATTACTTTGTTATCAACACCAGCAGCAGCAGCAAGTATAATTCACGGAAAAAAAGAAACAGTTGGCAGACGATACATAAATTGTAAATTCTTTGAAAGTAACGTGCATCAGGTAACGTGTCATCCAAATATTCGGCAACTACTTCTATCGCTTTTGGAGATGTTTCAGGAAAGAGTGGATAAGAAACAGTGCAAGGTTATTCTTTATCACATCATACTCGGGTGTTTTGTTCTGCTGGATCATACAAGTGTTCATCTAAATACAAACCACAGTTCTCGATAAGTCTCAAACTGTTTGATAACAGTATTATTGCCAGTTTATATTGCTACAGGAGAGGACAAAGGTTGGTAAATCATATCATACAATGAGCATGTAACAGAACTTGTCCATTAATATACGCACACTGCCTATTGCTTCCTGATGCAATGAAAATGTATTGCTTTTTCAAGAGTTTTTATGTTATATTTCCCAGAACGATTGTCGCCATGCTACTTATTTTTCAATAATTACAATCAGAACTAACACAGCTTTACTAATATAGAACAACATTGATCAATGGTAAAAACAACAAAGCAGTCATCTCTATTTCCTTTTCAGTCTGATGATCACGTTTTACCTAACAAGTATACACTATTCACGACCGCCTGACCGTGGTATTTTACCGCATTATTGTCTGTTTTATTCAATTTTCTGAGAGAGAGAGAGAGAGAGACTTCACATTTATTGCCCTATCTTACCGTGTCATGTTCTGTTTAATTGTATTAAAGAGTGATCTGACAAATTCGACAAAAAGCTTGGAGGCAGACCGAGTAAAGTAAAACCCTAACCTTCCAAGTAATGTTCAGCTGTGTCCTTGAACGTATCTTTAATGTTGATCGCTTTGTAATGCCTTGGTCACAAATTCACTGATGACAGTCCCGGATGGGTACGGACGAAAATGATACGGATGACGCCGGACGTGCTGCTATCCGTAAGTTACTACGGTCAAGACAGAATTTGTAAAGTTAAAATACGGGGCATATCGCATAGTAAATTTTTACAATCAGGGAAAAAAGGATTGTTACGGTCTGTTTCGGGCTTTTACAGAATTTAGTGATACGTAACAGTGATACGTAGCACGTTATTTCAAAGACAAGTATTATAAGGTTTTGCCATGGTAAGACATGATTAAGAAATAGTAACCAGGTAATACCCTTATATCAGCCATCAGTGCCTCATTATCGCCGTTCCTGGACGGCGATATAAATTATACAATTAACAAGATTTGAACAGTTTTGCCTGTACACCGCCTGCCTTTGGCCAATCAAAGCGAATAATTTCATATCACATGATAACAAAATGGACGTCAAAAATCTTCAGCAAGGGATGCGTAAATGGACTCGCCCAACCGCCATGTTTGTCGGGTTACTTATTCTTACAACTAAAAAATTCCATCATCAATGTACGAACTCAGTACCAGTCTTCAGGTTCTTGCAGGATAGCACAAAATAATCGCAATATTTTTTGCTACTTGTCATTTCTAACTAGATAATGTAGTCTAAATAAGAGTATGTTTTGTTTGTTTTTTCCAAAACTTGCACTTAAAGAAAAAAATAAATGTTTGCTTCCGGGCGATTCAAATCAGGATACAAACTCCCCGCAGCGGTTACTTCCCCTCTTCAGTACAGTAAAGGTAGCAAAGCGTGACGTACTCGGTGCGAGGAGTTTTGATCAGGATATATCCGTGTTTTAAATATGCTTGTTTAGGGTCAGTGCACTTTTTACCTAAAATTTATTCTGTTTGTATTCTACATGTAATATTTTATGATATTGAAGAATAGTATCTAGCTTTTGTTAAGTATACATTTTTAGTAAAGTAAAAAAAACTACGCAAATAGCTAATTAATTATGCGTAGACTGGTTTACAACAAAGCAATATTTAAAAAGTTTTTAATGCTGCAAATTTTAACATGATGTATAAAGATATTGACATGCTTTTCATAAAGCAGCCAAATCATCCGCTTTCAAAAATAGCCCAGCTACAATAAAAACTACAATGTATACTTCATCTCCTTTATTATTTCTGTGTGAAAATTATCAAATGTAACTTCGCTAATCACTGCAAAGCATGTTATAAAATTATCAAATCAATGAATAACAAACAAGAAATACATTCATCTATGGATAAGACGTCATACATGGCTGAACGGCGATTTCAAGCATTTTTGAAAATGCTAATACTTGTATTACACACAAAGTTGTGGTTTTGAAGCCAGCATCTCACCCACCATCTTCTCTCTTTTCTCTGTCTTTTGATTCTATGCAGTTTCAAAATCCATGAAATATTTTCTAGAGCATATCTCTTAATCGTTATCAGAGCCAACAGAAGTTGTTGTTTTCACCTGTAAATCATTTGAAATATTTCTATAACTACCACTTATTGTGCACATTAACGTCATATTATGACTTAATAATTAATAACAACAACAACAACTCCCATAGAACCATACCACGCCGAAGTAAATGACCGTGTCAGTACGTGGTTAACGTAGCAATCCTACATTATTCGTCCTTAAACGTATAGGACGGTGGGGATCCATTTTCAAACGCATTAATCCGTTTCCAAACGTATAGTTTATCGGTATATCGGGATTCCGTAAATCTATAAATGAACCCGTATACGAACCGTAATTAACCGTTACCGGCCCTTACCAACCCGTACTAGGTTTCTTTGTACAAGTGCGGTTTAGGCACGTTTCAGCACGGAATAATACGGGTTAAGAACGGAAAAGTGTGGACCAGAACAGATCTTTATCCGTACTGGTTTTTTGAACATGTTTAAAAGACCAGTAAGGTGAGACAAAACACATACGGATGATAACGGTTCAATCTCACGGATTAATATGTGTTTCTTTCAAACTCCGCCTTTTACCTGTCAATAGTGTCATTCTAGTGTCATTCTGTGTACAAAATGAGTTACTAAGCACATGTAGTGTTGTTACTACGACATATTTTGTCGTTCTCTTGTGTTAGTATCTCGTGGGAACAAGATAAAAGAAGAGGAGTGCAATTAAAAATGACGAAGGCATATTACCTTTGTGCCACTGTAATTTAACCTCTTAGCACGACATGTCACGTCACGTGTTTCTTGTGAATAATTGAGCTGACAACTTGCTGAGGAATATCCGAGTACATCCGAGTGCTATTTCCTTATAAGAATGATGGAAGATGTAACAAAGATATTATTTGATAAAGAAAGTAAACATTAAATAACCTTAAACAGATATTTTGCGCAGCTGAGCTGGTATGCTTTGCCACAGGTATAAGGACAAAACATGCGTTTGAATGAAAACTCATTAATTTTAACTAATTTTATAAGTAAATATATAAGAAAGTGGTGTTTAACTGTGGTGTTTTCACATCAACCATGTTTCAGTTTATAAAAATCAAATTGCTGCCATGTATCTTCCATTAAATGTGCGTAAAGTTAGCTGCAATTTGGCATCCAAGTTATAGTCCAGCTGCCATTTCAAATTTATATGAAATCGTGGCCAGATGCCAGATCGTCAACGATCGCGTATTGTCAACTGGCAGCCCGATGCTTATACGATAAGTAGCCTAAATTCTGACCAATGAGTGAATTGGTAACTGGCAATTGGCAGCCAGGTGCCAATTCGATAGGTATCATGAATTCTGAACTTTGGGTGAATTGGCAACTTGCAAGAAGCAGACAGATGAATTTTCGACTGGCAACTGGCAGCCAGATGCCAGTTCATCAAAGATCAAGAATTGTCAACTGGCAACTGGCAGCCAGATGCCAATTCGACAAGCATCGTAAATTTTGAACAATGGATGAATTGGCAACTGGTTACTGACAGCCAGATGCCAATTCGTTATAGTTCGCGAATTTTTGACAGGCAACTGGCAGCCAGTTCGTCAAAGATCGAAATTTGTTAACTTGCAACTGGCAGCCAGATGCCAATTCAATAAATTTAATAGATTCTTAAAATCAGTGAATTGGCAACTGGCAACCAGCTGCCAGTTTGTCAAAATTCGCGAAGCGTCAGTAAGTAGTGAAATGCCAATTTGTTTTTTTTAATTATAAATATTCAGTGAATTCGCAACTGGCAACAAGCAGGCTGATGCAAATTCGACAAGTAAAATGATTGTGAACATTGAGTGAATTGGCAGCTGGTAACTGGCAGGCAGATTTCAATTCGTCAGTTATCGCAAATCGTCAACTGGTAACTGACAGCCAGATGCCAATTCTATAAATATCATGAATTCTGAATATTGAGTGAATTGACAACTGGCAACTGGCAGCCAGATGCCAGGTCGTCAAAATTCGTCAATTTTCAATTGGTAGCAAGATGCCAATTCGGTATGTTGTATGAACTATTGATATTAAGTGAATTGGCAACTGGCAACTGGCAGCCAGATGTTAATATTCAGTGAAATGGCAACTGGAATATGGGAACCAGATGCCGCTTTGTAAAAACTTACGAATTGGCAAATGTAAGTTGGATGCCAGATGCCAATACTATAATTTCATGAATTCTAAATATTCAGTAAATTAACAAATGGCAGAAAGACGCAGTTCGTCAAAATTCTCGAATTTTTAATTTTTAATAAGCAGGCAGATGTAAATTTGATAATTAACATGAATTATCAATATTAAGTGAATTGAAAAGCTGCAACTGGCAGCAAGATGCCGGTTAGTTAAAATCTACGAATCGTCAACTGTCAATTGGCATCTTGCTGTCAATTCGATAGTTATCATATATTGTTAATGTTTTGTGAATTGTCAACTTGCAAATGAAACACAGATTTCAATTCGTTAAAATTTACGAATCGTCAACTTTCAATTGGTAGCCAGATGCCAGTTTGATATCTTTATTGTATTATTAACATATACTGAATTGGCAACTTTCAACTGGCTGCTAGATGGCAATTTGTCAAAGTTTGCAAAAGTCGACTGTCACTTGACGGCCTGATGCGAATTCGAAACGTTTAATGCAAGAAAAGCATTCTACTTGTATAAGAATGAAAAAACTGAATAATTTTAGACAGTTGAGAAATATTGCTCAACCATGTATCTCAAGTGCAAAGAGAAATTATTTTAAAACTGTGCTTGATGAAAATAAGAATAATTCAAAATGTTTGTGGGATACCTTGAAAAGGATGGGCTTACCCTAAAAAAAGAGTCAGTCTTCTGGCAACATTGGTTAAAAGATTGATGATAATATTTGCTTTGATAAGTTGAAGGTTGCAGAAACATTCAGTTCTTTTTACACATCCAATGCCAGTAAACTGGTTGAGAAACTACCAAAATGTATAGATAAGAATGGAGGTCTTTTGTTTTCAATGTTTATCCATCTATAGGTGTCAAACCTGATAGTTACGGTTTTTCAATCGTAAAAGAAAGTTATATTTTAAAACTTCCAAGTAGGTTAAGTTCAAATAAAGCAACTGGGCTTGACAGGATTCTGCTTCTTTGATTGCAAATCCGTTGACCCACAGAAAAAATCTGTCAGTTATTCAAGGTGTTGTGCTTGATGACCTGAAGTTGGCACGGATGGTTCCCTTGTTTAAAAAGAATGACAGAACAGATGTTGGAAATTATCGGCCAGTTTCGATTTTAAGTGTGTTTTCAAAAGTTATTGAAAGGGTCATATATGACCAAGTTGAAGGTTATCTCTCTGACAACAAACTACTATTTGATTATCAGTCTTGTTTTAGGTGCAAATTTTCAACTGATACTTGCCTTATACACCTAACTGATTTTATACGTTTTCAGATGGATAAATCAAACCTAGTTAGTATGGTACTACTTGACCTCCAAAAGGCATTTGATACTGTTGACCATGGTATTTAACTTATGAAACTTGAAGCCCTTGGCCTCTCAAAGTCGATCGTTAGGTGGTTCTCCTCATATTTGTCTGATAGGCACAAGTTAGTTGATGTTACAGGTACTCATTCACATCCAGCACTAATCCAGCATTAATTTCCTGCAGCGTTCCCCAAGGGTCTATCTTAGGGCCGCTTCTCTTTTTAATGACACTTCAGCTGTTGTCAAACAAAAGTCACTTCTCTATGCTGATGATTCAGCGATCTTGGTCACCGGTAGGAACACAAATGAAATAGAAACCTTGCTTAGCAATGAACTTGAAACTGTTAGTGAGTGGCTCATATGTAATAAACTGTCCTTGCATCTAGGTAAAACTGAATCTATTCTGTTTGGATCTAAGCCCAAGGTTAAATCTCAGTATGCCCTTAATGTTACATGTAAAGGTCATAAGATTCAGTCTAAGGAGTCGGTCAAATATCTAGGTGCAAGCATAGACCAAAGTTTGTCCTTTGAATCCATGGCAATGTCAGTTATCAAAAAGGTTAACTCTAGGCTTAAGTTTCTCTACAGGAAAAGGGATTTTCTGAATTTTCATACTAAGAAATTACTTGTCATGGCCATCGCTCAATGACATTTTGATTATGCATCGACTGTGTTTTTTTTCAATAACCCAGGCTCTCAGGAACAATTTACAGATTACCCAGATTACCCAGAATAAACTTATTAGATTTGTGTTGAACCTTGAACCTAGAGTTCATATCGGTAAAGAGCACTTTTCATTTTTGAAATAGTAACCTGTGGCTAGCAGAGTTGATTTTAAATCACTGTGTCATGTTTTAATATTCATTCAAATTCCGCCCTTTGTACCTAAGGGAAAATTTTGTTCCAGTCAGTCATGTACACAGTCACGACACACGGTTCAGGGTGAAATCTAAAAGAAATGCTGATAATCTGGGGTGTTGCTACACAGAGAGTGGTCGTTTTTCTATCCCCAAGGTCAAAGGTTTCAGGAAACTGTCATTTGCATATAGGGGATGCTGTTTGTGGAATGAATTACCGCAGCATATTAGGGACTCTAGGTCATACATAAACTTCAAACTCGTTGCTAAGGAACATTTTATCAATTTAATTGATTATTAATTATATAATGTACTTATAGTTCTGTAAGGGGTATGTTTAAGACAGTATTCAAAACTATTATTTGTTTTGTAAATTATTTTTGATACAAACTTACTTAGTCTTTCAATAATGAGATATTTTTTATGATAAGTCCTGTGATAACTATGTCTGCTTATGCCACACAATACTATACTTCAAGGACCAAAATGGAAATAAGAGTTTTCACAAACTCTTTCTTTGTGTTTTCCTTGATATATAATGTTGGTTGACATGGATGAATATGTGTAATTTATACATGCTTTTATTTATTTTTAATTTCAAGTATGTTTTATTTGTATTATAATGCCATGCTGTCTGACATTTTATTTTGAAATAAATCTATCTATCTATCTATCTATAATGAAGCTAGATGCCAATTCATCAAACTGAGCAAATCGTCAACTGATATTTGGCAGCCAGATTCCAATTCGATAAATATCATGTTTTGTTTATATTTAATGAATTTGCAACTTCCAACTGCCGTCCAAATAACCATTTGTCATACGTAGCAAATTGTCAACTGTCCATCAGGGGTCACTTGACACTTCGATAATTTTCCCGAATTGGTAACAGTCCCAAGTGGCTACAGGTAGCGAGATCAAATTTCTCAAATGTGTATAGAAGTCATGTCTTTTTTGTCTTGTAAGTTAAAACCACTCTAAATTGAGTACTTAAAAAATCAAACAGATTTAGCTTCATGTCAAAAGCGAAGTTTTGTTTTCAAGAAGCATTTCGTACACCATATAAACATTGATGATCAACGGCAATCGCTTTCGTCAGTATGAATCCGAGTTTGGACAGCATACATTAAGTTGAGATGTGCAGCTTGAATTTCAAGACAATAAAGAACACGGATCTTGTAAGTACATTGTTTTTTAAATTAGAGTTTCGTGTGAGTGTAGGACAAAACCCACTCGGACATAACCCACACACAAACTGGCTTATGGCTTCAAGTTGCCATTTGCCAATTCAATCACTGTTCAGAATTCAATATATTCATCGAACTGGCATCTGGCTGCCAGTTGCCAGTTGACAATATGCAATCATAGACGAATTGGCATCTGACTGCCAGTTGCTAGTTCCCAAATCATTTAATATCTATGATTAATGAACCATATCGAATTGGCATCTGGCATTGACAGTTGGCGATTGGCGAATTTTGACGAACTGGCATCTGGTTAAGATTTCATATAAATTTGAATTGGCAGCTTACTTCTCGCACATCATTGTTAAAAAATAAATAGCACTCTGATGTACTCGGATTCTCGGTAAGTGTTGAAATAAAACCTGTTGCATACCAGGCGTGAGTGTTTATTATTTCAAAATAAATCTTATTTCAAAGACAGTTTAGAAAAGCGAGAGATTGTTATCGGAAAACCTTTTTGCTGCCCCATATGTTCATTAAAGTTGCGCAAGTTTTTCTATGTTCGTTGAAATTTAATTATAACTAAATACGCTTCTGGGGTAGTTCATGAATATTTTAAGATGCCAATCATTCAAACCACGCTTTTTCCAATCCAATCCGATTTAAATAAATAGCTAGCTCAAAAAGAGTGTACCAATTACTTCAGCATAAAACCCTTTTTACTAATTAATGGATGGGATCTCGCGCAAGCGCAGGCTAAGAGTAATGTCAGAATACAGTAATATCAGAATTTGTTACACACATAGCAAGGTGATATTCGCGTAATGCATGTCTGTAACAATACAATACAGAATAGTGTTCCGTTTATTTGACTTCTTTCTGAATACTGTCTCAGAGGTGCGATCAAATGATGAGACAGAAAGCAAAGAGGTACCAATAACATCCGAGTCCCTGGATTTTTAAACGTGCCTGGTTCAGCTTTGTTTCGCGAAATTTATTTCTTGGGACAGGAGCGGTTTTAGAGGGCGTCCACCATTTTTCATAGGAAGTTATGTGCAGCGATTTTTAAAAGCATCCCACAATATCTATGAGCTATTTTGTCAGTTTTCATAACTTTAAACAGTATTGTAGCACATTTCAGGGTATCCAGGTAGTTGTGTGAGGCAATGTGGCAGGTACGGCAGTTCAGACAGAACCTAATTGTTGAACAGGTGTGTGATCATTCGATTAAACTTTAATAAGTATTTACCTAGAGACTATTTACTTCGAGAATCAAGCAAGAAGTAAATTCATTAAATTTATTTTAGATCAAGGTGCTTCCAATGTTGTTTAGAACTTTTCCCTAATTTCGAACGCATGAAAATGAACGCATTGCCGAAAAAGAAATGTGAACTTCGGACATTCATTTTATGACTGCTCTAGTTAGTTCAAACTTGCACGACGCCATTCTTGGTCGATAATGATAGATCGTGTTCTTGGCGGCATGGCCTCCTTGTCATCTAACCTTGAACCCTTTAAAAAGACAAAAAATCACAGCCTTTCATCCAAGAGGCTTAACGTATTTCGTCCTGGTACAGCATTATGAACGGAACGCTTTAGCTATGTAGTGAGATAGCAACCCTGCTTACCCTCTTTCTCACCTTCGATTTTTGTCGACTGTTTCTTTCCATTGCTTGACAAAAATTTTAATGCATGTCTCATCTAAACGGGTTATGACATTGGATGATGCGCTTTGTTTCAGGTTGGTTTCATTGTGTATGATTGGCTTGATAACGTATACTAGCCTTGATAATGTGCTTAATTTCAGGCCTGTTTTATTGTTATTTGACTTGAGTACCTAGCCTCTGCCTGTGCCGGTAAATAGCAGATCTAGCTCTCAGCTTTGCCAAACAACTAATCCCTGGTGTTCTTTACTCACGGGGTGCCCATGAAGTCGAGAGGCGTCCTTACCGTCTCTGATGTATTCAGGAAGCAGAGTGAGAAGTCCGGTATAGAATCTAACTCAGATATCAGAAGGAAAGTAAACGGGCAGATAGTCTGGTGCATTGCTTCTTGTGATGATTCAAAGGAGAAAGCAGCACTCAAAAACAGAATGATCTTCTCATTTACTTAGTAGGTCAAAGCAGTGGAGTGTCTCAAAGCTGTTGATCCAGAGCCGACTATTGTCATTGGGGTGAGTACAGGTTAGCATGTTTGAGCGACGGATGTCAGTTGCAATTTGAACTATACCGTAGAAGCTTAAGCACCAGAAACGGCGTGAAAAGTGTACCTGCAGCTGTGAATAGGAACAAGACTTGGTTGTTCGAAGGTGCCATACTCCTGGATATCGCAGTTTGTCTGTACAAAGGTTCTTGAGGCCAGGATCATCGGGTTATTGATTTGGCACAAAAATGAATTGGCTTCATACGCAAGCTTTTGCATCGGCTGATTACATAATGCTTTGGCTGAACTGCATTTTCTCTAAAACTTTCATTGTCTTGCAACGGAAATGACACAGCAGAAAAAGGGGCATGGTCCAGCGCAGGTATTGTTAGACCGTACATTTCGGATAAATCATCTGGTCACTCTCACAGTGCATGTGTGTGCCTGATATACTGCATGAATTAAACATTTTAGAGCAACCCTAACTTTCAGGGAATATGCCACTGTTGCCAATTAGACCAAAGGCTTGGTTTTTACAACCACTTTTGGAAAAAGGAAAATGCTTATAATTCATGCTTCGTAATTCATAATCAGTTACTACAACACATATATGTACTGATATTTTTTGTTAATAAAAGTGGGCAATGGTATGGCAGTGTGGACCACTTAGTCACATTTGAGCCCTTAGCTTTCCTTAGCGTAACGCTTACATCACAGACCCTATACAGCTGTACAGTAAAACTATTTCAGATATTTCAGTAACGATTTTAATTGTTGTTGATTTATTTGACTCTTTTCCATAACAATGTATGTAAATATTTAAAACATAGCAATTTTAACTCATTGAGTAGCATGTTCACTAAAACTGGACTTCTGACAAGACTAAACCTAGGCCTAGGCCAGACGCATAGACGTCGAAGAAAACTATTTTAGGGATACCCATAATATTAGCTTCAACATAAGTTGTTTTGCTACCTGACGTCCAGATGTCCAGCAGGAAACGATTTCTCTTTGGTCAATTTGCAAAGAGACATTGGCTCTTTAGCAAAGTGCTACATATAGCGCGGATAATAGGAACCTGTCTCTAACCTTATTATTTTTTTGATGTAGCAGGTGGCATTTTTCAGGGCGCAGATTCAGGCCAGTAAATTTAACTTTTGTTAGAATCTCATCAGCTAACATGCAGTTTGAAGTTGACTTCATATTCGATGTAACTAAGCATGTTGTCCGCTGCAATCCTACAATACGAGTTTCATCGTTTGTAACGTACAACTGCAGTTTCTCAAGCCAAAGGACACCTTAGTCGTCTCGAAATGACCATACTTGCACACAAAAGAAGTGTTAAGTCAACCGTATAAGTGTTTATCTTTGGTTTCTTTATTTCTTCTACTTCTGCAGTCAGTTCAACGACTGCAACTTTAAAATCCGCAGAATATTTATCTCTCGTTGCACTTTTTATTGGTCACGGTGTGCTTTGTACATTTTGAACTTGTAACAGTCTAAGGTAATCACGAATTACGAATGTTTGTCACCCGAATGCATACACTTGATGAAGGCTACAAAAGTGATACGTTATTTGAATAATGATATGTTAATGCTGTCAACTGAGTACTTAGAAATAATTTATATTCGCTGAGATGAAATATCGCGCAAACGGCAAAAATGGTTGGTTCATACGGTCCTAAATTCGCGCATTTCCAATTTTGATAAGTTTTTCTAATAATAATTATAATAATAATAATGATAATAATAATTCAAAACAAAAACAAACGAAAATTGTTCTGCATATATTGTGTCATTTTGAGCTGTACGCTTTGAATAAACAATATTGACAGGTCCTACTGTTATGTGGCCGTTAATTAACACAAATCTATAATTTAATAAGACTGATAGACATTAAACTCAAAGAACAATGCGCGGTGCGAATCATTCCTATACTCATTCACGCATTTATTATAGATGGTCTCTTGCTTGGTACCAAGGTTAGAGAAAAAGCGGGAAACTCTGCGGGGAAAACTAAAAACATTCTGACACGTCTTTGACTGGATGCATACATACATATTTGACGATTTATTAAACGGGTTGTGAGGAAGTTTCTTTTGCTAGGTACCAAGGTAGGATTTACTGAAATATCTTTACATAACTTGTTTTGAAATGAAACTGTAATTTTGCTCTGTTAGATTTTGCATTTAAATAAATATAAATAAAAATTTCTGGTTGATAACTTTTTAGGGGCAAGATCGTATTTTTTAGAAATTCGTAGCTTTATTAAATTGAAGTCTTAAAGAGGATTTTTCGACATGTTGTACCATGAGTCTACTTGAGTCTACAGCAACAACTGTAAACATAGTAATAATGTAGCGCTGTAGAAGTTGTATATTGTACAGCGCTTTTTGTTGTTGTCCTTTTGTATTTGTATTATATTTGCAGCATAAATTACAAAGCTTCAGATCAAATTAACAGATTTAATTAAGATTAAATAAATTGGTTTAATTAATTAAAAATTCATTTCATTCATTTATTAGACAGATTAAGATAACGCAATTTTAAGGTTGTATTTATCAAGATTAGGATAATTGTCTACTTGGCACAGCTATTTATTTAAAATTTGGCACAGTTTAAGGTTATTTATTTATAGCTGGCTCAGTTCATAAGCGATGTTTAGCTGGCAGGGTGCTTCAGTAACGCTTCTTGATTGAGACATGTTTAAACATGTTTTAAAATGAGTATATTGAGTTTACTTGAATATTTTCGTCACCTTGCTCATACGCTTATAAATATTCATTAAGTAAATACAAACCGAAACTTTAATAAACTTATATTAATCGAAGGAAAATTCATGTATCTTACGAAACAAAATATTTTCAAAATATTCAAGATGATTTAAACATGCTACAGAAGTTTACACACTCAACATAAACACGCCGTGTGTACAGGTAAACCATAAAGACGTGTCATAAGATGCAGCCTCATTTGATGAAATGTAAATATCAATACTGGAAATACGGATTATCCAGAAGATAGAAATGAATAGGTCGCCTTTAGATCTAACCGTAGCTGATCATGTCAGGTGTTTTTATACAGTTTTAACATATTTACATAGTATTAATCTTTATCGCTGAATTTCAGTATTCTCACAAATAGGGCATAGGAAAGGAGTACCACACCTCAATATCCTGACATGGGTACAGAAAGCAAGATGTACCAATCCGTTACATGTGTCGCAGTATCCCCACTTGACAATAATAATATAGAATATAAATTAGAACTTTCTGGAGAGATCTTTTTGCAGACAACGCATTTTCCTCTTCAGCAATTTCTTCATCACTTTTGCTGTGAGGTGTTTTTATCTATTTCGTGTTTTTTAACCTTTTTTACTGGCATACCAGATGTGCTAACCACGGGAGATTTCACATTATAACATGCTTTTGTTGTTTCATTATGGTCCTTGATTTTTTCTATGACATCTTCTGTGATTGGCTTACCACCAATGACTTTGCTTAGAGTTTTTCTAGACTTCATTGCAGCCTGAACATTTTCAAGTACCTTTTTAGCCGACTTTGGCTCACTGGATTTATCTGAAGCTGCAGAAGTTAGAGAGATATGAAATGTGAATATCAAGGCAGATGCACCTACAGAACCACTTAAATATTAACATTGAATGGATGGATTGCACACCGTTTGAAGGCTGCAACAATATTTGGAACAGTGAGGGTAGACAAGTACACCTTACAAGCCAGATGACAAACATCACATCAAGTGATGGCTCTTCCTCCTGACTCCCGCATGAATTTATAGCAAGCTAATTTCCAAGCTATCTCGAATGATCCAAAACAGCTAACATCAATGAGATGAAGAATATGTGAACAGTGAGGGTAGAACAAAGAGGATGATCTTTTCTGACTTGGCCCATTCTATTAGTCGAATGGAGCAGTGACCTTGTGGCCATCATATGGAACAAGTGCACAATCATCGCCACAAGAAGGTATGTATTTGAGCAAATGGTTTTTCATATACTGGCAAAATATTTCTGCAATGGACCATCTAGTTGGTAAAAGAGTGCCCATGGAATCTGGACTAAATCCTTCTATCAACCCATCCATCATACGTGCTCCCAGAAAGACAAAGAAAAGTGAAACCTGCTGTCCTACACCATTGACACACCCAAAGACAGTGGTTGTCTGTGACTTATCTGACGTTACAGCATAAATCTTGTCGAACTTGCCAGCAACAACCTTTGATGGTCTGTGCTCAGTCCTTTCTCATCAACATTGAAAATTACGTGGGGTTTATTTTCAAGTTGATATTTTACAAAGATTTTTTAAGTTCTGCGAAGTAGTTATCAATTGACTTTCGTGTTGCATTTTTAGCTCTTGCCACTTCCAGTGTTCTAGGTTTCTTTAACTTAAGTTGTGGCCAACGCTCTAGGAAGTTGTAGAACCACTTATCAGACAGAAGTTTGTGGTCCTTGCTTTTTAACCCAAGTTCAATAGCATAGTATGTTGCCAAATTCATTGTCTCCTGCCGGCTGTAATCATATCCCACCTCAGCCATTATTTCAAGGTGTTGAGCTAATAATGACTCCAGCGATCTTGTCTGCTAGTGTTGGATATGGAACACAATAAGTAATAGATGCTTTTCTAAGTAAAAATCTCTCATTTTTAACTAAAAGGGATGCTCTAGTTAGGTCATCTGTATAATATGACCTATAAGGTCCTCTAGAAAACAAAGGTGGCTGAAAAAATAAGGCAGTTACATAAAGAAAATGGGATAAATCACACCAAAAATAACTGGTGTAATTAAATCAAATTAAATTCCAAACACGAAAAATAAATGAGGACAATAATATTTATGTGCGTAGCTTTCTTCAAAAGTATACACTGAAGTCAAGCTGCGATGGCGTTTGGGCCCTGGAAACTATCCATTACAGCGGACGGTAATGTAAACATGGTCAGTTTATGAATAGGAAATTTTTTGAATAGTGAAATTAGGCCATTTTGTATAGTGTTTTTAGGTTTATGGGCCTTTTACCTTTCAAATCTCCATTTTGGCGACGAGAAGTTTCTTGACAGCTAGAGTTGTCACTGTAAGTAATCGATGCGCGCAACCGGTGTCGGGATTAGAGACGGTGAAAACTAAAATTATCCGGGCCGATCGAATATTGGTTACGATCCAATATTGGCAGCATGAGGATAATATATCAAATAAAATGTTCATTACATATGTAAAACATGTCTACTGTAAATAAAAAAGGTGTTTATTATAATGGTGATTACAACGACATTAGTATACATAGGAAACTATTTCTTCGTACTTTCACATTCTACCGAAACCGCAAAATTTAATGCCAATTTATATCCAAACTTGATGCAACAGAAGTAATGTACGCAAAAAAAACACGCATGCATTTTAACAAAACTTTAGAATTTGGATCCTGCAGAAAAAAAAAACATTTATAAAATATCCTCTTTCTCAAAGGGAATTTGGAAAAATCCAATGGTCAAGTCAAAAGAGCTAAATAATTACATACCAGTCGCAATCTCAAGCATTTTCAGCAGAGAAAATCTTTATTCACGAAAGCATTTACCTTTCTGTAATCTGTCGGCTCACTCAAGGAATCATGATCTTCTTTCAGTCGATATGCCATGGGCACTTAGCCTTTGATTGACGTATTGCTTCTACAGATCCGCCATAGCAATACTGTAGTCTACAGATCCGCCATAGCAATACTGTAGTCTACAGATCCGCCATAGCAATACTGTAGTCCCAAAAGCGGCTACATTGTCTGGAATGGATTGAAAGCTGCTATAGTAGGATAACCCATAATGGCTCAAGGCGTCAGTAACCTGTCGTCGGAAAAATATACCCCGCTTCACCGACTACATGGAGATGAAATTTAATATCATTGGATTCCCGTGTATAAAGAGATTCCACGTCTGACAACTTAACTTCGTTACAGCGAAGAGGAGGGTCAAATGAATGTTCTGAAACCCAGTAGCTATATGTAATATTCATGTGAAGGTCAAAGGCAATCGACATCTTCACCGTTTGCTAATCTAAGGGCTAGGTGCCCCGTAACCCGAGGTAAGGCAGAGTCCTGTGTCTTCTCGATAGTAGGGTACTGAATTACTACAGAAGAATCTGGTTATCAGTTTTTAGAGAATGAATGCCCTATTATCTAATTATAATGTAACTATTAATGCAGCTATGATGTTTCACTTGGACTCATCACTTTTCAACCATTAAAAAATACAAGTATTAATAACATTAGTTTATATTTTAAATTTCTATAATAAAAGTTATGCCGAGGTTCTTGAAAGAATCAAATGTTGATACTCTATTTTTCCGCCAAAAATGTGTGCCAGCCCTTAACCTTTAACAATAAAAAATATTTAAAAGTAATATGGAAGGTTTTTTAACATGAATACATATTGTAGTAGATATACCTGACTAAAAACCGACTTCTAAATTCCCTTTACCAGGTGTATTATAGGTCAGTTTAGCTTCGCCTCGGGTTTCAGATATTTTACATTGAAAATATAAGTAAACTGTTAAAAAAATCATCTTGTCCAAAATCATTTATACTTTTGAAATTTGGTTTGTAACATTCTCTCAAGGTTCTACAGAATTTGCCCAAAACATGTTCCTGGAGTTACTACTTGTTCCGCCATAGGGGTCACATGTTTAATATAGAGATATATAGGAACATTCTTTTCGTATGATTCGAAAAAAGTACTTTCCCAGTGAAATGCAAAATGCAAACTGGGTTAAACTTGAAACGGACCTTTGGTCAGTTATGTACTGACTTCCGATATTCTTTAAAGTATTATTTCTCTATTGTAATTATCAAAAATAATTCAAAGAAAGAATTTCGAACGGAGTGTTTAAGATCACAGTAAGAGTCAGAGTATTTACATTTAGCAATGGTGCAGCGAGAGAAGCATGTAGCACAAGTTTGGATATGATGCAGCAATTGTACTAAACTGCAACAGTGCATGCATGTGACATTACTGTGTAGCACAGGTACTGCGCTGAAACCAAAATGCATCAAGAATGCAATCCGTAAGTAAAATACATAAACGGAGGTAATTATACCATAGAAAACATAGGAAAAGTAATAAAAATAACATGTTAAAAACCTGCAAAGATCATTTTCTTTGACTCGTAAGGTACGCCGTCATCTAATACGGCAATTAAAAAATCGGGTTTAAGCAAGATACAGCACTGCGCAACTCGTTGTCTGTAACAACGGCCGGAAGTAGTACACACAAAAATGGCTGCCAGTTGTGAAAGGACTACGGCCAATAGTTTTGTGTCCTAGATTCGAATTTGCCGTGGTCAACTTCCAGACAGTTGCGGAAGTTGAGTGGCCTTGACATATAAACATAGATTAACATTGATATATTTGACTATTCACGGATTAATTAATTGAGGGCAAAAAGGAGCTTCCCAATCGATGTAAAATAAATGCTCGAAACTATATAATTGAATGCTAAAATACAACGTTATTATTCTATATAGTAAGACCCCACCAAGTCAGTGTTGTAGTCAATTATGTCAAGGGTTTGTGCGGCACTATAAGCTGACAAAGCTATCTGATTGGTTTAAATGGAAAGGTTATGGAAATGGAAATCATTTTTACTTGAAAAGGATACGTATATGGTAGAACAAATTGAAATAAGGAATAAATGAGACGGACATTTCTGATTTTGAACCGTTTTAAAATAAATAGGAAATTTATATCGATTGAAATAAAAAAATACCGAACTGACTGGGGTGACCTCTCTGGAGAAGGTACACCGGGAGAGTTAAATGGCCTGCTATAAAATTCTGAATAAAATTGATCCTAGTGATTACTTCTTTCCAGAAATCAGCAAAGGTAACATCTTCAGAAGTTACTAAATTAGATAAAGACTTGATGCAACAATTCAATTTAAGTTTATTGCATAAACATTTACATGTTTTTTGCAAAACAACATATTTACAATGGCAAGTCAAAATTTACAGAAAAGTATGAATAAATTATTATACATGTACACAATTAAGAATAAAGTTTAATACAAAGCTAGTCATTTCTCCTCTTAAAAGCTAAAAATACAACTAGATTGACAACAGTTTTTTTGTGTGTTGAAGACATTAAAGCATTAAATTTATTAACATTTGG
The DNA here is from genome assembly GCA_012932295.1 of Cyclina sinensis. NCBI lineage: Eukaryota > Metazoa > Mollusca > Bivalvia > Venerida > Veneridae > Cyclina > Cyclina sinensis. The sequence goes on from JAAONU010000086.1 coordinate 54,901, forward strand.
CCATGTGTAATATTGTCTATGAATAAAGCTTCGTCTGAGTTCCGTGTAATATGGACATACAAGTACAAAAAGATACTCTGATTCTATATGGTTCGAATTACATTTTCTACATAGTCTATTTGCTCTAGGAACATTTCTATATCGACCTTCGTCTATTTGTAATTTATGTGAAGAACATCGTAATCTACTTAAAGCTATTCTATGACTATCATTTTCTACAGCAACAAGATAGGGTTCAATATTAAAATTAGTTTTGAAGCGTTTATAACATTCAAGTTTCCTAGAATCTTCTATATTAGAACACCACTGTTGCAAATATTGATCATATATTCTCTGTTCAATAGCTTTAATATGTACATTTGTTAAATTAACACAATTCCATAAATTAGCAAATCCAAGCTCAGCTAACAGAATTTTTACATTAATAGCCTATTTGTTTAACAATGAATTGTTTGTATTTCTTAACATTAATAATTTGTATTGTATACTATCGGGATTTTTACGTAACTTATACCAGTACTTGATTATTCTAGTTTTTCGTACAACACTTAATGGAAAAACACCAAATTCACCATAAATGGCAAAACTAGATGTTTGCTGTTTAACAGATAATACTTGTTTCAAAAATTTCAAATATACTTTTTCAATATCCGGTGAACAATGGAAACCCCACACTTCTGATCCATAAAATAATATAGGTGATACCACAGAGTTAAAAAGTCTAAGTTTATTTGACACATTTAGTCTAACATTTTCAAATAAAGTGTTCAATGAGAATAGCGCTCTAATGGCCTGATTTGCTAACGCCTTCTGCGTTTGATAAAAGCAACCATTTGCAGAAAGGTTTATACCTAGATAAGTAAAATTCCGAACTTGTTTAAGTAGAGTTCCATTATATTTTATATGTACATTTTGCGGTCGATTGCCTGTCTTGAATACCATAATAACAGTTTTATTTACATTAACTTCAATTCCCCATTTATTACAATAACCAAGTAACTTATCTAATAAAGATTGTAAACCACCTTCACTGTATGAAAATAAAGCAGTATCATCAGCAAATAACAACAAATATATTTGTAATTGGTCAATAGTAAAAGCATCAATGTCGTCATTTCGGATAAATTCTTGCATATCATTAATAAAGAAAATAAATAAAAACGGAGATAAAGGTTCTCCTTGTCTTACACCCATGAATGTATCAAAATAATCAGTCAATTCACCATTTACTTTAACACACGATTTTACACTAGAATACATACTTTTTTAATATTTTTATCATCTTACTAGAAACACCACTATTTATAAGTTTGTACCATATACCATTTCTATATGTTAGGTCAAACGCTTTACGGAAATCAACAAATGCTGTATAGGGCTTTTTCTTCTCATGATTAATAATTTTATCTACAATAGAATGTAATACAAAAACACAATCAGTTGTACTTTTTTCTTTTCTAAAACCAAACTGAGTGGAATTCAACTTATCGTTATTCTCGGACCATTTGCGTAATCTTACATCTAAGATAGAAGAAAACAGTTTTGAAAATATACTTGTCAAAGAGATTCCTCGATAATTATTAACATCATCAAGATTGCCTTTCTTTGGTACTGGTACAATTATTGCCTTAGACCAAGAAGAAGGATACACACCGCTTGCATATATGTAATTAAACAATTTGCAAAGTACAGGAGATAAAATTTCTTTGAATAAATATTTCAGGAATCAGTTTATCATCCCACCACTTTTATTACATTTCAGCAATGATATAGCTTTATACAATTCGTTTAAACTTATATCTTCATCTAATATATCTACTTCTGTAAATGTGTTATCATTATTGTTTACAAAATTCTCAACTTCATCGTCAACAAAAATATCACTATCTCTAAATAAAGTTTTAAAATGATTCAAAAATTCTTCTTTCGATATATTAGTTCTATTACTATTCCTTCTAAATTTTCGAATTTCACTCCAAAACTTTTTAGGTGATGATTTAGCTAAAGTGTGCATTTTTTTTTGAGCTAAATGAAATTTGGTTTTATCCCTACGCTTAGCAATACGATATAAACGTCTATTATCTACCAACATAGCTCTATTCAAACGACATTTGTCAATATTATATTTTCTATTTGCACGTACAAAGTCACGCCTAACAGATTCACAACCTTGGTCAAACCATTCGCTTCTAAACTTTCTACGATATTTATAAGTTTTGTACACTTTTGATATACCAAATAAATCATTTGCACTCTCATACAAAATATTTGAAACAGAATCTATACCACTATCAATATTTATATTCTCATGTATAACATCGTTTACAATAGTTTCAATAAAAGGCAACTTCAAAAGAATATTGACTCTATATAGAACGTTTTTGTCATTATCCCATTTTAAACTTGTTACTCTTCTGGTCTCTGTATCATTAACAGTATCTTTAATTGAACATAATAAATCACACTGAATGGGAGCATGGTGTGAAAAAGTAAACATATCGTGTACAGTAAAATTATTTAAATAATGAAATATACGATGATCGGCAATAAAATAATCTATTAAACTATTCCCTAAAGGCGACATGAAAGTCAAATTACCAGTCATATAATCTTGACCAGCAACTCTGCTATTGGCAATTTTCAGATTAGAACCTAAACACAAGTCCAATAATTTATTACCATGCGCATTAACTGTTTTATCCATAGAGTATCTATTTATTAAAAAAGTGTCACTATAATCCGAAAGATTAAAATCAACAGTGTTGATAAAGCATTCGTAAATGTCTGGATTCTCTATGACGTCACTTCGCTCCCCGCAACGTGAGTTTAGGTCACCCATCACTGCCACGCGTCCATGAAGCTCATAGTGACGCACCTTTGTCTCGAGTTCTTCAAAATATCCTTTCTCGTGAGAATGAAAATAGGGGGAATTTGACGGGGGAATATATATGAAACAAATATAAATGTCATGATCAAAACCAAAATAATCAGATTTAAGTTTTATCCATATGCTACCAGATTCATTTTGTTCCAGAATATCAATACCGTCAGTTAAAGATTCATTAATGAAAAGTGCAACGCCACCATGACCACGCCTACTGTTTAAAGATTCAGGACGGGGTAAACATATACTTTTATATCCACAAATATTATAGTTTTGATTATTTCGTTGCCAAGTTTCATTTAAAAAGATAAAGTCAAAGTCACAAACAAAGTTTAAGAAATCCTCATCGTCAAGACAGTCTAAATTCTCTATATTCCATGATAGTAAACTGAGTTCATACTTTTCATGACACCCCTAGCTATGAACTGTTGACATGTTAGTCGCTTCGGTAGGTGGTACATACGGTGAATTGTTAACATACAGTTTATCCCTCACGAGAAAAGCCGTGTGACTCTTTCTACGCTCCTCAATGAAATACTGTATTATTTAATTTAGTTTTGTTTAACCTATTTATGACTGTAAATACCTTTTTTGTGGACCAGTGCTTGATAGCAAAAGCAAGGGAGTTTGTATTTGTTTTCACCCAGTAAACCCAGTAAACTCAAGAATTAAGAAGGAATGTACTGCTCATATTTTCAATTTTATACAGCTCTGTTTTACAGTAAAATCTTTTCTTTATCTTACAGAGATGTAACCTCTGTAACCATACTAATTAGGGTTACAAAATTAAAAGCGTTCGTTTTATTGGGCCAATTTTGTGCCCTATCTGAATGATCTGGATAGGAAACTGTTAGATAAATTTCTTACATGAAAAATTCGGCAATAACGCTTGAGATTTGTCAGGAAATGTAACAAAACTCAGCAAGGCTAGATAAAAATACTTTTTCATATCCACGTAATAAGACAATGTGTAACGTATCACATCAAGTGTATGTGGAATTGCTTTAAAAAAACAACAAAAAAACATTTATGATAATGGATAATCCACCCAAATTACAATGTTATGACCGTAGAGATAGTTCACCGCCTTGCTGCGGTAAGTACTTTTATTTTATATATATTATCTTTACAGAAGCTAATTTTTCTCATTTTTATATGCCCAAAGAGCAAATTATGGTCCTGGTTGTTCGTCCTTCCGTCTATCCGTCCGTCTGTCCATTCGTCCCTCTGTCCGTTAGCAATTTGGTTTCCAGAGTATAACTTCATATGATTATTGCCCCTTATTGATCTTGGAGTCAGTAACTCAAACACTTATTTGTATGAATTAATGAATGTGTTATCTAAGGCTGGTCTGTTCATGGCGAACCTAGCAATCTTTGTTTATTATAATCAACCATATTTAAGTACTTCTAACAGACCTATCATCAATATGAAAGTCGTAAATATGCATGTGAAATCAGAGTAAATTTACATCTGATTCTTTCAATTTCTTTTAACAAGTCATTTTAAGCAAGGCAGATATAATGTTTGATAAAAATCTTATATTAACTTTTGTTATGCAAAACGTACGTGAATTGGGTGGGGTAGTGGATGCTACTCGTTTTCAACATATCTGGCTAAGTGAGATATATATGATATACATCTAAAGTGTTTTTTATACTTGAATTTGTTGTGTTTATATATCAGTTATACATATTTTACATAATCAGATGCTTCAAATAAAATAAATTAATCCAAAGTATACATATGATTTTTTGTCTGTTATAGACTGATGGATCATAAGAATTTTTATATCCCCTCCTCCCCCCCCCCTCAAAAAAAAAATGGGGGAGGCATATAGTTTTTGCAGCGTCTGTCCGTCTGTTCTTCCTTCCTTCCATTTACGGATGGATTTTGAAATGATTTTGCATAAATGTGAACCATACAGAGAGGATGTGTCGCGTGCAAGACTCAGGTCTAAAGAACAAAGGTCAAGGTCGAATTTCGATTCCGAAGGAAACTTTTCATAAAAGTGCAATGATGTTTGTGTCCGGTCAACAATTCTTTCATTCCTGGATGGATTTTAAAATAACTACGCACAAATGTGTTGGACATAATGATGACGTGTCGTGCACAAGAATCAGGTATTTAAGTCAAAAGCTAAGGACACACTTACATGCCAAATGTCATGATATGATTGTAAATAAATGGTAAAATAATTCTGCATATACATGAGACATTGTGTCGCGCTTAAGACTCAGGTCTGTAGCTCAAAGGTCAAGGTCACACTTAGGCTTCATAGAAATTTTTTCATAAAATTGCACTGATGGTCGTGTGCGGTCAACAATTTTGTAATTCGTTGATGAATTTTGAAAGAAGTTGGTATAAATGTGTTGCACATTAAGATGTCGCGCACAAGAATCAGGTCTGCAGCTCAAAGGCCAAGGTCACACTTATATGTCAAAAATCATATGACTGTCAATAGATGGCCATGTCCAGTCCATAACATAATAATTTATTGAAGGATTTGAATAGATGTGTTGCAAATTAAGGTGATGTATCATGTGCAAGACCCAGGCCTGCAGCTCAGAGGTCAAGGTCATACTAAAACTTCAAAGGAAACTGTTCATAAATGTGCATTGATGGCCGTGTCCAATCAATAATTTTGTCATTCATGGATGGATTTTGGAATAACTTGGCATGAAATTGTTGCACATTAGGACGATGTGTTGCACATAAGAATCAGATCTGCATTTCAAATGTCAAGGTTTATTAAAAAGGTCAAAGGTCATGCTAGATTATCTCCATTTATATATTTCTGTTCAGATTTCATGTCTGCTCAGTATCTTTGTCATCTATGATTTTAATTTGTTAAGACTTGGCATAAATGATCACAAATTCATGTGGATGTGGCATGAAAAAAACTCCCTGTTTTTCACTTTTTGAATAACCTCCATTTATTCATATCGTGTTTGGATTTCATGTCTGTTCTGTATCTTTGTCATGTATGATTGCTATTTCATAACACTGCTAATACATGATCACCAACTCATGACGATGTGTCACCATATCTATATATCATATATATATTATAGTTTTTTATATTTCATCCTGCTTAAGAATCTTAATCAACAATTTATTAGTTTGTCGCAGGTTTCGCATTTTTCGATATTTTAAATTTGGATCTGAAAGAATAAATGAGATGAATAAAAGATAAAAGAAACACTCTTAGAGCAAAGGCGGGAAATTTAAACTTGCTTTTAATTAATATCAATGGTTGGTAAGTATCTCCTACTGCAGTTGCATTGTAGGTTGTCAGATATAAAATCATCAACAAAACCATTAAGTGGAGTGTCAGTTATAGTATTTTGGTGACATATCAGTCACCACAAGTTAAACAAAAATTTGAATTTCATCCAGTTTCTGATTGCTAGTTTATATGGATCGTTATGGGATAACTTCTTTCATGTAGAATTAACCAAAATTATGAGACAAAAGGATGACTGTTATTCTGCAGAAATACTCAATAGGATTTACACACAATCTCACACTCGAGAAGACTTTAAAGTTTTGAAATCAAGAGAATGCTCTGCTGAAGCCTGCCAAAAAATGCTCTACATATTTTTGCACGCAACAAAGATGTTGATTCTCATAACAAATATTAGTTGGAGGCTTTAAATCAACCTGTGGAGACTACAATTATACCCTCACTACAAAGGGTGAGTGTGTGTGTGTGGGGGGGGGGGGGGCGGTATACTGGAATCGCTTTGTCGCTCGGTCGGTCGGTCAGTCGGTCGGTCCGTCTCCACCTTGTCCGCTCAATAAATCATATACTAATAGAAGGATTTTCTTCAAATTTGGCTTTTATATTAACCTCAACATGGGAATGTGCAGAACCATGTTGCTCTAGTGTCAGGTCAAGGTCACACTAGAAGGTCAGTTAATTTTCGTGTCCGCTCTGCAAATTCTATACCCATTGAAGAGTTTTCTTCAGTTTGGCTCAAATGTTCAACTCATGATAGCCATGTGTAGAACTTATGTTGACATTGTACCAGCTCAAGATCAAGGTCACATTTGAAGATAAAATATTTGACAAGGAATTATAAGACGAGGATTTTCTTCTAACTTCACCCAAATGTTCATCTCAACAAGGCATTGTGCATAACCCATATTGCCCTTTAAACTAAGCTCAAATGTTTCCCTGATGAAGAGGATATGCAGAACTGGTGTTGGTCTTGTGTTTACCTTGTACTAGCTCATGGTCAAGGTCATACGTCAAATATTAGACAATCAAATGTAAGACGAGGAAATTTTTCTTACTATGCTGAATACATGAAATTATTTTAGCTCATAATTTCTTTGTTTTATTAAATTTGCAAAATCAAAGGTTATTGTTACCTGTTTCCTGATTTTGATGATTCAAAATTTATTCATACCATTACCTGTGAAGTGTTGTCTTTTCTTTCCCATCAAAAACAACTATTTTGTCACAGTTCACCCTTGAACTTAATAACTTTCCTGATGCAACACCAATATTGCGGTCAGAAACAAGTTTCACTGTGACAGGCTCAAACCAAAATTTAAAAGTAATAAGGTATCAATTTCCCTTGAAGTTAGCTTGGCCATTTACTATTCACAAAGTACAAGGACTCACCTTTGATAAAATTGTTGTCTCCTTTCAAGGCCGTTTTGGGAATGGCCAAGCATATTTTGCACTCAGCAGAGCAATTACACTGACTGGGTTAAACCTATCATAGTTAAGGGAAAGAAAACAACAACAACAAATGAAGAGGTACAAAAACAAATAAATTATCTTAAGACAACACAAGCATCTCCGTTATTCTTTTAGATTTTTAAGCAATTGGATAAAACTATTTAAACATCAATTTTGAATATTAGATCCTACCAACATCATCAGAAAGACTTTATGCATGATCCAGTATTTCTTGCATCAGATTTAATCATCTTTACTGAAACATGGTTGAATAATCAAAGTTCTAAAATAACATTTCCAAAGAAATTCATAGTATTGCGTACAGACAAAGTATCAAATCACTTTGATTCCCGTTCTGGTGAATTTCTGGTATAAACTTAAGAAAGCTTGTTTCTTCAGTGTTAACAGTTTTGAAAGCAAATTTGTGCAAATTGTATTAGTTAGTTTAGTAACAAGATCAAATAGATATGTTGGTGTTATCGGTGTCTATAACTCACCAAATTCAATGAACCAAAAGGAAAAGTGAGAAGATGAAGTTTTACGTAAAGTTGAAAATATTAAATGCTTGGAAGACCAGCCACGTATCATATGCACTGGGGATTTCAACCAAGCTATATTGAGGATATTTGTTTGTTTTTCGTGAATATGGAAAATATCTCATCGCGATGAGATATATTCCATATTCACGAAAAACAAACAAATTTTCTATTTATTAAATGCTAACATTTGAAAAAAATGAAAAAAATGAAGAACTATTTTTTGATACTTACCATTGATAAACGGGTGTATGAATACATGATATTGGCTCTTCAATTGCACAAATTCCGCCATATTGAATTTTAATCGACAGAAATCGATCAAACTTGCTTTGGAATTTCAACGATTTATTCAACTTGTGCACCATGACTCAAAACGAGAACATGACTGAAATTGGGAAATTTTTTAAACATTGACACTGGATAACTTGTCATTGAAGGTAAGTTCTTAATTTTGTCTTTATTTTACAGTCACGTGTGACAAAAATTATGACTCATGAATGTCGGTACATGTACATGTACACATTCAGCCTTGACACATTTTTCTTATTAAAATTTATTAAAGCAGACGGATATGTTGTTGTTGTTACAGTTATTTATGGTGTGAAACCACCAAATAGATTCCTTCTTTATTCTATATAAAATTCATAAAGTTCACAGGGCTGTAAAACATAGCAAAACTTTTTTTAAATAGCTTTAACTTACATATTCTTGTAGATCTATATATGTACTCATGAAAAATAGCAAGAAAAGTGGGGGTTGTGTTTCAAACAAGAAAGATATTTCTGCTCATGTAAACTTACCCATAAAATTAACAAAAAATCTGAGCTAATTTTCAGATTGGGGTATGTGAAACAATTTCACATTGTGAATTCTATTCTGAATGCATATGAGCATAAAATTGCTACCACACTATCAGAAATAGTCAAACAAAATGATTCCAGCAAAAAGAATACACAGATTAGGGCAAAAATATTAAAAATAGCCAAGAAAACTGAGAACTATTTCTAGCCGCCATTATGCGGGTACCATTTTATGAGCTGAATTGGTGGTTTCATACCTATAAGAAAACTTTTTTTTCTGATACTGTGATTTTTTGGTTTCTACATCAAGAGTAACTAATTTCAACTTAAGAAAATCAAATTTCAGTCCAGAAATACTAGTACTTTTCATAAAATGTTTTAACAGTTAAAATTAGTATTATCTTATGTGTTATTTAGGAAATAGATTTTAAGTTTGAGTGATATACCGTCTGATATAGCACGGTGTCGAGTTCAGATGCGTAGTAATTTAATCACGAAGGCTGTAGGCCTGAGGTATTAAATAACTACGCATATGAACGAGAAACCGTGATATATACGACGGTAGATCACGAAAATGTTAAAATCTATTTCCATTCTAACACGTAGCTGTTTATTGTCGGCGAATTGCAGATAGTCTTAGAATAAATAATTGGTTTGATATAGGCCCTGTTATTTGTTCGAGGGCAGTCGTACTGGACCCGAGGCTTAAGGCCGAGGGCCAATACAATTGTACCGAAGATAAATAACAGGGTCTGTATCAATTCAATTATTGTTTGGAAATTTTATTTCATCACAAGAATTTGTTCGCCCTCCATTGTTTGTCGTCTGCCTGTGTTTATGAGAGTTACAAGTTGCAAAAAAGCAAATCGGCTTTTAACATAAATATACCGTACTGATATAACGTTAATGATTCGGCCTCAGGCTAATATGACTATCTTCAGCCCAATAACTAGGCCATTATGAAAACATTTAATTATTGAAAATTTTATCAATTAACTATGCAATATTTACCAAAGAACATTAGATAGTTAACAAATATCAGTGTACGCTCTCCTTCGTTCATTGTTATTTTGCTGCCGGAAAAGTGTCGTCTGGTGTAATAATTACTAGTATAAAACCCGTCCGGATCTTAACCCGTACTTATTCTGCAGCTTTAGGATATCTCAAAAACATCTGACGTTAAAATTTATCAAAAAGAATCTAAATTTAAGTTCAGAAAATTCAAGATGGCTACTTTTTTCTTTAGGCCTAATGAATAGAAGCAGTTTCATAATGCCCGAGCTGGTCAGCCAATGAGAAGGCTCGAATCTCATAATAGTGGAGTTTTTTCATAAAGGCCGAGTTTCTTCATAATGGCCGAGTTTTGTGTTAATAATGTTTTGGAGAAGTTCATATTGGCCCTGCATTTGTAGTGAAAATGCGCCTAATATTGTATAGTTAATTAATGAAACCTAATACAACCTTTCTGGTGGTCACTTCGTACTGCTAACAGTATAAAAGTCGATGAGACAATTTCAAATATTTTTAAAATTCGATGCTTTTACTTTGGGAAAATGGCTGCCATTTAAAAGTGAATTCTATATCAATTTTTCGGTCCTGATCTATAAGCCAATCATATTGAGTTACAAGAGGGCCAATATGAATTTCACTTTTCCGCCCCGGGGCCGATCAGTGTTTTTGATATTGGCCCTGATATTCAGAATGCCCACGTTTTATTACGTCAGACGTCTGGTATGTTACAGGGTGGATAATTAATGGTTATGTAATAATAATTCTTATAGAAGTGGTCATGCTTAGAAGTAAGATATGACCCTATTCTCCAAACATAACTTTTAGTGAGTTCAAGTTTATTTGTCTTTGAATGTTAATTAATAATACATCTTTTACTTGACTGTGCGATGTCTCTAAACATAGTCCTTACCCAGGTGGAAAATTACATCTAGGTAAGTATTTTGACAGTATCTACAGTACTTAAAGCTTCAAGTAATATTCGAAATGTCTTAACTTTTTTAATTAATCAGTATTATGACTTTTTAAATAAAAGTGAATAGATATTTATTTTTTAAGTCTAATAAATGTATGTTAAGCTTCACGGGAAAATAATACATATTACCCTCTAAACAAGGAAATTCTCGAAGACGATTAACAGGAAGTAGTGTTTTGCATTAATCCCTATGGAATAACTTTGTATTTCCTCAGCCAAAATTCTGACTTCTTATCTATTAATTCAAATATTTTTTTGTATTCAAATTGACAGCAAATGGAAAGTAAATATAATCTTTTATGCCATACAAGGAACAGGTATCAAAACGGAAAGGCTCTCTAATAGCACCCACGGTGGTATGTTTTCACTCACACAATAATTTAATATTTAACGAATTGAAAGACAAATAAGACTGAGTGTTTTTGAAGTATTTTTATTATCATCTGTATTGATTTAAACACTAGAGAGCGTATATAAAGCGTATAGAAAGAAATGTAGCTACATATTTACCATAACACGCTGTTTTATCCAATCAGATAAGATCGGAAAACATCCAGTTCTAATAACTATTTAAGAAACTTAGCATCTACTGTAGGTCGTAAGGGTTATTTTTACTGTGGATGAACAAAAAATGTCACGTGACCTCTATATGCAAAACGGCGGTCGGTTTTAGTCCCATACCGATTCACCAGGGGGAGGGACTATAGGTTTGCCTTCCGTCCGTCTGTCGGTCCGTGTGTCCGTCCGTCCGTCCGCGAAAATTAGATCCTAAAGTACTTGGAATATTATCATGAAACTTAAAACATGGACAGCAATATGAAGATTATGCACATGATTTTATTTTATTCCTTTGTTGAAAAATTTGGTTGCTATGGCGACAAATAGACTTGAAATATTGCAGGAATGGTGATATACTTTTGAAGCCCTATAGATATCCATTTTAAGCTTGCTACATGTTTTGATACTCAAAAGACCAGTTCACATGTAATGTCTCATAATTTTCACCTTTGATTTCGCAAAGTTATACCACTTTTCTGCATTGAATTTTTTCAACAACAAAAATCTATATTTTTTTAATACTTCTGGAACCTGTTGATGCATTTGATAGAGACTTTATACAAACTTTATTGGCGTTATTTATTATTAGTTTACACAATACGTTCCATAACTGTTTCATTTAAATTGAAAAAAAAAACTGTGCCCCTTTTTACTTAGAAAAAGTAGCAAATTGTTAATCTTCTTGATTTTTTCCCAATTACTTTTGAACTTATACAGAACCTATACAACTTTAGTCAATTCATACAGATCACACAACAAGGTGCATTTATAAGTTTGTTCTTTGTATTGAAAAACTGAGATATTTTTTTTTGTATAACATGTGAATATTTTATTTATAACATTAACCCCACTTAATAGGCATGTGATTTTTTGGTAATCTGTTGTATAAAACACACCTTCATCAATCATTAACAAAAAACCTATTGATTTCAGCTAACATATTGTCAATATTTGAATTTTGGTTCTATTTAGTGTGATAATGCCTTGTCCGGTAGGGGGCTTTTATTGCTTGGCAGTATTCTTACTTGTTTTGCAATGTTTAGCGTCGATTCAGGTAATCTTTTCCATATATCTTTTAATTAGATGGAGTTCCAGGAAAAGACCAAGCCCACCAAGGACAGTCCAAATATGCTTTAGATTTATATATACTTCTACTTTTAAACGCTGCTAGTTTCCGAGAACACTTCAACACAAAATCTGAAGTGTGGAGGCAAACGGACTTTGGTCTTTTCGCTTATGCATTTTTTTTATAATAATATATCTTCTTACAATAGCACTCATCGCCAAGTAAACCATCTTTGCTCCATAAATATTATAAAATTTGTGCTATTTCTATTTCCCTAATTTATCTTCGATTTTCAATTATAGTACCATTATGCAATCGCGAGTAGTAAGTATTTTGCAAACGGCCGTAGCTAAGATCGGATAAAGCCAAACGCCGGTAGGTCAATCTTGTGGGCAATCAGAACGTTGTTTAGTCAGGAAAATCTCTACCTTGCATTTCATTTGTTAGATTATTTTTTTTGTCGAAATGCATTGTAATATTGTAAGTGTTATATTAGAATTTTCGAAATTATTTCTCGCTACAACTTATTTTCCAGAATATGGAGTACGTTTGCAAGGATTGTGGATCTGTACTGAAAACAGCATGGGTCTAAGACTTCGTGAAAGAAGGAACAGTGGCATCGGACGGTATAGATGCTGCGACAAACAAGTCTTCACAAAGCATATAGTTTTTTTTAACTGTCCGTCCGTCACAAAGCATATAGTTGTTTTAACTGTCCGTCCGTCAGTCAGTTAGTCCGTAAGTCAGTCCGTCCGTCAGCCCGTCTGAAAACTTTAACATTGGCCATGACTTCCTTATTAATGAGTGACATATATTTATTTGACCTTGACCCCAGAATGACCTTCAACTTGAAGATCCAGTTGTCCGGAAACGTTAACATTTAACGTAACTTCCTTATTATTTGACCTTGACCCTTGAATGACTGGTTCTCAGCTCAAAGTCAAAGCACCACTTCGGGGATAATGTCATTTCCTATATGACCATTACCTTGAAGATCCAATTATCAAAAAACTTTAACATTGACCATAACCTCCTTTTTAGAAAGTCGATTTACTTCATACTTGGACACAACACCCCTTTGGACAAGACCTTCCCATTGACCTATATTTATTTGACCTTGACCCTTGAATGACTGGTCCTCAGCTCAAAGTCAAAGCACCACTTCGGGGGCATTGTCATCTTACAGTGACAGTTGACTCGGGGAATATGTTAAGTAATATTGTCTTGTTTTTCTTTTAAAAAATATGATTTATGTGATTTACAATCATAATTTTAGCACTCCTGACTTTTTTGTACGTCTGTCCATCGTCCACAATTGACTTGAAACAACATCCCTCCTATATCACTAGGTCAGTTGCAATCAAACTTCACAGAAATGATTTTTTCAAAGTTGTATGAAAATGGAATAACAAGCAGAGCCATGGCAACTTGAAAAAAAACTTTTTAAAATCTTTTTGTCTAAAACCACAAGGTATGGAACTTAAAAATTTGGTTTGTAGTATCATCTAGTGGACCTCTACTAAAATCATACAACTCATGGCTTCAGGATCAGAATTGGCTCCATCCAAGTGGTCACTTGATATTACATGTTTATAGAAAAATCTAAAAAAATCTCCTTTGTTAAAAACTGCAAGGCTTGTAATTTAGATATGATGTGTGTATCATGGTTTAGTGGACCTCTACAAATTTTATATAAATCGTGGCTCCTGGTCAAAATTGACCCCGCCTAAGGGGTCACTTGATTTTATATCTATTCTCGCGTAGTCGGTATTGATTGTCTGTTCACTAACGTCAGCGCCAGTAGCAACCTGTAGCTGACATCTGAGGTTATTTGCGGTGACAGTTCTTTGTTGGATTGCACACAAAACAAGGTATCGCCTATCCAGTTGTGCGTCTTGACCGCCGTCCGATCCGTACCGTCCTCGTTTTCTGAAACCTTCGACGTAATATGCAAATTACTGATGGACTGACATTAAGTCTGTCTGCCGTCTGACGAAGGAAAACTTCTTGAACGAGCAACCCTACGGCTATAGCCCTTTCTTTCAGGGTGAGATGACGACGTGTTGGCATGTTGAAGGCAACTGAAAATTTGTAGAACCATGTGGCAGTTTTACAGCCAATGTGCATACAAATTGTGTGATGATCGTGGTACACAAAAATATGTTTCATGTTTCGTTTCATGCAAACTGTGAAGACATAGACAAAAACAACAATTTCATGAAAATCACAAAATTTCATGCAGGAAGCTTAAGTATGAAAAGCACAGAAATCAATGCATCTTTCGTCACACATTGGCAGACAGGTAAACTAATGGTCTGGTAACAAAATATCTGCAAATTTTAAAATGACCTCAGATACAGGAATGATTTAGACTTAGTATACAACAATATTATCTGTGTGTTCCCTTAAGTGTTTCGAGAAGCATATATAAAGACTATTACTGAGCAATAAAAATAAAATAAAATTTACTTTTGCACCCAGTCCATACGTTACCGGTGGAGGTGGTGCAAGTAATGCTTGTCTGCGTGTAAACGAATTAAAAAATTTATGCGGTGGATTGTTAAGTTTGACATTAAGACTGCGCGCCAGATGATCTCATATTATTTACGAATTCTCGTATCAGTCTTTTTTTCACAGATGCTTGCCATATTCTGTATCATTCGTGAAAAACGCGATAATGTATGTGAATGCGAAAAAGTGTCGAAAATGCAGTGATTGCGACTCTAGGACAAAAATCAAGCTAATCTTGAATAGGAAATTCCAATTGTCGTAATTTCCAACACTTTTTACTCCATTTGACATGTAAAAAGAATGAAAGATGTTTTGGGAGAAAAAACACAGTAACGTTTGTGTAGGCAGTGCACTGCGGTACGATGCCGGTAGCGCTGGTGGTATGGCGATTTACTAAAACCGCTTTTTTACAGTTTCCAATGGTAACATTCATTGCAAAATGTAAAATGTTGTTAAATAGTTTAGGAAGACTGCAGTTAAAATTTCTAGGAATAATACATCGAAGTTCTGTTAAGAAAACAATCAAATAAACTATAGCTGGGAAAACTAGTTTAAATATTGTACAAGTAGTATTTAGATAAATACACATTAAAGAGGCTTTGTATTTTGGAAAAAATGTTTGACAGTTGAAAAGGTGGTATGTAACGATGTAATTTACTGAGCTATTTTTTCGATAATACAAAATAACTGAACGCAAACAGCGCTGCATCTCGACGACATTTGCAAAAAAAAAATCCAACAAGAAAATTGTGTATTTAGAATTTATAAGAAACTTTGGTAAGGCAAGATTCTCATCATACTGATATACCTTTTAGAGTGAACAACGATTTTTAAACTATGTTTGTTTGCTGTTTTGATTTTATAGAATACCTAGCCTGTTAAACTTGACGTTTTACTAGTATTATTATCAGCTTGAGAGGACCCTTTCCTCTGGACGTACACTGTATGTCTGATCTCAGTATGTGAACAATGTTAACTATAAGTATATTTTTCTTTGAAAAGGCTAACTCATTCTCGTATTTACAGACATCCAAAAGTCGTACCAATACATCAACGTAATAGTTTTTCATCTTCTTTACTGCTGATAATTAGCGTTAAGAAACTTGGGGTAAGGACTACTTTCGGTGAAATCAGTCTTGACTTTTTCTTTGAAGAGGACTTTTCCAGTGTCAACAAACGTTCAAAACTATCTTTTTTTTTTTCAAAAAGACTTGGCGCGCCACATCGTTATCATGTTAGCAACATATGAACCAAATTTATTTCAAAATCCCTAAACGCATGATAAAGTACGCAGGCACGAAATAGAGACAGCCTCTAAGTATGACTTATTTTAAAATCTCTTCATGCAGGACAAGAATGAGTTACAGCCTAGACACGAAGATAACTCATAATACACACATATAAGTAGCGGCATTTTCCTGCAAAAATTGACCTTGACCTTGAAGACAGGGCCCTGACGTTAATGCAAAACAAATCGGTATCATGTGGGCATTATTTGTGCAAAATGGAAATGATTATACCGAATACAATGAAAACGACAACAACGAAGATAATGTTGATTATGACGAGACGATGACGACGATAAAGTTGATGGAAACGATAATAAAGTTTGTGATGAAGATGATTAAGCTGACAATGATGGATGTTATCGATGATACCGCTGACGATTATGTCGATGTGCAATTGACGATAATGATGAAGGGGCGTCCGTAGCTCAGTGGTTAGTTAACCTGACTCAATAGTTTTCATGTAAGGAAAGTATCCGGCTACCTTGTGGAATGTCTATGGATCTACCGTGTATCTAAGCTATCCAGAGTAGTAAAACTTGTTTGAGTAAGACTGAATCTCTTTTTTTGCTTGGCTGTTCTTTTTTCAATAAATTTTTACAATGACGTAAATCACTAATAGCACGAAGAAGAGCCACAAGTCATCAGCAACGAGCAACGACCGAATGTCACTGATTAGAAAATCGTGGGTTCAAATCGCACAAAAGGATCAAAATGCATGATTAAAAATACTACCAAAATTTCTAATATCTGAAAAGATAGCTCATAAGATATGCAATAATGTTGAGAGAGAAAAGTAAAATGTTTTGTGTAAAAGGTGTTATAGCGTTACAAATGTAGTAAAAGTCATATACAACAGTTAAAATGTAATTATTGTCTCAAAATATCGGAAAATTTTCTACAAGAAATCAGTTCAAGACCTTCATGTATCAATCAAATGATTATATGTCATGTAGGGAACATGGAAAATTCAGCCTTATTCCAAGATAAGAAAAATCATAAACTTGTTTTCGAATCGACATACAGTGAACTTGTTTTAACTCAAAGCAAGGGGAAATTAGCATTAGTACACGTAAGTCCAAGTGAAGTTGCGTTTGACAGTCTCAAAGTTCAGTCGCTTGAAAATAAGTCTTAAGCGATAAATGGTGGAATGTAAAATCCAACTAAGCGACAACCAAACTCCGATCAGCATCGCACAAAGATAGACATGATCTTGCAAAAGTGATACTAACAAAAAAGTAATATCAATTCAAAACTGCAAATATCTTGGAGAAGGCAGACAAAGACGAGAAGTATTAAACAAACACTAAACAGCAAATTTCACTACAGATTTTTTTTGCATCAGAAAAGACGATCATCTTTTTGGGTGTATATAAAACTTTTCGTTTAAAAAAGCTATCACGCGGGTGTATCATCAGGGCGGCGTGTATATTGGAATGCAGTAAGTAAAATTTCCATGCGGTGACGTAACTCTTTTGAGACTGTACACTGATTTCATAGTGTTCTTTGCGACAAGCAGTCTTTTGATTTGAGATCGCGAACCAGTCCAAATATTACGGAAATAGCCAAATTTAAACGTATGACTACGATGTTATTTTTAGTAAGGACGCGACAGTGTTTGACCAATCAAACATGTAGTTTCAAGCATAGGTTCGAATGAATAATTTTTTTCCCGAAATAATTAAATCCTAACGTGAACTGAAAAAAATAAGCAAATTTATGCTTAAGAATTACAGAGGATAGGAAAAAAATATTATCTTTTCATGTAAGGAAAGTATCCGGCTACCTTGTGGAATGTCTATGGATCTACCGTGTATCTAAGCTATCCAGAGTAGTAAAACTTGTTTGAGTAAGACTGAATCTCTTTTGCTTGGCTGTTCTTTTTTCAATAAATTTTTACAATGACGTAAATCACTAATAGCACGAAGAAGAGCCACAAGTCATCAGCAACGAGCAAAGACCGAATGTCACTGATTAGAAAATCGTGGGTTCAAATCGCAAAAAAGGATCAAAATGCATGATTAAAAATACTACCAAAATTTCTAATATCTGAAAAGATAGCTCATAAGATATGCAATAATGTTGAGAGAGAAAAGTAAAATGTTTTGTGTAAAAGGTGTTATAGCGTTACAAATGTAGTAAAAGTCATATACAACAGTTAAAATGTAATTATTGTCTCAAAATAATAGTGTTCTTTGCGACAAGCAGTCTTTTGATTTGAGATCGCGAACCAGTCCAAATATTACGGAAATAGCCAAATTTAAACGTATGACTACGATGTTATTTTTAGTAAGGACGCGACAGTGTTTGACCAATCAAACATGTAGTTTCAAGCATAGGTTCGAATGAATAATTTTTTTCCCGAAATAATTAAATCCTAACGTGAACTGAAAAAATAAGCAAATTCATGCTTAAGAATTACAGAGGATAGGAAAAAATATTATCTTTTGATTAAGTCAATGATTTCGTTTTGACCAATCGTAAGTGTCGATTGCGGTCACGTTGTTTAAATCCCTCATCGTCGCCATTGTGGTGGGTTGGTGATCGAAAATGGTAAGAGCTGTTGCAGGTAATTTTCACCAAGGTCGCTCCATATTTGCCCCTAATAATGGAATGCAGTAGCATTAGTATCACTTTTGGCAGTTTTTCAACTCGCATATATCGACGACTTTGACAAAAGGCCAGTTGACGTGAAGGGACAAGTTTATATGCTCGTATTGTCACATCCTTGTTTGTTTATTTAATTGCAAAACTGTAACGAAAGGCAATTTTAGTAAACCACCATGCCACGAGCTTTATCAACATGGACACTCAGGGCACCGCCTACACTAACGTTACCATTTATAATCTCTTAAAAACATCTTTCTTGATAGTTTTACATGTCAAATGGAGGAAACAGGGTTCAAAATTAGTGCCAGTCGAAATTTCCTATTCAAGATAAGCTTGACTTTCTCGTAGAGTCATGATTACTGCATTTTAGTGCCCAGTTTTACCGCATTCACATACGTTTTGTACTTTTCACGAATGATACAGAAAACGGCAAAACTCTGTTAGAAAGCTGACTCAGTCGAGAATTCGTAAAATAATAAAAATAAACCAGCGTTATACACCGCAGACCAGCGTTACTTGCACCGCAGACCAGCGTTACTTCACCGCAGACCAGCGTTACTTGCACCACCTCCACCGGTAACGTACGGACACGGTGTTTGAGGAATTATTTCTTAGCATGAGGAATATGTCCAGTGCAAAAATTGGTTCTTTAAATGTCAAGATCAAAGAAAGTATAGTAATAGAGCTTTTATACTTTGCACGAAATGTTTTCTAGTAGACCTTTAAATACATTGTTAAATCAAGCAAAAACAATATGTCTCTATCGGAAGGGCAGGGCTGGGGGGGGGATATATTTCAACAAACAATTGAAGGTATAGCCCTTGGTGTTTCCCAGCAGCAGATTATATAAATCCTTGTGTAAAATCAAACGACACCCCGGGTGGGGCAAGTTTTGACCCCAGGGTCATGATTTGAAGAAACTTGGTAGAGGTCAACTAGACAATGCTGCAAACCAAATATCTGAACTCTAGTCCTTGTGTTTTCTGACAAGAAGATTTTTAAAACTTTTCCTACATAACTCTATGTTAAACATTTGACAACTGGGGCGTGGCCTTTTTTGACCCAGGGGCTATGATTTGAACAGACTTGGTAGAGGTCTAGTAGAAAATGCTGTACACCAAATATCTTAACTCTAGGCTTTGTGGTATCTGAAAAGAAGACTTTTAAAGTTTTTCCTATATATCTCTATGTAAAACATGTGACCACAGGGGCGGGGCCATTTTTGACCCAGGGCCAATGATTTAAACAAACTTGGTAGAGGTCCTCTTGACAATGCTACCTTTTGGTTTCTGATGTGAAGACTTTTTAAACTTTTTCCTATATAACTCTATGTAAACAGACAGGGCCTATTTTGACCCAGAGGCTAAGATTTGAACAAACTTAGTAGAGGTCCACTGGACAATGCTACACACCAAATATCTAAACTCTATGCCTTGCGGTTTCTGACAAGAAGATTTTTTAAAGTTTTCCCTATATAACTCTATGTTAAATATGTGACCCCTGGGGCGGGGCCATTTTTGATCCAGGAGCCATGATTTAAACAAACTTTGGAAAGGTCCACTGGACATGCTGTATACCAAATAGCTAAACTCTATGCCTTGCGGTTTCTGACAAGAAGATTTTAAAAGTTTTTTCTTTATAACTCTATGTAAAACATGTGACCCCTGGGGCGGGGCCATTTTTAACCCAGGAGCCATGATTTGAACAAACTTGGTAAAGGTCTACTGGACAATGCTGCATACCAAATATCTTAACTCTAGGCCTTGCGGTTTCTGACAAGAAGATTTATTAAAGTTTTTCCTATATAACTCTATGTAAAACATGTGACCCCTGGGGCGGGGCCATTTTAGACCCAGGAGACATGATTTAAACAAACTTTGTAAAGGTCCACTGGACAATGCTGCATACCAAATATCTAAACTCTAGGCCTTGTGGTTTCTGACAAGAAGATTTTTAAATTTGCCCTATATAAATCTTTGTAAAATCAACTGAGCCCTGGGGTGGGGTCAGTTTTGACCCCAAGGTCATAATTTGGACAAACTTGGTAGAGGTCCGCTAAATGATGCTTCATACCAAATATCTTAGCTCCAGGCCTTGAGATTTCGGAGAAGAAGATGTTTAAAGATCCAACTTTTAAAATCTGATTTTAGCTCCAGTGAACCAGAAATGCAATGGACCAGAACCATTTGAACAATCTTGGTAGAGCTTCATGCAAGGAACATCCCAGGCAAGTTTCATTCAATTTGGCCGTTTGGTTTCAGAGGAGATGTCATTTGAATGAAAAGTTGACGACGGACGGACGGACGACGGACAAAGACTGATCAGAAAAGCTCACCCTGGACACTTTGTGCTCAGGTGAGCTAAAAAAACTACAGGAGCTTCACGATTTTTTTTCAGCATAAATGGACTTTGCATAACAGAAAAAGACAGAAATACAGTATTACAGTAATGCTTATGCAGTTTATAAGTACGTTTGTTGTCAATTACTGCCACGGAAATCATTTGCTATTTATGTATGCCTTCTGTCGTTCTTCTTCGGGCTTTAGAGTAGGTACACGTGTTCCATCAACTCAACCCAGAAATTTTGGGAAAAAAGAAACTTGTGTTATGGCCCCTTTACACCAAACCAGTTCTCAGAACATCCAACCCCGTCTTAAAAATACTGTAACATGGGCTGGAAAGGATGGAACGGCTTTTGCCTATAATACGATTATTGTTCGTTCATAAACAGTACCCGTGCATCACGTTCTTATCTCGTCAGCAGCCCGACTGTACCAAGTTCGGATCGGGTAAAATGCCCGTTCCCCTCAATGGGGGTCACCGTTTCAACCAGTACAAACCCGTTTGTAGTAATGGTGAAGACTTTCATAACTAGTTCTTCTACGTTCCTTGTACGCCGCCATCTCGTCCGAAGACACTTTTACTCGTTCTGAGCACCTCCTAATCTCGATCGAAGTATACTAGTATTCAGACTGGAATTGCAATCACGTTCCAACCTGACGGCTATTTACACCCAGGACGTTTCTACCAGTCGTCATTCCTGTTCGCCGCTTCGAGTTGTGACGACAAGTCATCATGCCTTTAAGAAAGTCTAAAGCAAGAAACAGTTGTTGCAAAAAGATATGGAAGTACCTGCACAGCTGACGGCCGTCCAGATCACCCTCAACTTATCAGCCGTCCTGAACCTGTCACTGAGTCTAGACGTCAAGAGAATGAAGGTGTTGTTTTCCCTGCATTTTTCGATGACTCTGCCTCCAAGTCAGAAAGTCATCTATTGGAGAAAAATGTAGTACATTGTCAGCTGGTGAATAAGTGAAAAAAACGGCCTCTATTTATACTTGTCTAATTGTAGTCCAGACGGGATGGACGCTTAGAACTTTTTATTTTTTTAGTGTGTCTTTGGACGAAATTTCAGCACATTAAGGACGTAATGCGATCGAGCTTAGTTTGTCTGTTTACGGGATGAACGAGCTACAATCGGACCCGGTCGGTATGCGCACGTAGTGCGTATCAACGCCCGATTGCAACAAATCATAGTACGTTCCTTTCAGATTTTCAGAATGTTGTGAGAACGTGTTTGGTGTAAAAGGGGTATAAACAGTCGTTTCTTTTCTGGCGCATGTACTGTTTCTTCAAATTACAGTGCACGTTAGTATCGTCGGTTATCCCCCTGTACACATTTCGTACAACTACATTATGTACCGTTGTACTTTACACTGCCGATGACTCGTTTCATGAATATAAATGAGCAAATATAAGGGACGAACAAAAAAAACAACATATGCACACTACATTAACGGTCAGTCAAGTACAGGTCTACAAACTTACTGGAATTTGTGTTTGTCTGTTTACAACAAAGTTTTACGATTAAATATAACGAAAAGAAATAAGTTAAACTAAGATTTCACGCTAAGATTTCTAAAGAACATATTTCCTTTATCGTAAACTTAACAAAAAAGTTACTGCTGATTTGATAGCCACAATTTCATCGTTAAATATTTAACAAAAGTTTTAAACAAAAATTATTAAAGAATATGTTGTATTTCAGGGTGTTTTTTTCTAACAGGATTTTGTTTTATTTAAATAGATCTAAATGTCAACAGTTTTTACAGTATATTTTTAGCACTGATCACACCTCTTTTCATTGTCGAATGTCAACTCAAATTGAATACTATTCTTTTTTTCAAAGAAACTTGGACAGAAACAATTAAGTAAATTGAATCCTTGTTAACGAAGACTCAAAAATAAATACGAATTGTATCGATTTATGACGCATTTAACTGCCAACTGATATCAGACTATAACACAAACTTTAACTTTAACTTAAACTTTGTACAAATTGAAATCCAGACAGCATCATCGTTGTGTGTAAAATTATTACGACGATGCCATCGGCGAGACAATAGGACAATCAGTCGCCTAAACGATATAGTGTGTACAACTGAACAAATCAATTGCTTTTTCTATGAAAGGGGATATCCGCCATTTCACACTTTATTGTATTTGTTATTTCAATATGCCAATTTCTTTCCAATGCTGCCAGTTCAATTTCTATGTTGCTTTTTAGAAGTGCATTGTCCATACATTGTACATGTATTTGTATGTAAATTGCGATATTTTAAATATAACTCTGCCTTTAATGTTGTAATCATTAAAAACTAATGAGTTTTTTTATTCAGTCATAAGAATTCATATGCAGATATTTTAATGATAATTAAGTGTTGAAAGTCCTTACTATGCCAATAATATGAAAATCGTCGAATTATAATTAATGTAATGGATTTTAAATGCAATCATTTCAATTATTATTAAACGTTTTATCTATATGCTTAAAATGACATTGATAAACTTCTTATTCCCATTTTCAAATTTATTTTGATTTGGTCATATGCATGACACTTTAGTCGTTGCAGTTAAATGTTGACTAGCAAAACTCGTTCCCTTGCGCTAAAATGGGCCCTGTTAAGTAAAGGGGAATAACTGGTAAAAACTGTAAAGATAATAAACGCTTCACATACCGGTGTCGACACTAGTTTATACAAAGAAAATAAGTCCGCAAACGTTGTTGTGATATTGATAGTGATATAGATGTTCCATTCCCAAATTGAAGGTGTCAAAATGCAAAACAACAGTCAAAGCTCCAACGCGGCGGTGACCTCGTTCTCTCCTCGTGTTTCTTGTGTTTTTATATTCCCGCGAGGTAAAAATGGACGTTTCACCGGGGAGGGAGCGGTTATTTTTTTCTACGGCGACCACTGTCGTAAAAATGCTGTCTGGTTCTCGGCTTCGATTTATAACGTCAAAATTATTACGAGAACAATCGTATTATGTTGCAATCATTTTTATGAGGACGATGTTAGATAATGTTGGACTTTATATCTTTCTGGAAACGAATGTATGTTTGATAATGGTTTTAGAAAGTTTAGCAAAATACATTCTTAATGATAACTCAAATAATTGCATATAAAGTACATTAAATCAATAATAACTCAACGATATCATATTATTGGCATAGTAAGCAAATCAAATGCTTAATCATTATAAAAATATCTGCATATGAATTCTTATGACAGAATTATAAAAATCATACTAGTTTTCAATTGTTGCAACTTTAAAGGTAGTGTTATAATTAAAATATCGCAATTTACGTACAAATGTGGATAATACACTTCTTAAAAGCAACATGGGAAATGAATTGGCAGCGTTGAAAAGAAATTGGCATATTGTAATATGAAAAACAATAATGTGTGAAATGGCGGATATCCCCTTCCATATTTTTCATCTGATTAGCATGGCGATGTCGGCCATTATAGACTTTGCCTCCATTTTAAATTAGTGAAAAATTAACATTCTTGTCTAGACGTCCTCGTGAGGAAACGATTTCACCGTTCCATGGTTTGTATGGTAATGATTTGATTTTATGCAAAAATATATATTAAAATTTTAGATAGTAAAGTGTAAAGTTCTAAAATTGCCTTTATATTTTTTCCAAAGGTCCTGAAATTAAAAACATCCCTACTTTTGTAAAATTTTGTTTATTGACTTTGCTTTATAACGTAATAGTTAATTTAAGGTTAAATAACCCATGTCTGTATGCAATTATAATGTTTGTACATTATCATAAAATAAAGTCCTGTTAACTGTCTATCTTTGTCTCCCTGCCCTGCACATGAAATGGTCTTGTGATCATCCACATCCCAACAGAAAAAATAAAGTCAAAGCTTTATTACAAGTTAATTTTGGTCCGAGTAATTTGCATGCCTTGGTTGTCAATTACAGATCCAGTCATCTTCACTGTTTATGAAGTAGCTGGCGTTCTATTTTGACAGCTCCATTTCCTGTCTGACAACCACAAAATTGATGTATCAGAGAAGTATATGTTTATTTCAGCTAAAACAAGTCATTTCAAAAGTAGATAAAATATATTATAATGACAATTGACTTAGCAAAATGACATAATCTGGCTAGCGGCAAAATAATCCCGCGAGATTTATTTTGATAAAAAAAGACAGAAACAAAAAATAACTGTTATTAAAAATTATATTAGTACTGCTAACGTCGTGTCTTAGCATGTCATTTGAAGAAGAACTTGACAGGCTCACGGTGAATGCTGAAATCGAAATAAAACTTAAAAAAAGAAGCATTTTGACCGTAGTATAATGATAACCCTGTTGTTATTGTTATGGCAAACGTGACTCCCCAGTTAAAGTATCGTAGCATGATGACTCCCCTACACGTAATAGAATATTACCCCTTTTGTAAAATGTTAACCAATTATTGTAACACTTTATACACAATAGTTATATAATTATCGAAATTTAAATCAATCTTCCAAAGTTAAAATATAAGTTGTATATATGTAACATATAATGCTGATATAATACTGTGCCTTTAGCGTATATTGATAAAAGATAACATTTCACTTTACAGTATATTAAAATGTAAATAAAGTTGCACAGGGGTATTTGACAAATGTACTGTTTCTATTGTACGTATTTTCTGCGTCTACTTTAAACAGGGGACATATAAGAGAAAATGGTATTCTTCTACATAGCCTTTACAATTTTAACATACTAGTAGCTTTTCATAACTGATGACTCCCAAATGAAATATTAATAAAAGCTTAATATCTAGCTACTTGTTGTCTGTTCAAAACGTATCCAAATTCATTACTTTATCATGCTTGTTTAAAATAACTTGCCAAATAACTATAACTCAGATAATGTAAATTAACATTTTTTACATACTTACTATTAGGTACATCTGTTTTTCAAGCAATTATACCTCTATATGATACACAAAACATAAGATTTCGACTGCAGTCGCCCATTATGGCTTACATAGATATGCACTCTTTGATACCTTCATTCTTATTTATTCTACACAGTTCAGATCAGCATAGAAATGCAGGCACCAATTTAATTTCTTATCAAATACATCGCTTAAATATCTTGAAAGAAAAAATAACTCATCGAGGATTCGGCCCGTATGAAATTTAGAACCTCATTTTTAAAGGAAAATATCATTAAAAAAGGATGTTGAAAATTGTATTTAGAATATACTTTGAACTCCCATACCACGTGGTAAATAATGTCATTTAGGCTGTCGCAAGTAGCATTTTTTTTGCCTCGATTCGGAGGAGAAAACTGCTGTATTTGCTTTTTCATCAATTTTAATGGGATATAGCGCACGCGAAGCGAAAATTATGCCCTTCACATTGGCCCTGATTATTATTTGTCAGATGTACAGACACTGTCTAACTTTCGGGGAAAACTGAAAGCACTTTTCGCGATAGCAAACATATCACACAATTTTCCGCTTCGCTTTTTCTCCTCCGTATTGAGGCAAAAAAGTGCTTGCTTGCGACAGTTTAAATGACATCATATACCACGTGGTATGATCTCACTGCTGAAACATTTTAGTAACTATCTGATGTATTTATTAATTTCCTGCCGCGTAGCGGGGAGGGGATTATAGGAATGGCCCTGTCTATCCGTCTGTCCGTCCGTCCGTCCGTAACTTCGTGTCCGCTTCATAACTTTAAAACTCATGGAAAGTTTTTACATTAACTTGGCAAAAATGATCACCAGTATAAAAACGATGTGTAGAGCAGAATAACCAGGTCGCTACCCCCAAGGTCAATGTCACCTTTAAAGGTAATATATAAAAATGTCCACATTTCGAGTCCGCTACGTTACTTTTAAACTGCTTGAAAGTTTTTTTTAAATAGCTTGGCACAAATGATTACCATTATAAGACGATGTGCAGATGTCAAGGTCACACCTAAAGGTCATATATAAAAAAGTCCACATTTCATGTCCGCTCCATTACTTTCAAACTGCTACAAATGTGAGGTCCAAATGTAGCTGCCCATTTTTCGTAGAAATCATTATCCTATGTCATATTGGAAGGTCTAACTTTTTCTTTTCACACTTGTTATCCATTCCAATGTCTACTGCGACAGGGGATATAGCTTTAAACTGCTTTGTGATATTTATTATCCCCCTGACACTTCAAGAAAGACGGTGTGTATTATTTTGCAGAAGTTGGTCGGCCTACATCACTTCGTTTCCATTTAAAACTTTGAGAACACATTGACACCGAGACTTCATGTTTTGGTAGATAAGCTGGGCATAACGAATAGACGAACACTACTTTTTCGGGCTCGCAAGGTCAAATGTTAAGCTCACAGAGAATGCACATATAAACCGTTTCCTATCAATAACTCAGGATAAACTGCACCAAGAGTCATCAAATTTTACAGGATGATTAGGCATGATGAACAGATGAGCATAGTTAATAGATCAGTTTCATACTATTTTCTGTTGTCACTTTCATTATACATAGAATAACATGAGAACAACACAACAACACTTGCATTATACAAAGAATAACATTATTAGAACAACTGCATCCAGAATCAGATGGTTGGGCATGATATTAAAGGAGAGAGGTTTATAGCTTTTTGGTCCACAGAGGCAAAGTCAAGCTCACAGGGGCTGGCACGTAGAAAACGTTTCACAAACAATAACGCATGAACAATTGCTGCCATGACCTTCAAACTTTACAGAATGGTTTTGTTTGATGAGTCAGTGAATCTTACTTTTGGTCCACATTGTCATAAGTCAAGCTCACAGAGGCCCATATTTGGAAAACAGTTTCCAATCAATAACAGAAGACAACTTTATCCAGGACCTTCACACTTTCTAGAATGGTTTGGCATTGTGAGTACATGACCCCTTAATCTTTTCGACTGACAGGGTCAAAGGTCATGCTCACAGGGACTTGCACTCTGAAAACAGTTCTAATAATAACTCGAGAACAACGGCTCACAGGATCTTCAAACTTTCCAAGATGGCTCGGCATGATAAGTAGATTATTTACTCGAAAGTGAGAGAATCCATGTATTTTAAACATAGTTTAGCTTTTAGAGAAATAAGCTCTGCGTGCCGTTGTTTAAGGCTCACCGTGCTGACTCGACATTCTTGATTGATATTTTGGATTTCTGATGTTCATTATGAGGGACATTATTGCATTCTGACAGCCCGTTTATTTGATAGTTACAAACATCGGAAGATCTAGGACTCGTCTCCTTGTTTTCTGCCTTAAGAACAGTGTGTGTGATTTTGGGAGCCAGTAGCCTTCAATGTGCGTGGTCAGGTTATCTGATATCTGACTCATGTAGATTTGTAGATGTTTACCCTACCGGTCTAACAATCAAGATTTCAATACAGATTACAATGACAACGTTATTTCGTCTTGTGTCTTTAATAGTTAACAGAAATGAAGGAGATAATAAACAGGATTTGATTGTTTTTTTCGCGAACCGTCGAGCCCTGTAGGAGAACGTAATTATTGCTGTCAAAATAACAAAATTATCTGACAAAGTTTTCATGGTTCTTCAGTTGCGCAGTACTGTTATTGGATGTTCCTTTTTATCATTCTTTTTATTTATTTATTACCACACTGAATAAAGACCGTAAATCTTCATCAAATTAAATATGTCAGATATATAAAAGCATAAACCGAGATGAAGTTAAGAAATGTTAGCTATTGTTCAGACGAAAGAGTAAGTCTCTTATGACAAATTAAAAAAAACTGTTTTTGTTTAATTTGATTCATGGATTACTCACTTAATACTTAATGGAACGAAATAAAACCGAATAATTTACTTCCTTTAAGATATCATTCTCTGTTACACTGATTCAATTAAGAAAATTCATAATGCTGTTCAACTTGATTTTTTTTCGAAAAGTTGATCTCTTGTTAGTCTTCATTAAAGAAGATTGCGATAGTTGTTCTTTCCAGGGTAGTTTTGTTCATAAGTTAGTTGAAAATCTAGTTTTGTCTGAAATTTAGCATTAAGTTAAACTCGTGTCAGACGGAAATATTGGCAAGAACAAGTTAGATATGTGAATACTATAATTAATACAAAAACAATACTAATATTTAAAACATAGGCTACTCATTCTCCAAAAAATAATGGTCGTGAAGTTGGCGGCCTAGCAAGCTAACCTATCGGCCTAGTGGTCTAAAATATACATTGTAAATCAAAATGAATTTAATATCTGTGGCTAAATGCCAAAAAACAATAAAAGGGATTTCGTAATTATACTTATATGTGACTCACTATCTGAAGTTAAGTTCCTGTAAATTACACATTTTTATTATATTAAATCTACTTCTGTCAGGATGTTGCGGTCACATGTCTCTGTAAAAGGTGACAATGTGCCAATTAAAGCTATAGTTTAATTCAGCTTTTAGGAATCTAATAGATTTTGTTTTATTTTTAGTGTATCTATTAGATCAATAAATGTGAACGCTAGAAAAGTTTTTC
Organism: Cyclina sinensis; assembly: GCA_012932295.1. NCBI lineage: Eukaryota > Metazoa > Mollusca > Bivalvia > Venerida > Veneridae > Cyclina > Cyclina sinensis. Next base: position 84,669 of record JAAONU010000086.1, read on the forward strand.
AAGAAAGGTGATCTATTCAGCTCTTTTCAAGCATTTCTTTCAAATTTGTTTTACGAGACAATTGAGCTAAGGATTGTACTGCATAATGGTATTAATATATTCATGCATTTATGGAATTTTAAATTGATCAGTATTTATATATTCACAATAGTGCTGTTCTGTTTTAAGTTCCAGAATTAATTGATGTTTAAATGGATTTTGATATATTCAATATTGCAATGATGACAATTTTTTGACATTTCCAGGTTTTTGTATTACAAAAGTATGTGAAATATACAGAGAATTTCACTGTGAATGGAGTGAAAAAGTTTTGTTTCATGGAAAGGAAGTGAAATGCTTTCCGGTCAGAAATAAATAAAGAGATAATTCAAAAATTATGACACTATATTGGTACATATAAATTAAAGCTTTTGGTCGTTTTTACCTTGTTTGTAGACAAAAATATTAACAGAGCTTCTTGTTAACAATGATAGCAGCGTGTTACTTTTTTCCTATAGAAAGATGTAGAAAGCATGGCCAGAAGAAAACAATATGGAGAATCTTACTGTAGTTGGTACTGCCAGTATCTAATATATTTCCTCCTCTCAGAGAGTTAACTATTGATGCATCAGGCTTATAATTAAACCATCTGTCCGTACTTCCATCTGTTCACCTTTCTTTTGCAAGTTGGAAATTTCTCACTTTTTGCAACTCTTTTTGTAGCAGTTGCATGACAGTTGGCACTCACTTATTTGTGTGTATTCCATGACCCTTACCAGACACATAATTCTGACTGCCATTGTCAGGGTTACTCCTCTTTGTATGCTTCAAGAAAAGGTTATGGTTTTATGTTCATCCAGTTTTCATTACTTCAAATAATAATGGAGGATTTATCATTATCTAGGTCAAGTTCAAATATGGTCAGCTGGGGTCAAAAATTAGGTCATCGGGTCAAAACACAGAAAAACATTGTTAACATTGGAGGCTACATTTCCTTTTAATGTCATAAAAAATTGTGAGAATGTTTGTGTTGATGATATCTAGGTAAGGTTCGAATATATGTATAATCAGGAGTCAAGAAATAGGTCATCGAGTCAAAACACAGATTTGCCTTGTTAACAATCTAGAGGTCAATTTGTTTTTGTCAAAGATGAAAACTTGTCAGAATGTTTGTCTTGATGATCTCTAGGTCGAGCTTGGATATGGGCCAACTCGTTTCCTTAACCACTCTCATCAATCATTGGTTCCATAGTTAAAGCCCCTTATCAATGCAACGCAGGTGAGTGATTCAAGGCCATCATGGCCCACTTGTTTGACTTGTTTTCTGATAAAATGAAATTTCTGCACATTTAAAGAAAAACTTGCTTGAACAGATTCAATTCATATTTTGCATGTATATGTATCTTATGAAACTACAAGTTACTTGCAAAATTGGGCATGCCAACTCCAAATTTCTTAACATTTATAGTGTTATGTTTTGTAGCATGGTGTTCATTAAAAGTAAAAGTTATACTGCTTATGACATTCCACCAGGCTGAGCCTCTTTTTACATTTAAACCATCTGCTTAAGTTCTGTCATTATTTGGGCTTGACGGGGGTAAATGTTTCCCATGGAAACATTTGTAGTGAATAGTAATGTTTGGTAGTTTTATATAAATATAAATGTATAAATAAAGATATTGTTAAAAATATTGCTTTTTGTATTTGTGGTTTACTTATTGTCGGCTAAAGTTTTACCCCCTGTTTACAGTTGTATTTACACTAGAGTCAGTTTACCTTCTTATATTTACTGGAAAAAACCTGTCTTAGACCCCAAATGTTACCAATAAACTACCAACTGAACTTACAATCTTGGTCAGTCTGCATAAGTCATGGTTGGTATAATTGTACTCTGGTACTTTTCTAGAACATTATATTTAAAGTACCATTGTGTTTTAGAAAAAAAATTGTAAAAGTCAATACCTAAATTTGATAACTGTTAAAGTGAACAAGACTCATGATGGTCAGTAATGAGTCGAGTGCTCAGTAATCAATGTAAACAAAATCAAGTGAAGATTTGACTATAATTTATGGCAGGGCCAGTCAATAATGATTTTAATCATATTCAGCTTAATGGGACTAGCTCCAGTAGACCTCTGTTGTATAGAGACGAATTCTCTCGGATACATGTAGCTATGATTTAAAAGCATAAACTCAGCACTACGCGGCATGTTTTGCAGTACATTCAGTACTTTGATTTGTTAGAGCTGTGTTCAGAAATACTCTTTAAACTGTGATACACTATCTATATCTTAGGCCGGTAGGCCGCTAACAACCTTAATAGTGAGGTACGAACAACTATAGTTAACAATATACAATACGGTATTTCAGCATTTTTTGTACGGAAACTACTTTTTCAAGCGTGAATCGGTCAATATAATCCCGAATTTTCTCGCATGCCGTCTGAGGTAAAAGCTTTTTATTTCTATTTGAATAATACTAAAACAATACATGGTAATATTTATAGCGCACAAAATGAAATATTCAGTGTAAATACACTAAAACAATGTTTTTGATCGAATAATAAATGTCTACGTCCGCATCGAACACATGATGTAAACGGTAAACAAGCATATTACGACTTGAGGCCGGGAACCAGACTAGTAAATTTCGTGTCCGGTTCTTGTCGGATTGAAACTGTCTGTTTTCAGTCAGGGAAGTCAAGGAGAAATGATGATTTTAGGTGAGTTTATTAATCAGGTTTTCAACGAAAACCGGTTATTGTAGTGCTGAATTCGGCGGACGGGCGGCCGGGCGGCCGGGCGTCAACTTTTGGTTTCCGCTCAAGAACTTGAGTTTGTTTTGGTCTATTGACACCAAACTTGATGTTTGGGTAGCTTACATCAAGAGGCAGCTTCGGATTGCTACCAAGGTGTCTGTGATCAAGGTCAAGGTCATTGTTGCTAAAAATAGAAATTCAGTTTCCGCTCAATAACTTGAGTTTGCTGATACCTATTGACACCAAACTTGGTGTGTGGGTAGCTTATTTCAAGAGGCAGCATAGGACTGCTAACCAGATGTCTGTGATCAAGGTCAAGGTCACTGTTGCTAAAATAGAAATTCAGTTTCCACGTAATTACTTCAGTTTGCTGAGATCTATTGACACTAAACTTGGTGTGTGGATAGCTTATATCAAGAGGCAGCTTGGGATTGCTACCCAGATATCTGTGATCAAGGTCAATGTTGCTATGAATAGAAATTCTGTTTCCGGTCAATAATTTTAGTTTACTTAGGCCTATTGACGCCAAACTTGGTGTGTGTTTAGCTTATATCAAGATGCATCTTAGGATTGCTACCCAGGTGTCTATAGTCAAGGTCAAGGTCACTGTTGCTAAAAATAAAATTTCAGTTTCCGCTCAATAATTTTAGTTTGCTTTGGTCTATTGACGCCAAACTTAGCGTGTGGGTAGGTTACATCAAGAGGCAGCTTGGGATTGCTATCCAGGTGTCTGTAATCAAGGTCAAGGTCACTGTTGCTAAAATAGAAATTCAGTTTCCACGTAATTACCTCAGTTTGCTGAGACCTATTGACACTAAACTTGGTGTTTAGATAGCTTTTATCAAGAGGCGGCTTGGGATTGCTACCCAGATATCTGTGATCAAGGTCAATGTTGCTATAAATAGAAATTCAGTTTCCGGATAAATATTTTAGTTTGCTTTTGTCTATTGACGCTAAACTCAGTGTATCGGTAGCTGATATCAAGAGGTAGCTTCGGATTGCTACCCAGGTGTCTGTGATCAAGGTAAAGGTCACTGATACTAAAATAAGAATTTAAGTTACGCTCAATAACTTCAGTTTGCTTTGGCCTATTGACGCCAAACTTGGTGTGTAATTAGCTTATATCAAGAGGCATCTTAGTCAAGCTCAAGGTCACTGTTGCTTAAAACAGAATTTCAGTTTCCGGTCGATAATTTTAGTTTGCTTTGGTCTATTGACGCCAAACTTAGTGTGTGGGTAGCTTATATTAAGAGGCATCTTGGGATTTCTACCAAGGTGTGTTTTATCAAGGTCAATGTCACTGTTGCTAAAAATAGAAATTCAGTTTCCGCTCAATAGCTTGAGTTTGCTTTGGCCTTTTGACGCCAAACTTGGTCTGTGGGTAGCTTATATCAAAAGGCAGCTTGAGGCAGGATTTCGACTTACCCTTCATAGATCACTATCTGCATGCAACCAAAATAAAAGCAACATTTTTTCTTCACTGCCATATTTCATTCCAAATTCCTGTCACATCAATACTTGGTCGTTGAAAACCTGGTTTCGTCGCACTGCGGCGCTTCTTGTTTTATATTATTTTAATATTGTTAATATCATATAATTTGATCTTCTTTGGAAGAGTTTGAAAAACAAATCAAATGTTGAAAAAAGTCATTGTTTGACAAGTTCAATAACTGTAACGAATTTTGGTCGTTTGTTTACATTACAAAATATACGTTACACAGTAGATTGTTGGACAGAACCCCACACGGACAAAATCCCACTCATAAATCATATAGAGTTGACAATGCTAACAGACAGTTTATTCCCAAACACTTCACTCCTAGTAGTTTTTCCAAACACTTCATCCCAGACACTACACCCCTTATTTTATGATAATTGACACCAGGGGTACTTATTGTTACTTTTAGACAATTAAAGGTAAAACTAACTTTACTTTGTTCCATATTCAATTATAACAATTGTAGAATGCTGAGGATTTACCTATGTGCAATACTGAATATGTCAAAATTAAAATGTATGCATTGTATAAATGTTTTGTTGATATTAACTAATAATTTCATTTTTTGTTTTGTTTAAGCTGCAATGATTGCATTGAAAGATTGTCAAAATATAGTTACCTTTAACTGTTGAATATCAGTTCCGTTGAAAAGTAGAAATATAGTTTTCCTTTCAGGTCAATGTTATTTAAAATATCGGAATAATTAACTGTTTTACTCAATACAGTAAATCAGATTGCTATTTGAAAGACCCTGAGTAAATGTAATCCCTTTCACACTTCCTTTCATCTCTAATTAATGAACATTAACTGTATAGGATGAAAGACTGATATAATGTATTTATTTAATGCTAACCAGCGAAATACTGAATTCTATCAGTGAGATATATTCCATATCAACTCACAGTGTGAGTGATATAGATTCCATATCACTCACTGTAGAAATGCCGGACTACTTTTTCAATTACCTGCCTTGGCAGTTTGACAGTTACAATGAATTTTCTCCCTTACCTGTCAAAAGCATAAACAACTGTCACAACAACAACATATCCGTCTGCTTTAATAAATTTAGATAAGAAAAATATACAATTTGACAAAAAAAAAATAGAATTAAACATGGATCAAGACATCAGTGACAAATTTTGGGAAGAAATTGATTAAGGTACATCTAACAAGCTATTTGATGATGTAGAACATGAAGAACATGCCGATTTTAGCTTAATAAACATAGAGGAAAACAAAACAAAAGATTTATACATATAATTGATGTTGATAAACAGTTTTGACATTGTTTTGTTGATGTTTCATGTGATATGTCAGTGTGTCAAGGCTGAATGTGTACATGTACATATACCGACATTCATGAGTCATAATTTTCTGTCACACGTGATTGTAAAATAAAGACAAAATTAAGAACTTACCAGTGTCAATGTTTAAAAATTTCCCAATTTCAGTCATGTTATCGTTTTGAGTCATGGTGCACAATTTGAATAAATCTTTGAAATTCTACAAGCAAGTTTAATCGATTTCTGTCGCTTAAAATTCAATATGGCGGAATTTGTGCAATTGAAGAGCCAATATCATGTATTCATACGCGCGTTTATCAATGGTAAGTATCAAAAAATAGTTCTTCATTTTTTTTCTTTTTTTTTCAAATGTTAGCAATAAATAAATAGAAAATTTATAGGAATATATCTCATCGAGAAGTGATACATTTTTTTTTATTTTCACTCGCGCTAACTTTCTTTCAACAAACGAAGCATCGAAAAAGAATCTTTCAGTAAGCACTTTGACAGCATGTTTCGTTATGCAATAGAAATGTAACAGTATACATTAGCATACAAATCTGTCATCATACGTGGATCTAAGGAAAATTAATCTAAACTGTAATAAACACGACTTAATCGCTCGTATCATTAATATAAAAGTAATGTTAATATTCGAAATAAAGCCGGGCCAAGTTGTTACATTGTATTGCTATTTATATTGCGCTATCGAATTGTATCTTCGCGAATTCGCATCGTGTTTTTGTAACTTCACGAAACAATAATTAGACATGCGAAATCGCGAATATACGATGCAAAGTCGCGACAACGCGATGCGAAAGTGCGTTAAAACGCGTTTTCGAATCGTGTTTTTGTGTTGTTGCATCGTAATTTCGCTTTAAGGGCACCAGAGCAAAACTTGTGAAATTTTTACGGTGTCTGGTTAGGGCCATCTTATTTTCGCTCTGGCGCCTTTGACACGAAATTACGATAACAGAGTGCAAAGACACGATAGAACGGTGCGAAAACGCGCTATTAAAATCGCGCTATCACGACAAGAAACACGATTAGAAGGTGCGATATATATAGCGCGTTTTTGCATCGTCTCTTCGTGCTGTCGCATCGTAATTCCGCACTCTCGCATCGTTTTTTCGTGTCCTTTCGTCTAGTTGTACTTTTGCCTTTAGGGCACCAGAGCGAAACTGCGATGTCCCAAAACTAGAAGAAAAGCAAAGAAAAGAAAAACAAACAAAACAAGGAGGCCATTGGCCCCAGGTCGCTCACCTGGGGACAGAATTGTATTGGTGTGAAATGCTGAAAGCTTATGAAAATGTTTATCAAAAGAATTAGAAAAAGAGCCACCGCATGTCAACTTTTCCCTTTTTTCAAAGGCAAACACATCGGATGATTTAAATTGTGGGGAAGGGTTTTCAAAGGGCAACATCATTTAGAATTATTATAATCAAATCCATCCATTAACAAAAATGTTATGGCCAATTTTAGCAATATTCAGTAATTTGATCTTGAGAACTTATCTTTTACGTATTTTATTTTATCAGGTGACAAAGTAGAAAACCCTTAGGTAGTGCCTCATAAATCACTATTGCATTGCGACAAAATATATCACGTGTTGTACGCATTATGACAGGCATGGACTGCACGACTTTTACGGACTGTACAAGGCGCGGTAAACTTTCATATAAATAGCCGTGCGCGCTTTGGGGCATTGTACAGGACATTATTTTCTAATAGGTGTAAGTGAATTTCGCTAGATCTAGTATTCGACCCCGGGATATATTCCAAGGCTTGGTCAATGATTATGGCAGTTGGAAGTCTGTAGTGTACGACCCCGACACGTTACGGCAAGGACGGCTACATGACGATAACCAGCGATCCTAGTGTACGAACCCGACACGATACGGCAAGGACGGCTAAGAACATTTCATAACCGGAAGACAGGGCCCGGTATAACGACTCGTCTACCCAGGAGGGTGGGAGCTGCGCTCTTGACGATTACCGAGAACAACTAGAGTTGAAGGATTTATCGCTCAGCCTGTACCAAGCGAACATTCTCTTTTCTTATTTATCTTGTGACTTTTGGTTCATTCTGATGTCCGATCAGAATGGCCAACACTTAACATAGGAGCCAGCATGGAGGTTGCAAAGACGATGTGGAAATTAATTTGAGATAGGTGTCTTTTATAAGTGTGTCACTGCAACGTGTTTCTTTAAGTGCAAAGTATAGGACTTACTTTAAAGTATAGGACTTACTTAAATCTATTTAATTCATTTTATTTTTATTTCATTTTTTTCTCATTTTATAGATAATTTCATTTCTTTTGTAAATAATAAACTTGTTTAATTGTACTGTTGTTGTTTTCATCGTATTGTCTGCTGTTGTCCGTCTATCCTGTGACAGCCAAATATCTAAGCTATAAACCTTGGGGTTTGAGAGATTTTTTAAAGTTTTTACTATATTACATATAAGAGAAAAACCATGACCCCCAGGGTGAGGCCAATTTTCATTCAAGAGGCATAATTTGGAAAAAAAACTTTGGAAGAGGACCTAAAGATAATGTTACATTCCACATATCAGAACTAAAGTTTCAGACAAGAAGAATTTTGAAATTTGCATTTTTGATACACCTTTTTTTTGGACCTACTGATGCAACCAGTCGGAACCATTTCAATGACTTTGATAATCGACCACCCAAAGATCATTCCTGTGATGTTTGTTCTGAATGGTCTAAATCCAGTCATCAGCTTCAGAGGAGTTGTTCTTAAAGAAATTGTTGACGACACACAACGCAGGACGCACGATGAAGGACGACGGGCAGAGGGGGTGAGGGTCAAAAAAGCTCACCATGAGCACGTTGTGCTCAGGTGAGCTAAAAACAGCTAGAATATTCATGTTCAAACAAAAATTACTTACCGTTGCGAATTTTGGCTTTTTAATTTTTCTGTCTTGTTTTTTTCCAGCATGTAGTTTTGTCGAGGTGGCAGAAAAAGAAGACCATTCACGTGAATGTAAATACAATGGGTGATCCCGAATTAACGGTAGTGCTTCACTTGAATATTAATATGCTTTTCGCTTTGAAATTTTGTATGTCACACGCAATACGTGTTATTGATATGATAAAGAACAATAACTGAAGTGGTAAAAGTGTTGTGCCCAAATATGTAGTAAATAAGGAGGTTAGGCTAATGTTAAAGGTTTTAGACAATTTGATCTTCAATGTGAAGGTCATTCAGGGGTCAAGGTCGAATAAATATAGGTCATTAGGAAAGACTTGTCAGAAGGGGTGTTGTGTTCAGGTATGAAGTAACTCCACTTACAAATAAGGAAGTTATGGTCAATGTTAAAGTTTTCGGACGCACTGACAGACGGACAGACTGACGGACGGACAGTTCAAAAACTATATGCCTCCCTTCGGGGGCATAAAAATCAGCTCCGTCACATAATGTGACTGTATCAAATGGGTGTTCATAGCAACCGATGGAAGGACATGTATACATTAGTTAGATAAGCAATGTTCAACACCTTTACTAATTGTTCTGAAGCACCAATTTTAGCGCGACTTTGTATGCGTTAATGTTGACGTCATATCACTAAGCGGTAGTAATTTCAGCGTCATTTCCTTTTAAATGTGTTCACAACGGTTTAACTTACCCAAAACAGAAAAAGACAAGGATGACGTTTTAATTAAAACTATGGTCTGAATTACCTTCCCCTGACACTACGTTATCGGGTCAGACACAGATTAATAATGGCGACGTTGAGAGGATCACGGCTTCAAGTTAAATATATAGAAGCGAATTTATATATCGTGTTGGGCACTCAGAAAAGTCGGTATTTTTTAATTCAGACATATATTCTGCACTATCTGTATGTATAGAGATGTATATGCACTAAGTGCTCAAATCACTTGCTATATATTCGGATGAAGTATTGGCTAGTTTAAATTTCGGATAGTGTAGTACTGTGTTTCACTATGTAAAAATGTATACATAAATTATACATCGGAATGAACGTTACAATTATTCAAGAATGAAATAAATTCAGACTTTCTCCGGTTAAACATCTTTTCAGGAGAGATAAAGTACATTAACTAGAACTTTGTAGACTGTAAGCCTTCAGGCACCCAGTGTTAATACTGCTCTTATAATGAACACTAACAGTAATACACTGACTATGGATCATAGTTATATAAGCTCAAGGAAGAGTCATGACGAGAGAATCCCTTCCTTTTGGAGTATTTATATAGTTATATTAATGTCACTCCGAAGAAGACACGTGAAACGAAAACGAGGTGCCTCTACACCCACAGGCAAGATGCCGACTCAAGTTAAGTCTTTCCAATTAAATGAATAAATGTGAACACATGTGTACTTCAGTAGAATATGTTCCCAATAATGGGGAATAATTAGCTACCACATTGTGAAGATGAAATTGAAGTTATTCGTTCTTCAATCAAAGCTCTACTGAGTAGATGTCTTTTACGAAAAATAAATAATTTACAGTACATTTAAACATGCTGAGACAAGAATTCATTAGTTAGTCATTCGTGTTATAATATAAGTTAATATTAAAATTGCTGTTCTAAAATCACTTTGATTTAGAACAGTATTGGAAGATATAGTTCGTAATAAATGTATAATAAAGTATAATGTATAATATTTGCTTTGGACCATAAATACTAAATACTAATACTGCTTATTCAGGATGGGAAACGTCAAGTCCGTTGGTTCTCTCAAGAAAGAGAGAAACCAAGAACCAGGGTCAACATTCTGGGCAATGTTTGCTGAAGCCTTGAATGCAAAATTTCCTTGCTGCAACGGGAATGGTACTTGATAAGTACTTGATAAAAAAAATTAAATTATTATTTTTTAAATATGAGTAGTTTATCTTTATAAAGAAGATCCACAAAATGAATAAATAAATGCTGGTATGAAAGGAAGTGATACTTTGTAACTGTAAGGAACATAAATATTACAATTTATAAAATATATGCTTTTATACCTTTAAAGTGAATCATGCCGACGGTGTCCCAGCGTCTGACCCTCTGCCCAAGCAAAAATGAGGACACCCTACGTATCCCCCAGATGGAAATATGAAGGTATAGCTCCAATGGCTCCCACCAATATAGATGCCCAAACTCAGACTGACTTGAATTTTACCAGGTAACTTTTTGTAAAATTACGCCATTGATCAAATCGAAAGTAGACAGTGACAACAATGTTGACAACAAAATTTAACATTCGGAAAAGTGATGACGCACTATTGTTGTACCTTTGGTTTCTGAATTGATTTACAGGCTGACGGATCTTTATTTACAGACTGAGTGAGATCCATTATTCTGGAGATTGGGTGTTCATGGAACCGAAGAAAGACTTAAGGTAGTAGATTCCTAATACCGTATCTAAAGAGTATTCAGTTCCATTAATTTATGTAGGACTGAGATGTTTTCACTGAAGGACATGGATTCAAACCCCACTCAAGCCAAGTTTTTTTCTCTAGTTTTAAATTTTGCAGTTTTACATTGTTTGGGTTTTACAACAGAAAATTCTATAGAATTTAAATTCAATTCCTTTGGTTTTAAATATATTTCAATTTTAACAACGGTTTTCAGCATAGTAAACTGATGAAAACTGGGTATCTGTGATTTAATTTCTCCAAAACTAAATGTTAAAATATTTGATATTCTGCTATTTGTTCAGAATAGTACATGAACAAAAATAACAATAGCTAATTCGAAGCCCCAAAGATTTATGTTGAAGTTTTCGTTGATAACATCCCCTCATAATGAAGTGGGTGGGATAAATTCGTGCCATGATTATAATCATATTTCGTTTCTTCTCACTTTTGGCTTTTCATTTTTTGTCAGCAGTCATTAGGTCTTCAAAATGTGAATGTTTACATACTAAGTAACAATTGTTTCAATGGTCAGTCTCAGAAAAAACATTTTGTTTCTGTATATCTTATAAATCCATTAAGTCGGGTGAAGGTTGAAGTGAATATTAATCATTTTTTGAAACTCCCTTGGTAAAAGTGTCTTATATGGTCTATATTATGTCCTAGGATGGTAAATTTCTTTTAAAAAAAGCTCAACTCAATGAGGGCTGACAAAATGTTTATTAGTATTCTAATACTTTAAAGGTTATATTGTCCTTTTCATTGTAAAACAATATTGACTTATATAGAAATCCAAATCCATTGACAGCATTCAGGAGGGATTATTCTGAGAGGCACAATTGATTAGCTAAACAAAAATAAAAATAAAAACTAACACATAGACATTTATTTAATTACCTAATTAAAAAACCTGTTATTTGAATTCTAGACACTCACTTTTGAGGTGCTCATAATGTTTTAATCAATACCAGGGGATTCTATTACACATGTCAATATTTGTACTGATTGAACAGCATGACTTTTGGATTTTTATATGTCTTGTTATAAAAGAAAGCAATAAGTATTTGTAGGTCAACTGTATTCGGTTATATCACTTTTTAGGATACTGCTAGGAAAGGCGCTCAGATGATACATGCTGAAGCACTGATACGGCTTAGAACATTTCCATAATTGAAGCCATCAGAAAGAGCCTCATTTTTTTATCCACTCTGTAAGTTTTTTTCTCACTCATTTACTGAATTGAATGTTTTATTTCATTTTTCATAACTGCTTCTATTCTGTATCACAGTGCTTGGTTATTCAAAGCAGGCTTTGAATCATGATTTCCAAAACAATCCACCAGAATCATTATAATATTGCTAAATTCAGCTTACTGTACGTGTATTTGAATTCGCGGAGGCAAGTTTTCGCGGAAAGGTCCATTTTGGGGGTGTATACAAATATTCGCGCTATTTTGAATTCGCGGAGGTGACTGCCGAAAATCATAAATTTGTGTAGATCGCGTTAAAAAGATAAGGAAAATTATTCTTACAAGATTTTGGAATCATGTAAAATATGGACGAATGCAGACGATGTTACAAATCAAAATACAATGTATAGCGGTAGGAGTAGGCACTGGTTTTCGCAAACAGCCTTCATTCATTTTACATAATTTTTACTGTCATCATCGTGGGAGTTCACAGTTATTTTCAATACATGGTGTCAAACAATACGCTATTGTACAGAACAAAGACATTGTCTAGGGGACAGATTATGGCACACAAAAGAATGCCCGTTAACGTGCATGATTTTTCTCAGTTTTACAAAGTTTTTCACTGCACTGAATGAGACATTAATCTGTTCACCTATTAGTAACGTTATACAGCATTTTAATAAAATCGTATGTATTGAAAGCATATAACACACTGATATACATGTATCTATAGAAGCGCGAAAATATGACTATTACGAAATTATTGGTGTAGAAATATTCGCGCTAGAAATGAATTCGCGGATCGAATGTCACCGCGAAGATCGCGAAAATTTGAAGCCCGCGAATATTTCTACACATACAATATTTGTTCTGAACTATATGGTGTAAAGAGCTTTAAGTCGACTGAACATGATTTGACTGGCTTCATGCTAGTGGTTTATGTCGCAGGCTGTGAAACCAATACTTATGGTTCCAGGTATGGGCTCAGCAAAACAGATAGCTAGGGCAATAATGACATCAAGGTTATTTGAACATATTAAAACGTTGATATTGTTTTATATAGAGATGGTTGCCAGAGAATGCACCGAGCTTGGTAGTATTCTATACTCAAATCAATAAAGGTACTTGACAGGTTTTTACTGGAGAAGGTTTTAGGGGAGTTATTGACAAAACAGTCGTTTTTGGCTGAAGCATTGCTGGCTCCATCCCTACCATTTGCCAAAATGGGAAACTCTAAAAAATCTAAAAATCTAGTTCCAGTAATTGGTACAATTTATGGAATGCTTATGAAACAGTGATTCAGAAACATAATCTTATTCCGGTTAACCATTTTTTCGGTAGTTTAGCCGGTAAACCTCTTGCATCCCTATTTTTTATCTAACATATCGTACACTTCTTAAGTCAATAAATGCGGCAGCCTTTTTGATTAACAAGTTTTAATAATAGTGGCGAGTAATTGTACTTGGTTTACTGTACTTTTACCATTACAAAAGCCATTTTGCTCATCACAATTATACTATTGTCTTTACACAATTTGGTCAATCGGTTATCCAAAATATTGCAATAAATTTTATACATGCAAGTAACCAAAGTGATTCCTCTTTTGGACAATGGATGGCGCGCGTCAACTGTAGAAGACTTGTCTCAGCCTCCTCAACGGATTTCTGGATGTTATCAATACGTTTATGCACAGTTTCGATCTTATCGTTCACATCTGAAGTAATTTTGTGCATGCAAGATACATTTACGAACCTCATCAGTAGTGAAAAAATTGTTGACCTCTAACCCGTCCCTTGCACTGCCAATACCTCATTCAAAATATGTTCATCCACTGAATCGAAGGGTTAATAAGTCTCTCAAATTCAGATCCCCTTTTTGAAGAACAATTCCAGGATCAGAACTTATGGAACCATAACCAAGTCCAACTTCAAAAGGAAACTTTTTCTGACGTTCATTTCCAATACCAATTCTCTTCCAAAAAGAGCAGGAGTCCTTACTTACAGCCGCTTTAAGCTCTGTCTAAGCTTGATAACGAACTACCTCTTTGCCCTCTGAACACTTTGATCAAATTCTTTTCGTTTAGTTACATATACATGTTTTAGATGCTGCCTGCTAACATCTTTACATTTCAACCAATCTCTTTCAGCTTTACACATATTTTTCCATAATCCTGTAAGTTATACAGACCACCAAGGTTTATTTACTTTACACTTCTTACTTGTACGATTACTTAAATAAAAGGTAATTGTTTTATGCTGTAGTTTACTTGACATTTCATTATGTATAATATAAAGAAAATGACCGTATGCATCATTAAGAACCACTCTCCAACTGACTAATGGTTTGAAAAATGTCTTGCTGTGTTACCGGACCAGAAAAAAAACGACTTATCTACATTTTTGTATCATATACAGTCATTTTACATTGTAAACCTACATCAAAGTTGGGTCCCGTGTATCATATACAGTCATTTAACATTGTAAACCTACATCAAAGTTGGGTCCCGTGTATCATATACAGTCATTTTACATTGTAAACCTACATCAAAGTTGGGTCCCGTGTATCATATACAGTCATTTTACATTGTAAACCTACATCAAAGTTGGGTCCCGTGTGAGTCATACAATTTTCAGAATTCTCTAAAACTATATTCCACTTTAAAATTGAACGATCTGGAGTAACAGATGTATTGAGATGTGTGAAACGTGATGTTAAATCTAAAAATTTTGACATAGTCAAAATCAACAAATCTATTATGAAGCGTCTCGGAAGGCATTAAACAAAAGTTGACCACCGAAGCATGATGCGGCCGCAAAAGCGTTATTATTCATATAATGCATGATTAAAATACAAAAATTTACATGTATTAAAAATTCTATCAAAAGAGATCCATCTGAATTTGTTACTAAATCTTTTACATCTCGGTCAGATAAACTGTCAATACCTTGTATGTAATCTAACTCATCAGAACATCTACTTTTAAAATCTACATACATCAACGTATTTTCATTCTGATATTTTTCCATTTGACAAATTAAATTGTCATAGAATTCATTTCGATCAATTTGCCTTGTGGAATGTTGAAGGGGTAAATAATAAACACATGCGACAATATCATTATAGTTTTACACATTTTTTTAAATGATAGATAAATCCATAAATATCCCCCAAACTCATTATCAATTATCGAATAATTATAATCTTTAAAAATAATCTCTAATAAGGAAACAGACACCTCCTGAACATGCTCTGGTTTTCTATGTAAATTATTTCTATTGTGCTATATAAAAGTTTACCCATCAACAAATGTTTTCTATCTGCCTTAAGATGTGTTTCTGAAAGAGCTAAAATATCAAAATTACACTGTTTCAGACAATATTCCCTAAAATTATGATTGTCAGACAAAACATCACATTTCCAATTAGAAACATTCCAAAATCCGGAGGAGACATATCTCCTGCCTGTCCGGTATTGTCGCCTGCCATTGTCTCTTGATCTAATAGCACGACCGTCATTGGATCTCTCATCTCGTCGGTTTCTATCATGTTGACGCTCATCACGATTGTCCCTCCTGGCATGACACGAATTCTCTCTCTGCCTGAATCTATATTCTGACCGTTGTTGCGTCTAGTTCCGTTTCTGTATGAGCTAGAAATTCTCTCATGTTCTGAAACTACATGAGAACCTGTCTTTACTAAATTTGACAATTCACCTCTTTTCAAATAATCAATGATTTTTCTGAAATTTGCTGATTGCACTCTTTTTTCTTTAGACTCATCACTTGCAATAAACGCTTCACCATATCGCTTACTGCCAAATAATAGTGATTTTTTTCTTTAAAACAACACTTTTTTTATTTGCGTTTCTCATTGTTGCAACTATAACACGAGGTGTCTGATCCTTTAACCCCTTACGCTCTGCTCGTACTGCTGTCTAGGAGATCTTCACACCATCGGCCAAGGTATTGTTGACCTTGCATGGCATCCTCGTTTTCTGTCTCCGGAACAAAACGTAAAACGATATTGTTTGCAATGGATTGGTCATCATTACAAGTTAAACAGTCAACCGTACCTTTCATCGTGCCAACTGTCTCTTCAACATCAGCAAGACAGTCTGAAAGAATGTTCTGCTTCATCCCTTTAAATTTTTTGTCAACTAGTTTTTTCAATTTATTGATGTCATTTGTGATCCTACGATCAATTGCATTAGTCACTTTCTTTGTCACAGTCTCCTCAACGGATTTCTGGATGTTATCAATACGTTTATGCACAGTTCCGATCTTATCGTTCACATCTAAGGTAATTCTGTGCACATTGTTGGCCAAGCACCTCATATCACATGACATTGTGTATATCATACTGGCTAGTCCAGGGAAAACAAACTTAGAGAAATCGGGTTTCTTACTATAGGGGACGTTTACCTCAGATGCAGGACTGGAAATGTCATACCTCATATTGTCTTTGGAAGGCTCATTTTCATTCTTAACTGTTAAACCTCCTCTCTCTCTTTCTTTACCGAATACTGTCGTTTAGTTAGGGTGTTACCATAAAGAATTCTTCTCGCGTGTGCAATAATTTTATCTGTCTCACTGTCTTCCTCAATTTCACCACTTCCACTGCTTTACTTTCTTGCAACTTGTTTCATCTGGATCAAAATATCCCTTTGAGAATATTTTTGACCTGTGCCGCTTTCTTTTTTCTGGCTTCCGAAAAGTTCATGTTCGTATCAAAGTAGGCAATTTGTTCCCCATAATTTCTTCTACGTACTCCTTACTATTATCTGAATCCATAATTTATAATACGTCTCAATTTTTTAATTTTCCAAATGATTAAAATGTTCAACCTCGAAAAAAGAATAACACTTTCTCTGCACCGCTGCATACGTTAACAAGTCTCGACTACCCACAGTGCTGGTGTTACTGTTAATTTCACCTCAGTCAATTTACCACCCTCGTAAATTTAGTCCCACCCCTTTTGCTTTTCACCTTGAATTTCTCACGTTTCACAATGCTCTTCAATCCAAACTCTGATACAATTAAAGGTCCACTTATGAATCCGTTGAATATATTTCCATGGGTCAGAGTCGTCTCGGACATGATTGTTAACGAGATTTTATACGTTATATCGTTATTCAAGCAACCATTTAATCACAGCTATACTGGCATGATGTGTGTCGTAGGTGTGACAGAACCCTGTTATATCTCTTACTGATACTTACCGTTTTATACTTACCATCCGTTCCTAGTCTTATATATTTTATTAGTGTCTCTATGATTATCATTCTATAAAGCAAAACAGTCCATCCTATACTTACCATTTTGACTGCCGTAAGCCGTAACATAAATACTAACTTTTGTAACTAATAGTTCTTACCTGTATCTCACTGCATCTTGATACTCCTTTGTTATGCTAATTATTTTTATTATAGCTATACTTATCAGCCAATGATTATCGCAATCAGTTGGCGTTATATATTTTGAAAGTATAGTTGTTTGTTTTTATAACCGCTAGAATATTATCGAAATAATTAGTGTTTATTTAATAAAGGGATACATTTTGTTACAGTGGCCTTAGTTTGACATCATCCCCATTCCCAGATAAAATACCCTACCGCTGACTCGATCCAGAGTCCCGACATAAGAGGGACGCCTGGCGCATCGGCGACAATGGCGCCCAACGTGGGACCTTGATGAAGATGGTGATCTAAACTGCCGGAACGTCCTACGGACAGCTGTAGTTTCAAGGAGTGATCCCTTTAAAAAGATCATGCGCATAAGGAGAGGTATATGTTAAAATACCAAATGAAAAGTCATGATCTTAAACCTACCAAATTAAGCCGGCCGGCCTATTATATTAGTGTATTATTATAGCGCTAGAACTATTCTTTATATATACGCGCAACTCCAGGAACAACCCAGCACCGATCTTTGCATCAGGAGGAAGGATTCTACGGATGTGACATTTGTTTACTTACTTTAACAGTTTTGACAGCCACGTGATAAAACATATATATTCAGGGTTTAGCTCTGAAGTAGATATTATTTATCGTTTTAGACGGTAAATTGACTTTTTGAATTTAGTTTGTTTAGTGTATGTTCTTTTTTCATATATTATATATATATATACATATATGTTTAGGTGGTTGTTTACAGGTATTTTGTATTATGCCGTAGTTAAATGTGTGTTAAGATGTACACATTGATTGTTTGAAGGTGTATATTTATACTGCACGGGTTTTTCACGGTCAGATGACGGATATTTTGAAGGTGTCATATTTTTCTTTTCAGGTATTGACAGTATTGAGTATGTTATATTTGAATTATATATTTAGTATTCTACTTCTTCTATCTGCTTTATCTCAAACTAACAAGATACTAACAAGTAATTGTCCGTCTATCGCCAATTCCCTTCCCAATATTACATATAAGACATAAAAGATATTAGACTTATAAAAGTATATCAAAGTTGTTTTCTACAAATCTTACATTATAAGAACTGTTGGTCAATCTTGGAAAAAAATTTATGAAAGACATATCAATACTACTATTCATATGCCTTGACTATTTTTGCGCAACTGTAAATCCGTGTCGTGAAACGAAAACTCATTTTAGAAGATAATTATTCTTTGCATGATTTAATTCATGGAAAGAAATTATCCTCTGGATACGGTTTCGGGAAACTTTCTTCGCGTTTAGACACGATAAACTGCCGCAGTAAAATAAAATTGATACAATAATAATTTACTGATATTGTAAAAGCAAGTGCCTTAGTGGCTCAGTAGTGAACGAACAAGGCTGTCACACGGGAGTTCTTAGGTTCGAACCTCAGAATAACCTTGAATTTTTTTCAATGTTAATAAATTGTTAAGTTCTGAAGTGAAGAGTTCTAAAGGGGAGATAATAAGTGAGCTTAATTAGAAAGTAGTACTTGTGATAGGGTTTATTTCCGTTGTTATGGTAAATAAACGCCAGTTTATACATGTAGTATTCAATTCGCTCTTAAAGGAAAAAGATTGTAAACAGATCTTGGTAAATAAAGTGTAGTGGTAAAAAGAAAGACAAAAAAATGATGTACTGAAAAGAAATCTGGTACAGAGATACAAAGATAATTAGTGAATAAAGTGAAAAGATAAATAGTGAAAACGTGTGATAAGCGATAACTCGTGAATAAGTGTGTTACGCGAAGAGATAATTAGTGAGGACGTATTTCGTGTAAAGAATATAATTAGTGAAGACGTGTTTTGTGTGAAAAGATAGTTAGTGAAGAAGGGTTTCACGTGAAAAGATTATTAGTGAAGAAGTGATTGAAGTTAAACGTTAATTAAGGGAGAAACAGATATAAAAAATAATAAACGGAGACGTATATGAAGTGGAAGCAAAATTAAAGGAAGTGAATTAAGCAGAAAGATAATCGTTGAAGTATTATAAAGAGATGAGGAGTTAGTACTAAGAGACGTAGTAACCAGTAAAGGGTAGTTAAAGGAAAAAGGTAATTGAAGGAGAAAGTTTGAAAGGTCAGTCGGTTATTTAAGTGACCAGGTAGAGAAAAGCATATTGAATGTCGAAATAAGTGAAAGTGAAGTTGTGAAAAAAATGAAAAGTGTAGATTTAATTTATGGGGTAGTCAAATTAATGAAGTTGTGAAGATGGTGAAAAGTGAAGATTTAATAAGTAAAAAAGTGAAATTAGTGAAACGTGAATACAGTGAAAGAGAGTGATTCTTGCGAAAATTCGAGATATATCTCACTTAGGAAATTGAGAAAGACTACGTATGATGTGAGACAACGAAGTGAAAGCAAAGGGAGAAAAAGAGAAGCAGAAAAAAAGATCAAGGATCTGGAACAGCAAATACGGGAACATGAACTGAGGAATTTACAGTATCAACAAGAAATGATACGCTCAGAAAGGAGAAGGGCAGCAGCCCTCAGACAAGCAAATACGGGAAACGATTTCATGAATGAGATCCCACAGGAAACCACAGACAGACTCAGAGGATTAGATCAACATTATGTTTGGAGATGGTATTAACCCAGATCAATCGTCAGACTCAACAAACTTTGCATTCTCCCAACAGATAGAAAGATTAGATAAGAGATTTACATCATATAGTCAACAAAGGTACTCAACACCTTACACTTTTGACAGGGATCAGAGCCTTGAAAGACAGTCAGATGCTCTTAGGTTGCCATAGACTAAAAACAGTGCCAGAGACAATGTAGTTCTCTTAGTTTACATAGATTTATATAGGAAAAACATGAAAAATAATTTTTCTCCAAAACAAATAGATCTAGACCTTAGATATTTGGTGATGAGTAAAGTACCTTTACCAATATTGATTAAATGTTGGCCCTGGGGTCAAAATTTGCCCCGCCCCAGGAGCCCTTTATATGTAAAAAAGGAAATCTTTAAAAATCTACTTGTCTGAAACCACAAGGCATAGAATTTAAACATTTGGCATGAAGCAAGCTTTATCAAGCTTTTTCAAATTATTAGATTAGGTTAGTTGTCATGGAGGCTAAAAATAGTTTTATCTACTTTACCTCATAGAGCCTTCATTTATACACCAATATCTTTGACATTCAATATATAGGTTCTTTGCATGGACCTCTACCCATGGGTAGGGTTTGAGGTCAATAGGTCAAGGTCACCATAGCTTATAATAGATATTTCTTCTTTCTGTTATAGAGCTTTTATTTATTGACTGATATTTTACATATTTGGTTTGTAGGCACTTATATATTTTCAATTAAAAAATGAAATACTGCTTAACAGCAAATCTACAGCCAAAGTAATCAGGTGAGCGATCCAGGGCCATCATGGCCCTCATGTTTTTCAAAAGCACATACGTTTGTGGAAACGCCGATGTGCCCAATAACCTGAATACATTGACTGATATTAAAGTGAACGTGTCTCTTGATGCCTAGATTTTGATTTGCGGTATTAAAGACAGACTGTCGGCAAAAAAATGAATTGCGTGAAATGTCAGAAACATTTACAGTAACGCTGGCATAATTCTAATTGCCCTCTTCCGACAAGACAAATGGTGATTCTAAGGAAAGTACTGACACACACATTTGTCTTGTAATACACCTCTTGTTATATTATTTTTTCTGATGAAACTGCCTGAACTCTTCGTGTTTCATTTTGTCTTGTCATTTTCTATTTCGAACTCGTACATTTTGCATCTTATCCTGTAATATAAAATCTTTGATTCTTTAACAACGTTAAGACAACATAAAAATTGCTGGGTCCGTAGGTTTCTTGTTTACTGACACTTAACTGAACATGGCAATGAATGGTTTTCTTCATCATTACTGGTGTCCAATAGTATAACAATGGGTTTCGATGATCCAAAAAGAAATTACACTGGTATCAGTGAATACATAACTTTGCTATGTATATAATATAATGTAGTTTTCGCATTAATATTATCATATAATAAAATCGCTGCAAGCACTAGCAAATCAGCAGAAGTCATTGGCGGCGCCGAGAACGGCGACGCCTATATTTGAATAGTGTTTCATTTTGTACCATGCGCTGACGTAATCAATTTGGGAGAATCTTGGATCATTATCAATGTAAAAAAATCCGATTATTCTGTACATCACTTAAAATATGTCTCCCATAAATCGTATTTAATAATTTTAAAAATAAATTGGTCCAAATCAGGTAAGTTTGTATTTTTAATTAAAAGTTTTTATTGCAAAAATTACAGATTTAATGACTTTCCCCAAAACAAATCAAAGCGCTGCAAGTACTTGTGTATTCACTGCATGTATCTAGCAGTGTGTTGCCACTTAATCTGAAATGCAAATCTTTGTTAATTCTTTCAACTATAGCTATATAAAGAAAGGTGAAGCCGAGTGGTTAAAAGGTCGGACTTGTAATCTAAGGATCGCTAGTCAAGACACGAGTTCGAACCCCGTCAGCGGCCGTGTCGGCATCGGTTATTTTCTTCAGCAAGAAACTTTATTCTCATTACTTAGTACTGGTTGGTTCCAGGGACGGATTTGAGAATGATTCTATTAGCTAAGAGATTTCGTCACAATCGAAATAAAATTGATTTGTATAAACTAACTTGAAAAAAGAAATTGTACAAAATATGTCGTTTTAATGCAATAATAAAAATATGAGTCTGTCTTTGTGTTTCATTTTGTCTTGTCATTTTGTCTTGTCACTGTCTTTGTGAATACAGACACAAGGATGAATTTGAAGAACATTCTTACTTTGCTGGAGTCAATTTAGTCGTTATAGTTACAAAAAACACATCTGTTCACTACGCCACTAAACCGTTAAACCATAAATATGATAGAGTACCAGTTGTACTTCGGGTGTTATCTAGTGCAGACAAATTACAAAATATTTGAAATGATGTAATACCATACTGTGAAATGTGGAATTCGAACAAAGATATTACATGTAAGGTTTTATTTTTTGGATGTCGATAACATAGGAACTGTTATTTCAAAATCGAGGACACACCTTCAGAGACAAGTATCTTGGTATATTTTTCACCAAATCTGGGAATATTATGCATACAAGAAAATATTTAGTAGTAAAGCCCTTCATCTATTATAGGAGAGTGTGTACTCCATAGTTGATTACCTATCGGAAGCACTGTCAGGTCGGAAGCTCTCTTTGTTCTAATTTCAGGAATACACTCACAATGTATTACTGCTACTGCTACACAAAAATTCGTTTCCTACCAGAGACGGTAATTCCTTAGATATAATTTTCTCTTAAACACAGACCGGGGAAAAAGCAAGATTACGAGGTGATTTTAAATAATTTATAATGACCATTCTCTTCTACAGTTCTCTTCTACAGAAATAACCGTCCATGGATCTCAAATTCTCATTCTCTGTGGGAGGAAAAACATATTCTTGGAATTGTCATTCAAAGTTTAAATTTGAAATTTTGACATGTCTTGGGCTGCCTAGAAACTTTGAAAAGTAAACTTAGTAACCCTTTTCAAACTTTCCGATTACTGAAGTCATCCTTGTTTCAATTTACTTAATTTGCTATTGATGGTTCGAAAATGTTCCTTGGTCAATCGCAGCAAATCTATATAAAGTATAGTATTTAATGTACGTTGAAGGCTTATGGCCACTGCATGTGCATGTGTGATGGTATTTTCTTCATGCATACAATATAAACAATGAAAACATAACATTTCTTCAAGAAGTAGATTGAAAATAAATCTGAGTTTGTAAAAATTGGGTTATATCTTGTCTATCATGGTTGCGCAACCAGGATAGAATAGAAAAAGACACAAAACAGTAGGATTTAAACAGACTAAAATCATTAAAAAGGTATAGATTGTTGAAATAAAGCAAAAGTAGACATTTGGAATATTCAAGTGCTGAATTGTGTCGCAGACGAAGAACACTTGATTATTATCCCAATTTTTAATGTTAAAGGGAGACAATATGCAATTTATTATAAAAAAGTGAAAGATCAAATGAGTTTTTATGAGAATATAGTCATTCATATCTGGTCATTTTGTTGAAGAAAAGTGAATTCACATGATTTCACAACTTCAATAAAAGTGATTAAAACATTGATATAATTCAAATGTCCCCTTTAAAAAATCTTTTTACATCCCATCTGTAAACAACTTCATTATATCATCAAAATGTACAACATGTACTACACACGTGTACAATTGTTTAGGTTAATTTATACACTTATTATTTATCTTATTTCAAAACCATGTGCCGCCTTTGATGCTTTGCATCAAAATTAATCTTGTATATACTTGTACAAAGTTATGGAGAAAAGAAGAAAGCAAGCTTGTTCGATACTTCAACTCCAGCATTTTAATATAGACAATCACATGATAACAAAATACTTTGCTAGCATACTTCTACAATGTTTACTACACAGTAAATGGGCAAGTAACAAGTAAGAGACAAATACATGTATATTGTATAATACATGTCTCGGGAGAACACCAACTATATTTGATATTATTATATTATTATATATTTATTATTATATATTTAAAATATAGCAAAATTGTTGACTTAATGTTATTGATCATTATTTTGTTTATTATCATCCCATTTCACCGAATAAAAATTATTAAAATTTAACCAAGGTATTCACCTGAAAAAGTTATGAAATATTTCATGGGTATGAACTTGAAAATATCATGTTTGATGATTCTGAACATTTCTTAACATTCGGTCCCTGAATATCAATAAGTTAGATCAACCTTTCCCTACGAATTAATCTCCCCTTCATTCAGAGAAGTAACTGCTGCGTGGTGTGATGCCACATATGACGAAAAAAGAACTCAGTAAATATTGGACAATATGATTCAATCCATTTATTTCTGCCTTTTCCGATTTCCTTATTTAAGTTACTTATTGAATAATGACTCAAAAAGCAATGTATAGATAGAATACTGGACGTTTCGCCACCTGTCAGTTCCCTGTCTGTTTAAAATCGCTACTTATCTTCTTTTGCACCTAGTCTTTTTGCTACTTAGTAGATTCGCTACAGGGTTTATCGCAAATTGGCTTACTTGTGAATAATCTTTGACTTGACGGAGAAACAAAAAAGTTTAGTACGGTAATGGCAGCAGTGTAATCAACTGATTATTATTTTATAAATGGAAGCTAATACCTCCAGTGTTCTGGAAGTTGATGCTGATTTGTTTGATAATATTGTTTATTAAGTAGAGTGATACGAATTCTTGATTACTATATGATCATTTTCTAGATGATCTATTTAAATGCACTTACAGTTCTACAGTTATAAAAATATTCTGTATGAGTAAAATTGCATGTATCCAACACATTCACATCTTTAGAATCTTCTTTTGCCGACTTGATCAATGTTTTTCTTGTTGCAACCTTAAATTCTGTGTGTAGATTTCTCTAGCGGTCAGTGAGTAAATGACAGAAACCAACGAAGTAAAGTGTAATTTGTTTGCTTAAGTCATTAAGTCTTTTAATAGTAGTAGTAGTTGCGGTAGAACCCCCCCCCCCCCCCCCCCCCACAATCCAGACGAATTTATTTCAGCGCTTTAAACCCTTTGATTTTTTTAATGAACAAATCAAAATGGCTGCGTTGCTGAATTTGAGCAAGTTTAAAAGTTTGTCAGATATTCATCCGCTTAATTTATGAGTATGACTAATATTTCGATTGACTTTCTTAAAAGCCGTAATTTCTTCCAATCTGATTAAAATCATATCTTAAAAATCACTAAGCTATTAGGATCTGAGGACGACCAATAGAAGGTCACTTTCTCGTGAAAGACACATCAGAGCAACTTTTCCATCCTTCTGGAAATCAAAGTAACGTGTATTCAACTGGTGAATATATATTTTTTTCACTAGTTGAATACAACTGGGATCCGAGATGATAATGTAACTGGGATCCCAAATAATAATCCTTACATGTCAGAGGTTATCTGTCACAAATATACTGTTTGAGAACTCAGAGTTAAATTCATTTAACAAAATTTTCTAAAATTATGAGATAAATGTATGTACGGAAATTAAAAAAAAAACAAACAACTTATGCATTATCTGTCTCCGATGATAAACATTGTTATGCTTGAGAAGTTTACACGCTGTATCAACACGCCGCGTGTATAGGTAAACTGTCGTGATAAGCGTTTGGCTGGGATATACATAACGAAAATGGAAATTCAAAGTTAGAAACGAATGGGCTGTTTTTAGATCTAAACGAAGAGAAATCGTGAAGTTCAGTCATTGTAAATTCTTCCATAATTTAAATGCAGTAAAGTACTTCCGCTGTTTATATGCTTAAGCTATTCAAATTCATTTGCTCGCTGTATTTTTGAAGTTTTTGGAACTACTTTTTACAGCGATATCAATTACCGGAAGCGTTGTCAGGTCTCCCATTTTCCTTTGTGTATTTATCGAAATGCCAACACAGTGTTCCCTGCTCTGCGAGCAGAGGATACAAAAATTCTTTGTATAATAAACGTATGCTGTAATGTTATAGTTGGTATCAATCTGCAAGCTTTATGTACTTGTAACTGCTGTCAATATTTGGAGACATTTACTAGAATTCAGTGTTCATCCAGAGTGTTCTACAGAAATAATAAAAAAAACGTTTAAAGCGCTGAAAGGATAGGAGGAGAAGGTTTGTGGCGAGGCTTTCGTATCCCCTATTTGGAATCAAGTGAGTCTTTAAAGCAGCGGAATGTTAATTTACAATGTACTTGTTAGCATTTAAATCAAATGGCCATGGTATGGTAAATCGTTCATTTATTTGTTGTTTTTTGTACACTAAACGACATATATCATACAGATGCATTATTATACTAAATCATTGAAGGCTAAACCTTTCTTTTAGCCTCCACAGAAAGGTTCACAGATAGTTTAGGGTTACAATGACCTTACTTAAAAGTAGCGTTTCTGTAAATCCGCTGCCGTTAGAAGTACAGTGTACTGGTTGATTTGCTTTCGTGATATTGTTAGCTCACCTAAGCACAAAGCTTTTGGAATCAGTGATAGTCCGCCACCCGTCCGTAGTCCACAATTTTTCAAATGACATCTCCTCTGAAAACACTGGCCCAAATTAGATGAAACTTGCTTTGGATGTTCCTTACATAAAGCTCCAGCAAAGTTGTTAAAATGGTTTCAGTTTGTTGCATATCCGAGTCACAAGAGCTAAAAATAGATTTAACAAATGGGAATTTAAAAAACCTTCTCCGAAACTTCAAGGCCTAGAGCTAGGATATGTGGTTACAATGACCTTCCTTAACCGATGTAAAATGAGCAGTGTTTCGGTCAGTCCGCTGCCCTAAGAAGTACAGTATAATGCTGTTAAAGCCTCTCTTCATTTGCTTTCGTATTCGGTGTCCGTCCGTCGTCCACAATTGTTTCAAATGACACCTTCCCTGAACCACAAGCACAAATTTAATGAAACAAGCTTAGGATATTCCTTATATAAAGCTCAAGCAAAGTTGTTAAAATGGTTCCGATTCATTGCATATCTGAGTCACAAGAGCTAAAAATAGATTTTAAAGTGAAAAATTTTCTTCTACGAAACTGCAAGGCCTAGAGCTGAGATATTTTGTATGTAGCATTGTCTAAAGGTCTATACTAAATTTGTTTAAATCTTGGGCCTTGGATCAAAACTGTCCTCGCCCTAGCTGCAAAATGATTTTACATAAACTTATATAGGGAAAACGTTTAGTCATACAGGTTCATCAAGAGGTCAAGTACAAATATTGTTCAAATTATGCCCCTGGGATCTTTAATAACCCCACTCCAAGGGGTCTCTTGATTTAATAAAGGCATTTATAGGGAAAAAAAGAAAAAAAAACTCTTCAATGAAACCACAAGGCCTACTGGATTAGATAATTTACATGGAGCATTATCTTGTAAACCTCTACCAAGATTGTTTAAAGGTCATGGGACACGACTACAGCAACTTTGTCTATTCAAAATAATCATAATGTACTGATTAAAATGGTTTAATTAAGAAATTATGAAAATATAGCTTTTCATAAGAAACAACGTGTTTTTGATGATCGGCTGTTTCCGTTTCGACATCGGCAGTTTTCGTCGCAATTTTTGGCTGTGACGTAGATTTATCCTTACGGTACGAGGCAGAAGTGCAGAAATACACTGCTAATGCTCATAACGCATCCGTTTTTAAATACAAAAAAACACTAAACCACATGTACAAGAAACAAAATAGGCACACATAATTTGTAAATTAAAAACAAAATAATGTGATTACTTTTCGATATTCATAAGTAAATTCAATCTTTGTGCCTGGAGAACGGGTTGTAATTTTACGTTAGCAGAGAATGGGATTAATAAATTTTCCAATTTCTTCCAGGTTTTGGTTTTAAATAAAACTATCTCCTCCAAGTTTAAACATGTTGTATAACACTTCCTCACTTGATGATTACGTCATAAACAAATTCTTTGTCATTTAAGTGTAGTAAAATTGAAGTTAATTTAGGTGACAAAATGTGTAAGCATTTGTTTCACTGGAATTGAAATTCACACAACAATGTATTTTCACATGGGGATATTGTTTGAAAACTAATAATATGGCATGTCCATTATGCAGAAATTTGTGTCTGCTTATGAATTAATATTCTATGAAATTTCAAAGTTCCATAAATCACCCCTTACACTATGGGATTTGTGCAGATTAACCTACCCAAAAGGGACCCTTGTATATTCTGCATAGCTGCCAAAAAAAGGAATTAACTTTTTTATGATGACCGAATAAATGTTAAAGTTGACACAATTAGCAAAATTTTATGGTAAGTGATCTTACGGTTTGATTTAATTATTTTTTATCAGTCACGCTTGTGAAGCATTATGTAATAGTTGATTTTTACTTAAGTAACTTCCACGCAGTTAAATATTTTAATTAGATAATTTAATGTAATAGATCTACTTATGATGAAAATAAAAATCATTCGACTTCTAAATGTAAACAATTAAAAAAAACAACAACAAAAAACAATGTGTTTGTGTTATGATTTTGACATAGCTTTTAGGGCTTCTTCTTACCATATTATTTGTTATTTGATCATTATTGTTTTGGTTTCAAAAAATTCTGGAATGAATAAGCAAGAAAAAAAAGCATTTATAATGAAAAAAATCATAGATCTAGTCAAAGATTTCTTACACGTACCTCAGGCGAAATATTTCACAGACAAATAACCAACACATCAGTGTAAAGAGAACGTTTTTACGGAAAAAATCTCTCGATTGGAGTTAGCTAATCAAGTCTTCTAAAAAAACTGCATGGGATAAAGATGAGCATGTTCAAAATCTTTTTGGATCAGTTATTTGGAAAATATCTCTAGATATTTTTTCTGATGTATCTTTTAATTCTATAATCCTAACTGAACTAGCCTCTATATAAATTTTGCTCATTGACTTCGCAATTCCATCAAAATTTCAAACTATTTATTTAAACAATCTCTAATGTGTATTCATGAAGTTAGCTGAACTTGTTATTTTTTTGTTTTTTTTTTTGTTTTGACAATTCTCAGTCTACATTTTCACTTCACAAGTTTTTGTCAACATTCCAGGTAGCTGTATTAAGAGGCAAGGGATAAATGTGCGTCACTTCCGGTTTCACGCGTGACAGAAGCGTGCGACCAAGTGCGTAAAATATGGATTTTTATTTGCTATTAAAACATCTTTAAGATGAAAATTCCCTGCGGAATCTTGTAAAACTGTCTAAGTGAGATATATATTTTTCGCTCATATGAAAATTTCGCGGTCAAAAATTTGTGTTCCATGACCTTCAACAATATGCTGCTTAACACCGCCTAAGTGGTCACTTGAATGTTTAAAGTCTTGCATAGAAAAAATCTACTTTTCAGTAACCACAGTGCCTAGTGTTACTATATTTGATTTCTAACGTGGCTTAGTAGACCTCTACTCATTTGTTCAAGTCTTGGCCCTTGGGTCAAAATTGGCCCTGCCCCTGGGGCCACAAAGGCTAAAACTAGACGGTTGATTTATCATACAGCCCTATTGATTGACCGATCTCTTTCTTATATATCTGGTATTTAGGCATCTGACATTTACCTTTGCCATTCACTAGGGTCAAAGTTATTGAGGTTGAAAATAGACTTTTGTTCATTTTTTCCATAGTGTCTTCATTTAATTACCAATATTTTAGCTATTTGGTATGTAGGTAAAGAAACGTCCAAGGACCTCTACCCTTCGTTATGGTCTAAGATCCATGGGGTCACCCAAGCTAAATCAAAATATTTTTTACTAGTCATAGAGTCTTATGTATTGACATATTTAGTATATAGAACCTTTATCATTAACTTTGATCAAGGTCATCAAGGCTAAAAACAATTTTTTCCCACTTTACCCCTTTGGGCCTTCATTTCTTGACCAATAACTTATTTTTGTTTTGTATGTAAGTTTTTAACATGGACCTCTACCCTTAAGTTGGATTTGAGGTCAGTGAGTCAATGTCAAGCTGACCAATAATAAATATTTATACTTTCTGTAAAACCGCCTTTTTATTGACCAATATTTCACAATGGACATCTGCACTTGGGTTGGATTTTAGGTAACTAGGGTCAAGGTCATCGAGACTAAAAGTAAAAGTTTGCCACACCCCAGGGGTTACTTGGTTTTATGTAGACTGACATAGGTATAAACTTTACAAAATCTTCTTGTCCGAAACCACGAGGCCTGGAGTTCAGATATTTGGTGTGTAAATGAAAGAAGCAGTTGTACTCAAGTGAGCGATAAAAGGGCCAACATGGCCATCTTGTTTCATATATTCCTTCTTTGAAACAAACAAACCAACAAAATAAAAATAAGTCTAAAAATGTTGCATCGTTGGCATAACAGACTTTCCATTCGCATTACTATTCGGTCCTGCTACTAGCAAAACATAATCTTTTTGTTAAAGTCTCTTCCATCATAGACCAGTCTATTCTGCTTACACAATGGTAATTCGTGCTAAGAATGATAATAAAAAATGCGTTTTTGAAAACTGAAAATCAATATTTACATCGGTTGTCTTTGAATCCAAAATAAAGTGTCTTGTTAACTGGTCATCTGCTGCGCACGATTTTCAAACTGATTTTTGCAAACTTTGTTACGTTTTGTAAGTCCACTCCAGATATTAAATGTCTAAACAGATAGATAAAAATACTATGTAAGTATAACAAGATAAATCAATAAGAACTAGAGCCATCACTAAATGTGATTAATACCCCCGAAAGACTGCTTCGGAACTGAGGAAGTTATAAGTGAAAGAATACTTTGTAAAAGAATTAAAATAGAGTTATGGCTGTGGGCAATTGAAGGTAGTTGTAGTTCTTGTACATTGCATTTCCTGTCACTGTGCTTGACTATTGTATGAAGTTGCACTGGATTCCAACCAGTAAGTCTCAAGTTATGCTCCGGAAAAGGAAAACCAACAAAGGGCAATGACTGTGCAAATAGAGAAGATGGAGTTATAGCTCTTGTACAATGCACATCCACTCATTGTGCTGGACCATTGTCTGAAATTGCATTGAATTCCAACCAGTAGTTTTCAAGTTATGCTCTGGACAAGGAAATCCAACAAAAGGCAATAACTCTGCAAATAGTGAGGAGGGAGTTATGGCTCTTGTACAAGACACTTCCTGTCATCAAGATTGAGCATCGTATGAAGTTGCATTGAATTCCAACCAGTAGTTTTTTCAAATTATGCTCCAGACAAGAATAACAAAGGGCAATAAGTCTGCAAGTAGTGAAGATGGAGTTATGATTCTTGCACACTGCACTTTCTCTTATTGTGCTTGACCATTGTTTGAAGTTGCACTGAATTCCAACAAATAATTTTCAAGTTATGCTCTGAACAAGGAAAACCAACAAAGGACAATAACTGTGCAAATAGTGAAGATGGTGTTATGGTTCGTGAACAATGCACTTTCTCCCATTGTGCTTGACCACTGTTTGAAGTTGCATTGAATTCCAACCAGTAGTTTTCAAGTTATGCTCTGAACAAGGAAATCCAACAACGGACAATAACTCTGCAAAAAGTGAAAATGGAGTTATAGCTATTGTACACAGCACTTTCTGTCATTGTGCTTGATCATTGCATGAAGTTGCATTGAATTTTAATCAGGAGTTTTGAAGTTATGCTCTGGACAAGGAAAACCAAGATAGGGCAATAACTCTGCAAATAGTTAAGATGGTGTTATGATTCTTGAACATTGCATTTCCACTCATTGTGCTTGATTATTGTATGAAGGTGCACTGAATTCCTACCAGTAGTTTTCGAATTATGCTCCAGACAATGAAAACCAACAAAGGGCAATATCTCTGCAAATAGTGAAGATATAGTTATAATTCTTGAACAGTCATTAAACTTGACCATTGTATGAAGTTGCATTGAATTTAAACCATTAGTTTCAAGTCATGTTCCAGACAAGGAAAACCAACAAAAAGCAATAACTCTGCAAATATTGAAGATGGAGTTATGATTTTTGCACACTGCACTTTCCCTCATTGTGTCTGACCATTGTCTAAAGTTGCACTGAATTCCAACCAGTTGTTTTCAAGTTAGGCTCTGGACAAGGAAAACCAACAAAGGGCAATCACTGTGCAAATAGTGAAGATGGAGTTATGATTCTTAAATACTGCACTTTCGCTCATTTTGCTTGACCAATGTATGAAGTTGCACTGAATTCCAACCAGTATTTTTCAAGTTATGCTCCGGACAAGTAAAACAAAGGGCAATAACTCTTCAAATAGTGAAGGTGGAGCTATGATTCTTGAGCACTGCAATTCCTCTCATTGTGCTTGACCATTGTTTGAAGTTGCACTGAATTCCAACAAATAATTTTCAAGTTATGCTCTGAACAAGGAAAACCAACAAAGGACAATAACTGTGCAAATAGTGAAGATGGTGTTATGGTTTGTGAACAATGCACTTTCTCTCATTGTGCTTGACCACTGTTTGAAGTTGCATTGAATTCCAACCGGTAGTTTTCAAGTTATGCTCCGGACAAGGAAAACCAATAAAGGGCAATAACTGCAAATAGTGAAGATGGAGTTAGGATTCTTGAACACTGCCTATTCTTTCATTGTGCTTTACCATTGTATGGAGTTGCATAGAATTCCAACTATTTGTTTTTAAGTTATGCTCCGGACAAGGAACGGACCGACCGACAGCCCGACCGACCGATCGACCTACCACCGGGTGACTCCTATATACCCCCAATCTTCGTTTCGGGGGTATAATAAATAATCAAAGCTAACATCCAAAAATATCAAAGTGTAACACTTCTTGCTTAACAATGATTATCTTCTAATCAAACTGAATCGTTTCGTTGCCAGGTCATATCCGGAACTCACATGAATAGGCTAGCAGACGATGAATTAAGTATATTTTTGAAATAGCAATGACTTGGAATCACTACGCTACATAGAACATTGACAGGAAATTGTTAAAAAAAGAAAATAAAAAAACTCTCTTGCAAACCACGGCAGTTAGCTATGTATTTTCCTTTTTGCTACATGTTATTAATGGAATGTTATGTAGGTAAAAATTACACAATGCTTCCTAACTGTTACAATTTATTCATTGACACTGCAATAGCGCTAGTGCTTACGGGTACAGTCATTATGCATACTGGCATTTTCATCACGCTTTTTGCTGGAAGTTACAACTTGTTTGCTGTTTAGGCAATGATGTCTACATATTTTCATTTGACTGAATGACAGTTCAGTGTAGCCTAATGGTATATTTCAAAATACCGTGGCTATATTGGTTCATTTATAATGCATCCAAGAACAAAATAAACGAGGTGATCAACCAATATAGAAAATGTTAGCATGCACTTGGCAAAACAGAAGTAAACATAATGTCAATTAAAAAATTGTAAGTCACATTTTGACAACAGGGGATGCAATGATCTAGTAGTCATATGTTCCGTAATTTCAATAATTATTTGTCAGAAACATATCAAGAATATACGAATTATAGAGATCTAACTGATGGGAAACGGTTTAGGCAACAGCTAGTTAAATTCCGTCATAGGCCGGATATTTCGATTTTCTTTCGTGAAAACTACGAACGTGCACCCCTCTGGTATCAAAATGTGACGTGCAATTTTGCAGCTGACATTATGATTACTTTCAACTTGCTTAATGGCTGATTACATCTTTCATATTGTGTGGCCACATCGTTCATTTAGTTCTGAGATCATTGTAATAGAGCAATGTTGAAATCTCAATGCTGATATACAGTCTCAGCATATTGAAATATATCATTACGCTACATTAAACTGTCATTCAGCCAAATGAAATTATGATATAGACATCAGGGTCTAAATAGCAAACACGTTGTAACTTCCAGCAAGCATGGTATCATTGTCAACAAGCGCCGTGAAAGTACCAGCATGCATTAAGACTATACCAGTAAGCACAACAGGAGTGTCAATGAGTAAATTGTAACTGTAAGCAGGCACTGTGCAATTTTTACCTCAATAAAATTCAATAGTTATTTGAAGTGTTTGAATCGATATTTGTTTCGGTGGTAGGTAGAAAATTCTGGCCGTTGATAGGTGACTTGTAATAAGCTGGTGTCCTTTGTAATTATATTGGATCGCTTGTCAACAGAAATAAAACATCAAGGGCGTAGAAAAAAAGAGGTGTATATATAGTACTTTTATATAACAAAATTTAGGTTGCTCTGCTCTTTATCTCAGAGTCTTAATGTAGTTTCTACATTAATAATTTGACCTAACAAAAATACAATATAGGAAGGAAGTCATCATTGTGAGGCAAAAGAATATCGTATATATATAGCATGTGAGACAATTTACAAATTACGAGATCATCCCTATGTGGATACGCCAGTGTTGGCGCATTAATATATCAATGTAAAAGTGGACGTGTCGCTCGAGGCCAGATTTTGATTTGCAGTTTCAAAGACTGCCGACTATCGTCAACAGTCTAAAAACCGTCGAAGGGAACGGCAGCAAAACACTTTTTTTGTCTCACAAAGTAACTTGTAAAATTCAATGTTTAGTGGGTGTTGCAAGAGACTGACTATATTGTCGGTTAACTGTTTAAAGCTTAAACATTTTAAGCTTTTTAATTTTAAATAAGCTTTTGATGTTTGCTCAACATCAGACCCAAAGGCAAAGTATTCAGGTGAGCGATCTAGGGCCATCATGGTCCTCTTGTTATTATAGTTTTTCTTTAAGAAAAGGTTAATATTTCATTGTCTAAGTCACAAATGAATGATACAAATGCATCATCAACAAAATGTCTAGTATATCATTTACAATTTAATTGGAAATGAAGTACAAATGTTCGATACATAAAGCGCCTAAACCTGTCATATTAGACATTCATTTTAGGTATTTAATAATTGTCCGTGCTAGCTTAATTTAAGGACATTTCATTTGCTACGCTTTGAATAAACAGGTTCATCTACATGATTTAAAATCACTACTTAATATTACAAATAATTTCAATCCGCGTAAACACTACCGGTTGTGAAACAAGAATAAACGCAATTGTAAACAATCATCAACTATAGGGTCTTCAAAACCGTAATCCAGTCCAGTCATAACACGTAGTATATGACGTCATTTTAAGCCTGTAGCAAGCAACGTATTTTGCCTCCATTCTGAAGAGAAAACTGCTATGCTATTTCCTTATCAGTTTTAATAGGATTACAGCGCATGTGAAACGGAAAATTGTGCCCTAATGATTCATTTGTCAGATGTACAGTATTTAGTTTGTTATCGCAAAAAGCGCTTCACTAATATAAATGATGAAAACCCGTGTTTTAGAACTCCAAACTTTGCATACATGTATGGAATATTATTTGGGTAAAATACACAATGTCAGCTTACTGTTAAAATTAATTATTGACACTGCTACTGTGCTTACTGGTATAGTCGTTATGCATGCTGGCACTTTCAGCACGCTTGTTGACAATGATACCATGCTTGCTGGAGGTTACAACTTGTATGCTGTTTAGGCCATGATGTCTATATCATGATTTCATTTGGCTGAATGACAGTGCAATGTAACGTAATGATATATTTCAACTTGCCGGGACTGTATATCAGCACTGATATTTCAACACTGCTCTGTTACAATGCTTCCAGAACAAATAAACGATCTAACCACACAACAGGAAAGATGTAATCAGCCACTAATCAAGTTGAAAGTAAGCATGTCAACTGTAAATTTGCACGTCAAATTTTGATACCAGGGGGCGCACGTTTATAGTTTTCACGAAAGATATCGGAAATCTCCGGCCTATGACGGAATTTAACTAGCTGTTGCCTAAACCATTTCCCATCAGTTAGATGTCTATATATATTTGGATATCCTCGATATCTTTCTGACAAAAAATTATTCAGGCAAATTCAGGTATCTCTATTATTCGTATATTCTCGATATGTTTCTGACAAATACTTAATAAAAATACGGAACACACGACTACTAGAACATTGCGCCCCTGTCAGAATGTGACTCACAACTTTGAATTGACATTATGATTACTGATATTTTGCCTGTACCTGATAACATTTTCTATATTGGTTAATCACTTCGTGTATTTTGATCTTGGATGCATTACACATGAACTAAGATAGCCACGGCATGAATAAATGTACCATTACGCTACACTGAACTGTCTCAGTCAAATGAAAATATGATAAAGGCATCATGGCTTAAACAGCATACTAGTTGTAACTTCCAGCAAGCATGGTATCATAGTCAACAAGCGTGATGAAAGTGTCAGTATGCATAATGACTGTATCCGTAGGCACTAAAGCAGTGTCAGCGAATAAATTGTAACAGTAAGCAGGCATTTTGTAATTTTACCTAAATAATATTCAATAGCTGCAGGTTTAAATATTTATGTGAGAAACTTTAGTTATAACCAACTTCCTTGAAAAGCGTTGCTCTTTGAATTATAAAGGAATACCCTACTTAAATCGTGAATTCCAATGTGACTGAAAAACTGTAGCTACCTAAGATCATGACATTTTATCTCTACGCATATGAACTAGATAATTTTATTTGTGGCTGGTCTTTTATAATTATATACATCACATACAACATTTTCTTCCCTAACGTTTGTACATTATGTAAGTTTATTTCAATCTGATCCAAACGCAAAATGGGTGCTCTAACTCTATCTGTAATATCCAGCCAAGCTTTTTTATTAAATATCTCTCACTGTACATTGCTGAAAAGGAAAAGGTAAATTTAATAATGGCAAGACGCCGATTCCCTAATGAGATGTCCACTAACAAAAGGGCCATGATTGCCCTTATATCGCTCACCTGAGTACCACTATTTTAAACAGCAGGACCAATGAAGGAATCAATGTAAGTTCACTAAATGTTGAATTTGAAATCTACTTGCAAAGTTGTACATCTAGACCAAATTTGACAAAGTTCATAGACACAACTTCAAAAACAGTAAAGGTCAATGTCAGCTTAGGTCAAAGTTGAAATCAACAAGCAAAATCACAAATTCAGTATAAATTTTCACACGGTATCTGCAAAACAAGAAATAGATCAGTTGGTCAAGGTAAATGTCAGCTACAGTCAAAGTTGAAATCAGTATGCAAAATTATAAAGTTTTACTGTAGTTGCGAAAATAAGAAAGTAAGTCAGTAGCTCAAAAAAGCTGAGGTCAAATAAAGGTCAAGGTCTAAATTCAATATGTTTACATGAAGATTCATTATAAATTATTCAGGCAATTATTTGTTTTTCTATATTAATAATGTGCAAAAAAGGACCCCCTCGCAGTTGGGCCATTCATTTCCCTAGAGGAATGATTTGAACAGTCATTGCAGAGGTAAGCTACATACAAAATATCTAAGTTCTGAGGCCTATGGTTTCTGAAAAGACTTTACAAAGATTTCATATTTCAAACAAATAGGACCCCAAGGGGTGAGCTCAATATTGGTGCAAGTTAGTCCTAAATAAAGTTTTTTCTTTATAATTCAATTGAAATCAAGTGACCCCAGGGCAGTTTCATTTTTAGCTACAGGGACATAATTTGAACATTTTTTGTAGAGGTTTACTGGAGAAAGCTACACATCAAATATCTCAGGTCTAGGGCTTGTGGTTTCTGACAAAAAAGTTTTTTAAAGATTATTTAATTTATCCTAATAGGAGCCCGTGCGGGGTCAATTATGACCTCAGAGCTATAATTTGAACAATGTTAGTAGAGGACTACTAGATAATGCACAATGCAAAATATCTTAGCTCTAGGCCTTGTGGTGCCAGATACGAAATTTTTTAAACAAATCATATATAATTCAGTTGAAATCAGGTGGCACCGGGGCAGTGCTATTTTTAACCGAGAAACATAATTTGAATAATCTTGGCAGATTTCTACTAAAGGTTGCTACACAACAAATTTCAGAGCTCTAGGCCTGGTGGTTTCAGACAAGATTGTTTTTTTTCATTTCGGTTGCCATAGCAATCAGAGATCTTCACGGAATTCATTGCTCTGAACAACTTCGGTAGCTTGATGAAAGGATAAACCCCGCATAGTTTCATTCACTTTGGTCTGGTCGTTTCGGAGAAGAAGTCATTTAAAAGTCAAATGACGGACGCTGGACGACGGACATCACAACATCACAATGGTTCACCCCTGAGCACTTTGAACCAAAAAGTAGGTTACTTGTGGAGAAGCAGTGAATTCGCACATAAAGTAAACTATATCTCTCTTCGGATGTACGTGGATAATTTTTACTCTCGTTGATGTATTTTTAATACTTGTCCAACACCTTAATGCATCTTATTTAAAGAAATGATGTTATATAGTATTTTTAGTCTCGAGCACGATCATTTGTTAAGTTATCTTAAACTTAAACCTAAGGTATATGTAATGAAATTGTTCAATAATATGATAGATTAAACAAGTATGTACAATGTACTGAGTTATGGGCCTGTATTTCGCCAAAATTGCTATAGGCGACTGTGGACATTGCTTACACTTTAGCCTGATCATTTCTGAGTCAATCTTAGTCAGACTTGAACACAATACTCATTGACAGAAGATCTCTTGCAGACGTATTAGATTATAGTTTTGATAAGAATACTATGTAGAAAGTTATGGGCTCCTGATTTTCTAAAATGCTTTAGTTGACCTTGTTTTTATCCTGAGCATACGATCTGCAATCTGTTCGATTAGAGTTTATATCGGACCAGTTAATCGAGAAAATGGGCCTTTGTTTACGAAATAATATGCTTTATTGTATCTTGTATACGTTGTCCCATTAATTTTATTGCAACTTGAACACAATTTTAGTGGCACAAACTCTTAAATCAGGTTGATGATGGTGTTAGATTGGACCAAACTTTCGAGAGTAATGGTCCCTAGCCTTACTTAGTTTTGTTATATTGGACCCTGTTTTACACTCCATAAAGCGAACATGTCTAAAGCAATCTTATCAAGACTTGAATGGAATAAATATGGTTCCAAGATCTCAAATGAGATTGAAAATGGTCTAGATTTGACCAGTATGTCATATTATTTGCCCTTATTTTACAAAATATGCTTTATTTGATTATGCATATATTCTAGCATGCAAAATTTACAAGTAATCTTAATCTGAATTGAAAGACATTGAAAATTTAATTTTCAAAAAAAAAAAACAGATACATCGTACCTGATTTATCTGCCCTTAAAGTTACACAAATGTCGATTTTAAACTTGTGTAAAATAAAATTGGTATATCACGGTGAAATGCTTTAAATCACTTATTGGTCCGACCGCTCATAAGTTAACGACCCAGGACAATTTGGTCCTCTTGTCATTTAGATTTTAGTTTTTTTTCTAATTCCTTCTTTATTGTGAGTCATTCTGCTTTTTAAATGTCATTTGTTTTGCGATGCGAAAACTATATTTAAACATAAAGAAAAAAAATCAGCTTTTAGTTTTTGCCTTAAAGATTAAAGTATTACATACCAAAGAAATAGCCGCCACTATAGACCAAGAGTATTCTTTATAAAATGTTACGAAAATGATTGCTTTTAATCAATGAAATCGTTTTTTAGACATATAATTACGTTTCTTCTATGCAGTATTTTTCTCATTTTACATGAAAATGCGGACTAAGTTCGTTCACTCGGGAGACGCTGCAGGCACACGACACATAGCAAAGATATTGAAATTGAAACTAGAGGAGATATTTAACAACTACACAACTTCACCACCGTTCAGCACAAAGAAAACAATGTGTCACATGGGTATAAAATCTAAAACTGTAAAATTAATTCAAAGTAGATTAAAACAGACGATAGATTTGCATGGTCGTTCTGTAGATCCACCGACAGTTAAACCATTTTTATCATCAGGAGAGAACTATAGATTCTACCTTTCCGAAATGCACATGTTTTGGCGAAAAGTTATTAAAATTAGTACAACTACGATGATCTTTTTAAATAGCGGTTCGAATATTGATAGTTTTCATCAGTATGAAAAAAAGAATTTAGGACTGACTGTCGTGTCAATAGTCTGGCATTCGTTGCCGATATAATATTCTACTTTTTAAATAGGCAAAAAGTAAACGCTGACGTAATATTAATGAATTGTTAAGGAATTAAAATACTAACAAATTATATAATTTATAAAATACCATACGCATTGAGTAGATTTATGAATATCTTTTTGCAGAAATATCAAAATCGTTCTTTTAACAAAAACAAATCGGCATTTTCATCGTCAATTTCTGAATAGAGACAGTGTCCATGATATGAACACTATCAAATTAACTTTGAAATGATGGTCATACAGGAGAGCAAGCAATGTCTGTAAAAGCAGATTCAAGCCCGGAAACGTTTCATAGTCAGTGTCAGTAATGAGTGTATCCCCGTCGGGCATTTAGGCACTCTCTGCATCGTCTGGGCATGCTCCTGATGACACGTCTGATCATATCCTGTAGTATAGCATCTACGTTCTGCACAGGGTTTGGACGCGAAGAAAGTCTACGAGAAAGCATGTCCCAGATATGCTATATAGGGTTAAGATCGGGAGACCTCGCTGTTCAGTCTATGACCTCAATACCTTCGT
Organism: Cyclina sinensis; assembly: GCA_012932295.1. Taxonomy (NCBI): domain Eukaryota; kingdom Metazoa; phylum Mollusca; class Bivalvia; order Venerida; family Veneridae; genus Cyclina; species Cyclina sinensis. Next base: position 125,313 of record JAAONU010000086.1, read on the forward strand.
CATCAAAGAAGTTCAGGTCGAGTCTTGCAGTGTGTGCTCAGGCATTATCTTGCACTAAACGAAAAGTTTCACCTATTGCACCAACATATGGCCTAACAATTGGTTCTAGGATCTCGTCCCGATATCTCAGGGCCGTCAGGCTAACTCTTGGAATCACATAAAGGTCTGTGCGCCCGTCAATGGATATCCCTGCCCACACCATAACTGACCCACCGCCAAACCTGTCGTATGGAATAATGTTACATTCCGCATATCTTTCTCCTCGGCGACGCCACACCCTCACACGCCTGTCACAGGTCGAAACATGGTTGCGGCTGTCGTCTGTAAAGAGCACAGATTTCCAGTAGCGCAGTTGCCAAGTGACGTGTTTCTGGGCAAACTCTTAGCGAGCTCTCCGGTGAGCTATGGTCAGAATTGGTCCTCTGGCAGGTCTTCGGGCATCCAAACTTCATGAAGACGATTTCGGACAGTTTGAATGGACACACGAACCCCTGTAGCTTGCCGGAAGTCAATTACAATGACAGTAGCAGTACACTGACGATTTCTGAGGGCCAAAGTTCTCAGATATAGGTTCTGACGAGGTGTTGTAATGCGGTGACGACCTTGACCAGGGCTTCGTGTGAATTATCCAGTCTCCTGATAACGATTCCACAACCAAGCAACAACGATACGATAAATGTCTAGAACGGTGGCCATCTCACGTTGCGTAAATCCATTTTCGATCATCTGCACCGCCCGAGCAACATCAGTAGTTGCTAAATGACGTCGCACACCCTGGACCGTTGTCAAAAGAGCAGATACAGTAAATAGTTGTACTAAAACATTCATTTGTCAAATGTGCTATCGTAAACGAACTGTACACATGCAAAAGTCTAAATCTTATTCGGGGGTTACACAACAAAAAGAAAAATAAAATGCCCATGCTTAAAGGATATTTAAAGTTTTTTAAATATTGGGAATTACATTACGCTAAATTTAGTATTAAACGTATTAGAGACATCATAAAATATATTTTCAGAATTGTGGTGTTTATAAATAATGTAGCTAGTGACTTACAACTTATCAAACTAAGATAATCATCCCTTCGAACAGACGGATACTTCAAGTACATAACGTCATCAGATTGTCTTGTTTGCATTCGCAAACTCAACGGACTGTAATGCCAAGGCGTTCGTTAGAAGTCATTAAAATGATAAATCTTTCAAGTTCATAACACGTTTTGCTTTTATTATTTTATTGTATTAAGATTTCTTTAAACTGCTACAACGAAAGAAGACGTTCATTGTCTTAGATATGTTTAAATAACACACTTTTCTAAATAGAAATTATGGTTATTAGGTAATAACTAGATAATATAGTTGTTTTGAAAGCAGACAATAGCCTGGCTCATTTGACGTTCTAGTATTTAGATTCATGAAGTATTAGTAGATAAAATGATGTTTCTCTAGTCGAATAATTAACACTTCGATACAAATTTGATCAGTTGTGACACTGGGGTTGCATCAAATGTCAGTTACTTTTTTCAGTAATGTTGGCGTTAATCTAATGGTACATGATTGTTTTTTTAACGTATTGATCTATGACGACAAAATAATGATTCTAAAGCCAAGTTGTTCCGAAAACTCTTGTTTTAAAGTATATTGGAATGTTTGGTAACAAAAAGTCTAATTTTCCTTTTCTGACATAGGGCAACAACGGCAAACAATTGCTTTTACAAGACTTGAAATGTTTGTAGATAATATCTACAATATATAATATCTAATATCTAATAATATTTTTTCCTTTATTGACTTTGTCCTTGTGAAACAACATATAGTAAGCTCTCATTGGTAGATGAACTGTTTACTTATTTTTTTAATACCTCCAATGAAAACGATGATACTCCACATCGTTTTCATATATTATTTTTAAAACAGAAAAACAGTGCGAGAACCGAGCACATCGTGCCCACGGTAAGCTTTTGTGACAAATGTTTTTCCGTTGCCCGTGATTTTTCAAGTTCAATCAATATTGAGCTTTTGAACTCACTACAGCTAACATTCATGGTCTAATTTCAGTAAATATTTATCAGAATGTTGGTGTTATCTCATTCAAAATCATAATTAGTCACATGTACTGACAATTTAGATTTGTTATGATTTTATATCTACGTTAAGGGTGATTTTGGGTAAATAGAAAGTGAAATTTACAGTTCAAATGACAACCTTGTTTATCCTTTAGATCTAGATCTTTAATTTGATTTTTATCAAAATACTTTGCCAGTTTAGTTGTCTCAGAGATGTGCAAGTCAAGTTTAAACTTTGGACACGATGAGCAAAATCTAAGCATATAGCTCAGATCAGTGAAAACACATACTCACTAATTTTAAACCTTATATTCATTTTTAATGTATGAAATACTTGTCTTGATGATCTTAAAGAAATGTTTAAACTAGGGATGGGAACGAATACTAATATCAATATTCGAATAATTGCTTTGCCATACTCGAATATATATATCAACTTCAGCTTTGTCATTTTCTTTTTTTGTTTAAATTTGTTTGATTATTCTGTCAACAAGATGTTTACATGATAATCCTATTCAGTCACTTCATTTCCTTTATGTGAAATGGATCACTTCTATATCGTCTATATGTACTAACAGGGCTAGAGCATTTTGTTCGATGCATTGCCTGATAATGTTTGTCAATATCTGACTTTTTTCTTTCTTTTTCGTTTTTAAGATATGAATTCTTTATCATTTTATTGCTTTAAATTTCCTTTTTTTCTATTTTGTGTTTGACTTATTTCATTTTTATTTAGCTTCGGTTTATTTTAGATCGAACAAAGCAACATAGCAATTCAAAGTCAAAAACATCTATTAAGTTAGAAAACATTAGCATTTTTATCCTGTTTTTACTACTATCACATCTGCTATTTTGAGTTTAAATTAATTAGAATTTGTAAAGTCCCAAAAAGGTCAATCTATGATATACATGTACTTAGAAATGAAACTTTACAAAAGTGCCACAAAGTGTTGTGATTTCTAAATTGAAAATTAATACTCCTGATTTCGAACAATATTTCTTCACTATAGGCATTTTAAATGCGGACTTAAAGCCTCTTTTGCAATTATTGCTGTACTGAAAATGTGATAAGGGTAATTTGTTCATGTCTGAGTGCAATGATTTGTTGCAAGTTATAGATGAGAGAATGATTGACATAGGAATAACAGACTCATACAAAACAATAGAACTCATTAAATACGGGATTAACAGTGACAGTACAAAAGTCATAAGACAAAGGTCAGATGAGTGTTTTAGAATACGGTCGGAGGTGAACGTCACAAGTAGAACAGTTTTTTCGAGCATCGGTTTGAAAGTTTTAAAAGAGTACTTTGAAACTATGGTATGTTGTGTTCCACAAACATGTAACAGTGACAGAGCAATAGAAGTCATGAAACACGGTGACGAAAACTAAATTAATGCCTTTGCTACATAGTACATTAGTTGGCAACGTGATGCCTGTTCTTTAACCATGTTTAATGTTGTGTGAAGAAGGTTGTGTAGTGTTTAATTATGAAAGTTTAAATCCCTTTTTCGTTGTGTCTCTGGATGGTAACTTGAGAAAAAACACATCAGTTGAAAGTACTGAGCTAGCCATTGAAATCAATTGTCCAACGCGAGGAGTCCATTTTGAATTACCTGCAAGATATTTGCTGCAGTGTTTGTCTGAGATGGAAGCTTAAGACGTATACGAGCTTCTTTATTTATGCTGGACTGACCAATATACATCAGTATTCCTTTTGAAAAGAAACACAACTATTTGCTTAGGGAATCAAAATAGCTAGATCATTGTTTGATAAAGAAAAAAAGAAAAACTAATATTACTCACAAGGCTACCTTGTGAAATGAAGGCATTAAAGGAAGAATTACTAAGTAGTTGTAAAGAAGCACAGTTCATTGGAACCTTTCCGTCAGCATAAGTCGGAAAATCGATTAATGTGTTTGGAGAACACTGTGAAGGCAACAAAACCATTGGTTACATAGAATACAGTATAACGGCTTTAAAAGTTTTCAGGTGTATGAGTTACAAAGAGAAAGGGCTACAGAGTCTGTAGAAATAATATGTGCAGATTTAAGTAAAAGCTTGATCAAAGAGATAAATTGATCTTCTCCAGTCGCATGGTTTACAAATAGTTATAGTCTTGATAATGAAACAGTGAGAAACATTACTGAAGAAGTTCATAACAGGTGCCATAAAACTGGCTGCATATTATAGCCAGTGGCATTATTTTGTAGTACGGTCCGTTGACAATAAGTCTCTTACAATTCTGCATCTTCAAAAAGACGTATGGCGGGAAGCAGCTCACATAGAAGTCTGAAATCGTAACTTAATTACGGGAGATGAATATATATTTTACTAAAAAAACGTTTAAACATTGCTCAAGTGACTAACTACATCAGAAATATTCCAAAACTTAAACGGAAGACATACTGCCGCACAGTAGAAAATGTCATTGAATGCAGTGGTAAAGATTATACCAATAAGGATGAAAGTGAAGTTCTATATGATGGAAATACTGCAAATGAATTACGAAATGGCAATGGAACTGAAATAGAAACATCACAACATAATAGTGTTATCAATCAAGAAATTGACAACTGTATATTGGCGTTATTACGCACTTGTAAGCCAAGTAACAAATAAGGCAAATGGGATTTAAAATCTGCAGTTGACATTAAAAAGACACTGACAAATTTTGAAAAAACTTGAGTCGATGCTAAATATAAAGGTATGAGTAACAGTAAAGTATTTAAAGAAATTAAGAGGTTGACAGTAAATGAGTCCCAGTTTTGACAGATTAAACTAAAAAGCTTTCAGAGCTTTTAGGGTTGAAGTTTATCAACAGTTTTACGAAAGCATTTCACAAAAGATATATACTGTAAAATTATTATCTGGCCTTTCAGCCAAGGTATTGGCCACAGGCGTTTCAAAGCAAGAATTAAATTGCGCATATTCAGAGGTAAGTTGGCCTATCAGATTTACAGCATGGAAAAGAAGAAGGAACTGTGTCCGACGAGTCACAAATTAAGCAGGTCGGTGTTTGTAGAGACTTCTTCTGTCAGCCTGAATTTAACAAAAAGAGAAACCAGTTTGAAGTAAAATGCATTGATGCGACGAATTTGCTAACAGGAACACAGCCTAAACGTTGTAAGGGTGGAGTAAGTTAATCTAAGAAACGGAACTTGGAGAGGAGTAGCTAAAACTGGAAATACTATACTTACATTAATATGGTAGGAGAGGTCACTAATCCAATGTCTTCTACAATGGCACAGTAGAAAGGGAAATGAGGGAGATAAGGTAAATGAGTCAGCCGATATATGTCAGGATGTTCGTTTATGGTGGGAAGCTGGGGACTGTACAGGAATTGCAGTAATACAGTATAAAGATTTACCATAAGACAGAGGATAAGAAAGCGTCTTCTGTCCTACACAAATTTTGCTTCCTTTCCACCTTCTATTATGTTTATAGCCGGGTTGTCAGTACAACTTTGGGAGGCGTTAAAAGCTCATATTGATTTGAAGACAATTCTGTCCTCAGTTTGTCATGGTGGGGGCTACAACGTCAGGGATTTAATAGTCTTATTAGTGAAACGTTCTTCTCCGAACTAGCATTTCACGACAAGACTGGATGCGGCAAAGTGACAGCTGAAGAATTTAGACGGTACATAGGAACCTCCGTAGAAGAGCTCCAGGTTCATCTTAACCAAAACAGGTAAATTGTATTAGTACTCCAGAGTTTAAAGCAGCCCTTAAAGTCTGTAGATTGTTAACTATTATTTGCTAATTTAGGGGATTTTTTTCTTTTAATTTCATTTTAACTCTTTGTCTTAAACGATTTTTCACATCGTGCATCGTTGCATTAAAAGGGCTTTAGAATTTTTTTTTTTTTTTTTTTTTTTGCGGGGGGGGGGGGAGTTGTTGTTTTTTTTTAAATTGCATTTCACCTTTTTTTTGTTCCCACGTGATACTTACTAAGTATGTCAAGGTAATGAGTTACTTAGTCGCTGGAACGACATAAAAAAGAGAAGTGCAATTTTAAACAAGAGCACCGCTGGGCGGAGCATTATATGCCCGAAGGGTGTTTTTTCTAAGAATGGTGCATTTGTGATATAAGGGAGGAAATCTTAGGCTTTAAAATTAAAATATTTGCTTTAAATTTTGATATTTTTTACCTTTGACCTAGGTCGAGTTAAGAGTGTGAATGATTCTAAACATTTAGGTCACTGTGACCCTGACCTTTGACATACTGATCCCAAAATGTATAGGGATCATCCACTCAATGTATGCAATCATAATATAAAAGTTGAAGTCTCTATAACAAATGATTGTCAAGTAACATGGCGGAAATGGTTTCCAATTTTAAGGTCAATATGACCCTGACCTTTTACCTTGACCCCAAAATGAATAGGGGTCATTCACTCAATGTGTGCAACTATCATATGAATTTTGAAATCTATATGACAAGTTGTCGAGTTACAGAGTATAAATGATTCTAAATATTTAGGTCACTGTGACCTTGATCTTAATTATACTGATCCCAAAAATGTGTAGGGATCATCCACTCAATGTGTGCAATCAAACGAAGGTAAAAGGCTGTAGGCCAAAAAGAACTCATGTTATCCTCCAGAAACCAAATTGCTAACTGACGGACGGACCAACGAATGTATTGCATTAAAAGATACTTGTATCTAATTCCAAAGACACAGTAAACTCGTTCCCATGGGTAAATAAGTGTTCCCTTTTAGGTTGACTTAGGCAGCATACGATTCGCTTCTTGCACCTTCTTTTTCTTCTTACACGACTCTTTTTTTTCATTCTGTTTCATTTTTAAATGCTATACTTCTTCTTAAATTGCACTTTTTGCACGACTTAGTAACTCTTTTAACCATGATATACCTAATCGTTCTCTCGTAATAGTATTTTATGGGAAAGACATAAAAAAAAGAGAAGTGCAATTAAAAAAAAGCGTTGTGCAGTCAAAAGGAAAAACTATTAAATGATAGAGGCTGGATAATTGTGTAACTTTAAGTCTTCAGTACGCCTGCGTCGAGTGATACTTGTTTGAATATGAACATCATATACATAACAGACTTTCTTTAAGAAACCTTGTTTATCATACAGGGCGCTCGCATGTTTATGGACTATCTGATGCAAACGAAACTAACGCTGTTGCTGTAAGCAAAGTCGATCTATGTCAGGCTTCCTTATCACAAAGCCTTGTGTCAGTTGTTGTTCTGAAGTAAGAACAGAATTTTCTTAATTTTCGGGAATGCCTTAAGACACCTTATGTTTACTATTTTTAAATACATGTATAAGATATCTGTCTTAGAAGATACATGACCAGGACTTTTCCCATTATTTTATGTCAGTGCTATGATAATTCTTTAAAAATTAGGATGGATTTGTAATTTGAAATGGGCCTGGTTTGGTGTAACAATGCTTTGCATTTTTTATATATAACATATGGGGAAATGTATTTACATCATTTATACTACGAAAAGAAACAAAAAATGGGGTGAAAGTGTTTTTGACTGAAATTTTTTAGTAAGAGCCCGCACATCACGTTTCCTGTATTGATATACCAATATATGCTAAAGAGTCTTATTGTAATTCCTTTTTATTGTTTTGGTAAAGATTTAGAGGGCCATACAACTTTATTATAACCCAAACATTTAACAAATTCTGTTTCAACATTTACCTTATTAACTTATACGTAATAACACCCCTATTATATGAAATATAGGTGCCGCTTCGTCCGTCCGCCCGTCCTTCCCTCTGTCCGTTCGTCTGTCCGTCCCGAATATTCTCAACAACCACTAGCTGGAATTTATGGACACTTCATTGGAAGCTTTACTATCAAGAGGAATTGTGAATATTAGCAGCATGTTTCGGTAGTTATGCACCATTCAAGCCTTTAGGTATCAAGGGAACTTTGAAAAGAAAAACTATTATGGGGTGAAATTATTTTTGACTGATAAAAATAGTAACCAGCCCTTACCCCACGTTTCCTGTATTGACATACCAATTAGTAATAAAGTCTCTTCTTCTAATTCTTTTTTATATGCCTGTTTGAAAAAAAAAAGGTCGTATTATGGAAACGTCCACGGCGGGCGGTTGGCGTCAAGCTTTGTCCGGAGAATATCTTCTACATGCATTGCGGGATTTTAGTATTATTTGATACAAATGATCAGCATTATAAGATGTAGTGCCGCGTGCATGAACCAGGTCTCTATGTCAAAGATCAAGGTCACACATAGAGGTCAGAGGAAAACGCTTGTCCGGAATGAAACTTCTACATGCATTGAGGTATTTTAAGATAACTTGACACAAATGTTCACCATGTTGTGAGGTGGAGTGTGTCGCGCAAAATTCATAAACCATAAGGCACTTGTGATATTTAGTGTGTAACATTGTCTAGCAGACCTCTACCATGTTTGTTGAAATCATGACCCAAGGGACAATACTGGAATATAGAAAAAACTTTGAATATCTTGTCCTCTAAAACCGCTTGACACAGAGCTTTGTAAAATGTCCCGCTAATACTTTTTATTCATTTTCAACCATAGAATCATAATATTTCCCACTTAGACTTCCTCATCACGAAACACAAAACAACTCCTCTCTACGCCTTCCTCAACTGCACATATTTTACACTCTTGTGTTCGTTTGGGGAGCATCCATCGTTTTAAACGATATTCTTGTTGTAACTGATGTAATCCAGCATTACCATAACTGAATTTGATTGAGTGGTCAAAAATTGACCTGCACAGTCAGTGGAAGCGGCACCAAGTAACCTTTAGCGGTTGAACATGATCAATTAGTCGAACGCCTGATTTTGGCAGGTAGGGGGAATATATATTGGTAATAACTGACGTGATCGTAATGTCTTCATCTGGACAGTAGATATTTCTTAGAAATAGATATGACATGATTTGCTACCTGTAACTTGAAAACTAAACAGCGTAAAATATTCCTGCTTACACTTGTAGGCTGTTTCAACCTTTTTAAAGTTTCAATATGGTGTCTGTCCTCAGTTACGTTGAGAAAAGCAATTATTTTAAAATTCAAATGATTAAAAGTCTGATCACAAAATAAAATTTGCACAATAAAGTGTGAATATGTTCCTTGTTGCGCTGTCAGAGGTCGTGATATACTATGATGGAAATTACACCATGGCCATGCCTATGGTATATTTTAAGGTATCAGAAAAGCGCCAGCCAGCTGTTGGTTAAATAATGTTTATCTTAGGCCGCTGGGCTACGATGGTTAAACGCGATGGTACGATAACGATAAACGCCATGGTTCAATTACGATTACGCTATAACACGATATTACGATGATGATAGTGCGATAAACTATCGTAGTTTCACCATCATACTATCGCATTTTCACTATCGTACTATCGAAAAAACGCTTTATCATCATCGTACTATTGCGTTTTTATCATTGTGTCATTGCGTTATCGTCATCCTAGTGTCGTGATTTTATCATCGTTATATCGAGCACCGTGTTTCAGATCATATGCAAATAGATGGTCCTAACGGAATTCAATATGAATCTGACTCTGCAGCCGAACTTTTTTTTCCACATGGCAAGAGGAATATTCTATTCGCATTTGTTTGCAGATCGACAAATGCAAACGCGATAGCCTTAACGGAATTCCGTAATTTTCATGTTATTTGAAATGCAAACACCGCTGTCTTAGGGATAATAACAAGGAACCCGTCAAGCTATAAACCCAAATTATTTGATCGTGTTGGCCATTTCTGTTTCATAGGGAAATTCTATCGTTATATAAGTGTCACCGTGGAGGCCAGTAAAAAGCGAAATATTTCTTATCAAAGACTGAACAGTTCTTCTTTGAAGAAGCATACTAGATATTACACGTTTTTTCATGTATTTTCCAAAAGAACAATCAAAATGACATAACATCTACTGTATACACCTACTGTATAACCCAACAATCGATTTCCGATTATGACTGGGTGTAAACACACAAAAGGAACGAAGTTTAAAAGAGTCAGTGTTTCTGACAGATCATAACGTCAAAAACATAATGTTTTACGAAAGAAATACTAATAAGTCTCTGCGCTTGACAGGCCATGGACATCAATTTTATTATATTTACGGAGGTAAATGTCATTTTCATCCATGCCTTGAAGATTTTGTAAAGCACTTATATGAGGGCTTCATTCTTTAATTACTACTTACTGCATGGCGGCGAAGTTGCCAGGAGACAGTCCACTGCTGTGCAATAACTGCGTGGTAACCGCTATGTACTGTAACAAGTACTGTGTAGAATATAACTGATGTATATATTGTGATAATTAATGTGTATAGAGTTAATATGCTTAGGAAGAATTTTTAAATTTCATTCCTTTTCAGCGTAAGGTAAATAAACAGCAAGCGGGTATTTGCTTAAAAGAAATTCACTTTACCTACATACATACTGGCAATAATTAAAAATACTTGGGACTTTAATCTTCAGTTGGATATATGTCATTCTACGGACAGCAGTGTGTCTTAAATTTTCATCTAATGAGAAGGTTCAAAATTAAAATATTCTCTATTTTAATTCCATAAACATATAATTTTAAAGTTCTATTGAGGTGAAGGATTTATATCAATAAAACATAAAATATCAGAGGAGCATGAGGATATAAAGCATACATTTCAGAATAACACAATAGCTACTAGCTACGCCGAACCGTCATGGTGTTTTGCATCATTTAAAGTGGATTATTTAGCCTCTGACTTATAATTATCGTTCACTCTACCTTTTTCAGCGCTCAAAATTGAATCACAACCAGGGATTTTCAAATGTTTGGACGATTTACTTAGGTATTTTTTGAAATGTTTTCGATTTCTGGAAAGATTAAATCATAAAGTGATTGCGTTTCAGTCAAGTCAATTTTATGACGTCATCTCTGTTCGACCTGTCATACTCTAAAATAAAGATAAATGGAGGAGGCGAGGAAAGTCCATTTGTACCTTGTAATTGTAAAGGAAGTCCATAGACGAATAATACAATAATTGACAAAGTTAAATCATTACAAACTTTCATTTGAATAGCAAAATATCACCTTTTGGTTTATTTTCATGATTGTAAATTCCCTGAAAGTTTATCTTTTTTAAGGTGACGAATATTGTTACAGATCACGGTAAGTTGCATCCATCGTCGAATAAAAATGTTATTAATAGCAGGTGTATTTGAAAAACAAAAACTGTTAAAACATTATGATATATTTTCTTTAAAATACTCACAATTTATGAACAGAGATAATCAACTCGGCAAAATATATTTTTAATTGTCAAAGGAAGTCTGTTTATTTAAAAAAAATGACAAGCACAAGGCATTCTTTAAACAGAAGAATTATACAGACAAGTCATAAATCAACGTACACAGACATTACATAACAGATTTTGCACATATGTAAATTGTTTAACAGAAAAAATCAACACAAATGTTTCAAACGTTTTAGAAATATTTCAACTTGGGGTAAGGGACAAAAGGAGTCGCGAATAAAGCAAACTGTACAACAATGTAGGTGATACCTTTTTTCATTCGAGTGGTTACGTGTGATGAGATATGGATACACTTCTGGAAAGGAAGCAACAGAGTTCAGTTTGGAAGCATCCCTCTTCGCCTTAAGCGACAAAAGCGTTGGTTTCCAAGTGTGCCAGTAAAGTAATGGCTATAAAATTATTCATAATATAAATAAAGTATCTACCCCGTGACTAACTGGGTAATTTTTCTACTGATAAAAGTGTATAAAACTTTATATTGTTGTGTGTTTCTGTAATAAAAACTGAATCGGTAACCCAGTTTAGATGTTTTTCACAAGTACAGCTAAAATGTCTCAATATCTAAAGAACCTTTGGACCCACCTTCCTTAGACTTGCTATGTAGGTTGATAATTACTAGTAGACAAACCCTATAGTTTTTCAGATCACCAGATCAAAGGTCAAGGTTACAGTGACCTTGAATAGCAATATGGTTTCCGATCAATACTATAGAACGCTTGACCCCAGGTTGTTCAAACTTAATGTTTAGGTTGGACATGACTAGTAGATGATCCCTACAGTTTTTCATATCACCAGGCTGAAGGTCAAGGTCACAGTGACCTTGAAGAACAAGACCGTTTCGGATCAATAACTACTTAACCCTTGGCCCCAGGCTCTTTAAACCTAGTTTGTAGGATGGTCATGACTAACAGATGACTCTTTTAGTTTTTTTTACATCACCAGGTCATAGGTCACGGTCACAGTGTCCTTGAATAGCAAAATGGTTTCCGGTCATTGACTATAGAACGCTTGGACCCAGCTCCTCAAAACTTCATGGCTGCCTCTAGGGATAAGGCGCTAGTGGGCAAATATGTTTTACAAACATCTCTTGTTTTGTTTGGTTTTTTTGCATCGTCGACCCATCTGTGAGTCAGTCGCTTTAAAACCTTTTGATATTTAATTCACGGCTGTATAAATGTTATTATTTCATAATTTTCAGACGTAACAATTATGAGTTTCATAACAGCAACACTTTTAAAGCAACTGACTCACAGATAGGCCGGCGATTAAAAAAATGAATATGTTTACACACCTAGAAACTCTAGCTGTAATTGTGAAGAATATATCTTAACTAAGTTACTGGCTCATTTTTGTTACAGAAAAGGGTCACAATATAAAGTTTTTCACACTTCTATCGGTAAAAAATTTACCCCGTTAGTCACGAGGTAGATACTAAAATTAAATTTTAAAGAAAAAAAATCAGCTAAATTCTTTGAGTCAGTCGCTTTAACCAATTGCAAACCACTGGCAAACAGCTTTTTTTCAGTTGAGAAATTTTATAATCAACAATTCCGTTCGTAACAAATCTAGGTCAAAACTAATTTTAATACAGCTACGCCGCAAAGGATATCAACAACTTAAAATGACTGCGATTTAATGAATGTCTGGATAACAATATAGGCAGAAGCAATGTTTCAAATGTTGACAAAGTTGACACAAAAAAATTGATTATTATAATTGCTACTTAACACCAAATACCATTTTTACAATCTTATTTGGCATCTGTTGAATTAACTGCAGTGTAAAACGGTATGCAAATAGTAATACATATCATACGTTTTGAAGAAAATCACACAGGCTAAAAATACCCCCAATGTTTATCTCTTCATACAATCATCTTTTTTTCTGTGTCCAGATACAAACGTAAAGTTCTTTAAATGACTGATATACCTTCTAACGACTGAAAAAAATCGACATAATCGTTAAAAAATACTTTATAAACAAAGGCCATTTTTCTAGATCGAACTCAAAAGCAGTCTACTTATTAAAGTCTTTGTCGAATACTGAAATCGTTTTTTTTTTTAAATTTCAGTTAAGCTTAATCCCAGGAAAATAATAATATAAGTAATACGGTGCGTTTCTTTTATTTAGCAATAAAATACTTATGTTATAGTAACGTTTGTTTTCGAAATTAGTCATACTTATAAAGAGTTTAGCAATTTGACTCAAAAAGTTCAAGAACATCACGAATTGCTATGGATAATATCATTCGGCATTCTCTGTAAGTGTACTATAGTGGTCAACTTGATTAACCTTACCCTCAACATTGTCTTTTCTGATAAATCACTTCTATTCACCAAGTACCAAACAGTTCTTTCTTAACATGTACACAAGCTGCTAACACATTTATCTGCAAGACATATCAAAATCATTTTACTTAATGCTTGTCTAAGATAAAGTTCTTTTAGAAATCATGTTGTTTGCTGTATGTTATCGGTATGATTGAAAGTGGTACTGTTTATCACTTTGACAGTACATTTAAGTACAAAGAACGATAAATGCTATTCTTTTTTATATCTTTTACTGGCTAACACTCACTGCACTTAAAATCAACTGAAACTAAAAACCGAACCTAATACATTATAGAATGTTTTTTACATGCACGTAATTCAATAAGTTTTAAACGCATTGTGAAAACTATATAAATGTTTACAGCTTTCTATTTTTTTCTTCTATAGTGAATATATTTACCAAGTTAAAATAACTCAGTGTTGTGGGTTTCTCGAAGACAAAAAATTATAAGAATGATGTCGTGATATTGGCAACCCAGAGGCCTAGCAAACTAGATGTACAGCCTGGCGACCTAAAGATATAGTCTCTGTATCAGAATACAGATAATTAATTAAAATAACATCTTTTCTTTTAAAAAGGTTTATTAGAGTTATTGTAGCATGTTTTTTTGACATTCGAACGGTACGTTAATGCAGTATTATACAATCATCAATGATTAACACCTAACAATACATAATTCAGTGTGAAAAATTGATAAATAATTTTTCTCAACAATACAAACAAAGATATTTTCAGAAAAACTTTAAGATTTTTTTTGAGCGAAAAACAAACACCGAGGGATTTGGGATCAGATTTCTGAAACTGATTAATTGAACTGAACCAAGGTTGCTAGTGTTGCTTGATATATCACAATAAAAATATGATAAGGTTTACAATGACTTAACTGCGGAAGTGAGATGTTCCTGAAACGAAGCATTAAGTATTTGTTATCTGAAAGCTGCTAGCGGCCCAGCAACCTAGGGGACTAAGATATGCATTGTGTATACTAATCAAAAAATAGCTTTGATCTTAGTGAAAACTAACAAAAGGAGTTCGGAGTGTGTTTTTGCTAATTTATAAAAGTGTTGTTTTATGAAAATAACTACTTTTTAATGTAGGCTGCTACCGGCCTAGAAACCAAAGATAGACATTGAATATGACACTGAAGATAGTATTTCCAAACTCGGTACAAACAACAAAAGCCAAAGGGATCTAAGTGTATTATTGCAAATATAAAAAATAGTGTTTTTATGAAAATAACTATTTGCAATATGTATACTGCAATCGACACACCTACAGTGTGTTTCACAACGAAGATAGTATTTCTGAACTCAGTTCAAACAAACGACAAAAGCAAAATGGGTTTGTGTATATTTTTTCAAATTTAAAACAAGGGATTATACACGAAATGAAGTTTATGCTATCTGTATGCAACTAGCGATCCAGCAGCCTACATATTTGCATTATATATCACAGGGAAATAGTATTTCTGAACACAGTTCAAATAATCAACAAAAACAAAATAGGTTTGGGGTGTACTCTGCAAATTCAAATAGAGGATTTTTAGTGAAAAGAAATATTTGCTTTTGTAGGCTGCTGTTATTTTCTGAATAAGGGTGTTGACATTTCCACGCACGATAGAAATTCGGCAATATTTCATCAGATTGTTTTGCTATTTTCTGATATATGGCGTGGAAATTTCCACGGTTTGTTCTAAAGTCAAGTAAAAATTATGTTAAAAATCGTGTAAAATCCTCTTTAAAAAACGAATTATAAGTCGTTCAATGTATAAAATAATATAGTCATTAATTGTCTGTTAATACACATCCATCCGTCTGTATACTGTGCACATACACATATGAGAACTACCTCTACCTCAGCTGGGTATTTTACTCTTTCGGGTTAAATACCCAACTCTTAGCTGGCTAGGAATTCAATCCGAGCTGGGAATTCGTTCAGATGAATACCCAACTCCGAGCTTGCCAGGAATTCGATGTCAGTTGGGTATTTGTCTCTTTCGAGTTGAATTCTTAATATCCAGCTGACTTGAATCCCGCTGGGTAATGAATATGCAATACACAATTGCCAAGTCATAGCTAACTTCAAACACATTCTTGTATCTACATGTAAGCTTGTACT
>JAAONU010000087.1:0-108295 GCA_012932295.1 Cyclina sinensis
AACATTTTACTGTTTGATCCACTCTCGGCTTTGGGGTTTGGTTATAAGATCTCTAGACATTTCAAACATAAAATGGTTGAAATGCATGTTGCAATTTTGCAGGTTGCTATTAATTAATTTACATACTGACACACACAGACATTAATATCACCCAGTTACATGTACTAAACACTGCTGAAATAAAGGAACAAAATGTTACCTGTTTTTGTTTATTTTACTCAGAGATAAAAGAATCTTTATGTGACATCAGGTCCAGTTGAAATAAAAAATAAGTGGACCGAACAAAATTTCACTGGACTTAATTTTAAAATAACTTTATTATATAAACATATTGTTTTTTTGGAGCCAAAACACAGTAAATATTGAATCTGTGCAAGAAAATTCATTGCTGTAGTCAGTCTAAATACCCATGACCGCCTCTTTTTTGGAAAATATACATTGTATCATTAAATTATTAATAGAAATAGATAGATAATCATGTATGATTTATTTGGTAAATGTATGTATTTTTTTATTTTATTATTTATTCAATTTTACAACTAGATTGTGGATCATGAATATTCAGCCAAGACTGACAGAATACCAAGCTTTGTGTTTGGTGTTGGACAATCTGATCATAATTACATAAAGAACACACCAGTTAAGAAAAGGAAAAGACAGTGTTCCACCCCAACTGGAAAAACACCAACACGAGTACAAAAGAAAATACAATATGTAAGTGCTCACTGTTAATATTTTTATCATATGATTTGTAAAAATTTCGCAGTATTCATACTATCATTAGTCGTAGTTCTCATAGTACTTATACCAGAATAAAAAAGTGAACATAGCAGATTCTGTTCATAATTTGCATATCTGGAAACTTCAGCTATGGTGTGTCATAAGTAGCACAGACATCAGCAGGATTTGCATTTCTAAAACACATACAGGCTGTGCTTACATGTACATGCGTATATTAGAACTTTTATTATTTAACAACATTCTTTTCTTTCACTAGAATAACACTGTTAGATGTTGTTATGTCTTTTCACAGCTGTTTTCCAAATGATATTTTGTAAGTTTATTCAGTAGCTTTCAAATTAAAGACAGATAAGTAATATTATATTTTGTTGTGTAATTCTCATTACAGAAAGCAGAAGACAGTTTAATAATAAAAAGTGGCCAAAGGTCAAAATGGTCTGTAGAGGAAAAAGACTATTTACAGCAGTTTGTTGCAACATCTTGGCAAGAAGATAATGAATCTGACAACAGTTTCTGGACTAGATGGTCAAAAGAAATGAATCTAAGATTTCCAGATAGTATGAGGACAGGTAAAAGAAATTGCAGTATACAACGTCAACCATCAAGAATTTGTATTAAGTTATTCTTATTATTTCATCCCCCTTGTTTAAACTTACTTAGTATTTTGGTACTTTATTATAAAATTAGTGTGGAATGGTTAACATAATTTATTTATACGTAGAATATCCAGTGCATGTATATTGTTGTAAATTTGGCTTGTCTATGAAGTTTGTTTTGGTAGTTTAAAGTCTTACTTATAGAAAAAGATGTGTCTTGAGCAGTGAATATAGATATTTTATTAAATACCTCAAAGTATTTCATTGCACATCTTTATGAAGTGATTAATTACATTTATGAAAGGTTACACTACTTAGAAAGCCTTAAGTAGGTGCACTTGACTATAAATCATATGAATAATTTTGCGACAGTCAAAAGGGACGATTCAAATTTCTTTAGAATACTGTTTTGGGAGGAATTTAAAATTTCTTGATGAAGTTTCTGGAATGAAAACTTTCAGCAGCTGTTTTAGTGTTTAGCATTATAGTGGATATTATTTAAGTCATTAAATATTTGTGTCTATTTAACAGGTCCATTCTGTAGAAATGCTTACAACAGGCTAAGCATTGATCCATACATGGATGCGAAGGGGAAGAAGACGTCATCACAAGCAACAAGAACTGTTGAGACACAGACAGAAATATCTATGAAAGATAGACAGAGGTAGAGAAATGAGTTCCTTTGTGCATGTGTTATGTTAAGACTTTCAATGCTGCTTCAAGGGTTATAAAGTGCATTTAGCAATCCTGATGCTCCAAAACCTAAATGATTATGCCATTGGAAAGCTGAAGGACATGCGGTTAAACGGTAGAACACCAGACTCTCGATCCAGAGTTCCCTGATTCAGGCTCCACCAGGAGTGAGACTCATCTGGGACTTTCCACATTCCACCATTTTAGCACAAGTACTGGTTATCTCCAGGATGCAGACTTTGAGGGTATTGATATAAGTTGCAAACACTTGTTTCCCAATCAATGAAAAACTTAATATTAAGTGCTTTTTTGTAAGTATTTGTATATTTTTCTTATATTTAATACAGATATAAGCACAGTCAGACTCAAAATGAACAGACTGAGGGTGAATGGGTTTTCTGGGAGCCGAAGAAAGAATTAAAGGTATACATGTACTTTTTAACTTGAAAAGTTACTCATAATGCTATATATATCATATTTTATGTGTATCAATCCCTGCTGTTCATAGGAAATAAACATATGAGAATATTCTCCATTATTATAGCTGAGCAAGGTAAAAAAGAGTGTTAAAAAATTGTGGGGTCTAGATTGGGATTCAACCTACCCCTTCCTAGTGGCTTACCAACTGAGCTTCTTGGCCACACGCTACAATGACTACATTTGTACTACATGAATGTGTACCTTGTGCTATTATTGTAAAGCTTTTAAGCAGGTTTTTTTTAAAGAAAGAATGTACTTGTGTACAATTAATCAAACTGCAGTTTTCTCTTTAGGATGATCCAAGTGGAGCAGCACAAACCCTTCACTCTGTAGCTGTCCAGCGATTGAGGGAATATGCAGAAATAAAACAGACAGAAAAAGCAAGACTTGTTGACATTATATGTAAGTTTTAGAAGTCAAGTTTCACACTAGGTTTCAGTTCTGTGTTGACCTGGTGCAAAACAGTCAGTAAATCAGCATTATTTTTATTTGAAGTCACTGGCTATGAAATATTTACAGTTGTGCCAGTTTAATTAAATTCCATATTGTAATACAGGGATTTTCCTTCCCCAAATTTGGGGCCTAAATTCATATTATTCACAGTGTGAGATATAATATATTTCACTGAAAAATTTCTATAAACCACCGAAAAGCATGTGATAAAAATCTGATATCTCACTGCATCAAACAGTGAATGGTTTTGGTTTGATATTATAAAAGCTGTTTTTATGTTGTATCATTCAACTTATGTACTCCTCATTTTTCCGAATTTGAGGCATTTGCATGCTATGTTTTCCCCAATTATAGGGCTCCAGACAAAAAAGGTAGGAAAATCCCAGCAATACATACAGTTTAAAATAAAAAGAAAGTATGAACATAGATACTGAAGTAACACATTCTACTTCTAAAGATAAAATGATATAGTAAAGATTTTTCCAAATATAAACATAACATCTGTAATCGCTCTTGTGACTTAGTTGATTTTATTTATAAATAACAGGGACAGGGAGTTCAAAACATATTGCCAGGGAGATTCTTTCTTCATCTCTTGGACATCAAATTAAAACATTGCTTCTACAAGATACTGAATTAGAGGCAAAAGATTGTGCCTCAAGGAGTAGTGTTTTACACCAAAAGCAGTACAAAAATCTGAAGGAATTCAATTGGGAAGAGGTTGTGAATGAAATGGTAAAAAGACAAACCTTTCTCACTGAGATTCTGCTAGCAGTATCCTTTCCAACTGGAAAGATTGGATCCACTACAGTAACAGAGGCTATTGTTCCTGTCATGGGATGTGTGTATGGGATATTAATGAAACAGAGATTTCATGAACTGTCCAGACTGCAGAGAGTTATAAGCATGGCTCTAGCAAATGAGCAAACTGCACAAAAGGTGCTATTGAAATTTCATGTTTACATGTACTTGTTAAATGTTGTTTTGTTAAGCAAACAGTTCTACATTCTTTAAAGGAAATAAACTTCAGGATCAGTTAAACTTTGACCAATATTTCCCCCCCCATTTATGAATGACCTTGATAAAATAGTGAACCAGTATTATGAAGTAACCTTTAGAATTCATTTATTTGTCAGTTCTGATAATTTTCCGAAGCAACTTTTTTCCGCAAGTTAGTTGGTTTTGTTGTATATGTGTGGTTTGATAGTTTAATTATTCAATAAATAGTCCAAGCTGTTCTACACTTTGGCATGAGTGTTGGTTTTGGCGTTGGCACATAGTTCTTAAATTAAAGTTTTGCATGCATGTTATATATATATCTCCACAACTACTTAAGGTATTCATTTCAAATTTCACACATGTCTTTGAGATCAATATTTTAGGTCACTGTCAATGTTGCATAAGTCCATCATTTTTTTTTAATGAATTATCCCCATGGAAATTGGAAAATCTCTGGTTCCAGCGTTGCATGTAAATTTTGTTTTCAATGTGTAGCTCTACAACCATTTAACTATATCATTCTTTTTGACTGATTCATTTCCCATTTTAACTTTGTGCTATATTATACATTTATACTATCAAAAAGGTAGAAAAGTGCCACTCCAACAGCTCTCCATGCCTTTTATCTGACAGATTAGTCTTATTAAACAAATAAACCACAACTGAAGTTTGTTTTGTTTGTTATTAAGTTACAGTTGAAAATTGTTTTACCGGTACTGTTATTTTTGTTGTTCCTTCTTTTATTGCAGTTACTATTATCAAAGATGCTTCTATGATAGTGGGGAACTGAGAAAATCATCCAGGTGGGCTTACAGCTATGTTTTCTTGTGTAAATTACAGACAAAACTGGAAACTAAACATCTGCAAAATGAGAAACACATCATGTCGGGGCAAGGCACACTTTGTAGATGTGTGTGAAATGAATTTGTTGCCATACTTGCCATATCCCCTTGAACTTGGACAATATGGGGTTGTTAGTCACCTTTGGTAACAGTTCTACTTAAGTTTATATCAAAGTTTGTTTACAAAATAAAGGTTTGTGTTAAAGTTGAGTTTCCAGATGAACCAGTCTTGTTAAGTAAGGATAAATTACATCCTAATCCTAAGAATAGACCTCTATTTTCTCTGTTTTCAGAACATTAATTTTGAATATTTTATATCAAATATATTTAATTAAATTATTAAAATTTATTTGTATACAATTAGTTTAGTTTATACAAATTTATTTTAGTTTGATTGTGACGGAAGCTTTAAGCTATAGAATCACTCTTGAATCCATTCCTGGAACCAAGCAGTACTAAGCAATGGGGATAAAGTTTCTTGCTCAAGGAAACAGTGGTTGACCGATGACGGGGTTCGAACTCACGCCTGCCGAGCGATCCTTCGATTACTAGTCCGACGTGTTAACGTTGTATACAATTGAGAGTTTAATAATCAGTGTTGTAAAATTGTCTGCTCATTTATATATTTTTATGAAATGTTTTGATACTGTATTTCTACATTAGGTGTTTGACCGTCTTCAGCCAATGGGTGTGACACTGAGCCATTCTGGTATGCTCCAGACAATGAACACAATCTCTGATACATTCAATACAGAATTGATCGATGCAGTAAAGAAGGAAAAAAGATTTCGTATTGTTGGAGATAACATAAACTTCAGTGTAGGAGTGAGCCATGAAAGAAAGAGTGAAGGCAAGCATTCTCACATGGAGCATTGGTTTGGGTCTGTGGCTATAATACAAAATGTTTCATTTGAAGATCGTTCAGACATAAAACCACAGTGCAATCTTCTTCAGCTCCCATCCGAATCATGAATGATATAGACTGGCAGCTTGTCACTAGGGATAACACCATATTAGTTCTGAGGATTTTAACTGACTTTTTTCCCTGGCTAAAGTTTGTAAAAGCATTATCAGACAAGGAAATTGAAGGTGACATGCCCAGTGCCATGAGAACCAAAAATCAAGTTATCCCTTTGAAAATAATGCATAAAAATGAACAAAAATATGCAGAAGTGATTGATGTTTTGGACTATTACCAAACACTTTGTGAATCAGTATACAATTCCAGTGATAAAGAGACCAAAAATGTACATATTGGTGGTGACCAACTCACAAGAGAGAGGTTTTATGGTGCCAAACGGTTACGATCTGCTGCACTTTCACCTTCAGAAAGGCTTGAGAATCTGTCTCCAATCACCTTTGAACTTTTTCATCTACAAATGACAGTTCTGGCAACATTCTACAATATATTGTATAACAAGAAATCAAAGGAAAAATTCACATTGCATGCTCAAAAGATTCGACTGTGTCGAAATGATGTAGATGGAGAAGATGTAAAGAACCACTATGATGCTTGCAAAGAGTTGGCAGTATCATACATTAGAGCATTTGTGGTTGAAGCAGCTTGTCATCATTTTGGTGTCTCGACCACAGAAGAAGTCCCAAACTGGCTGCCAGATTATACATCTATGACAGATGAGGAAATAAAGATCTGGGCCTTTTCAATTGTAAAACCCATTCTAGATAATATGATGTGTGAAAGCAAGGCACATTTGAAGGTAAATACTGAAACATCAAGTGTGAACGATGCTGTAAATACCTACGGCAACCTTGTTCTGGAAATCGGATTGATATTTCTAAACCTACATGATATCATTACTATTACGTAGGATAGTACGCTGGGAACCGGACTAGTAACACTAACAAAGTAAAAGTTTACACTACGGACAGTAACTCTACATATACTGTCACGGTCATGCATATATTAGTGATACCTTTCTGCCATTCTTTCCTTCTTTCTTTAAAACAGATTTACAAACCTGGCCTGATTCTAGTATCGTCGAAAAAAGCTAGCTGCTAGCTAAAAACAATATACTGTAGTTGTTTTTCTTTTTTTTTTAATTACGTTGTCATTGGACAGTAAAACTTGAAAGAGAAACATAGTCAGTCGTTGGATATGGGGATATTCGAATAGTCAGTCATCCATGCCAAATGGAATCGATCCTGTCATATCCCATGATTTGTCATCGAATATAACTAGAATAAGGCCTATAACACAGTACAGATACTATGTATCTGATACTGTGAACAAAATACCGAAGTTTTTCAATTTGAAGACACCTAAAATAAATGTATCAATGTCGAAAATAACTCTAATACATGGGGCGTCGGTCAAATCATTCTGGAGAATTGTTAAAATTGTTGAAGTTTTAAAAATTTATTTAAAATAGGCTTCATTTTAAAAGTATCAAATCTAATGTTTATATCAACGATTTTAGAAGTGTGAAAACATGTTTTTACTGCAAAAACAGTTGCTAAAAATGCCCAAGTCTGAATTGAAAGTCTGTTTTTATTTGTTTGTTTGTTTTTTACCTGCAGAAAATGAATTTCAATTTTAATGCTGCCATTATGAAAAATCATGCAAAATTACATGTAAAGTATACAACCAATTTTTATTTAAATTCAAACACACTATTTACCTAAAAACACAAACATATATTTGCCAGTCACAGTGTAACAATCAGAATCAATACATTGAAGGCAACTTCCTTTATTTATTTTAACCCATGCTAATAACCATTTATAGAAATCAAATGATTGCACATTGTTAAAACTAGGGCCGCAAATTGAGCAACCAATAGAATAGAAAGAATAGAAAGTCTCCGGCTCCAGACGCTCTGCTGCATAGTTGGGGGCAGGGGACATATACGTGCTTTGGCCCCGTTGATATGGTGCCTTGAAGGTATTGAAAAAAATTTGTCAGTGTAATTCTTTGTCATTTGTTTGTAGGAAATTTGCAATATTCCTGGATTTTTGCAGGAAACTAAACATTTGGTAGCTTTGTATGCATTTGTGACTGTCTAAATAGGAGGTATGAAAACTGAAAATGAAAACCAACTTTGACTGCTGAGGGAATTTGATTTTATTTTGCGAAAAATCAAAACGTATGGGGAAGTTTTCTTGAGCATTTTTGAAGTGTTTAATAATTGTACTGCAGATAAATATTAACGTTAAAGCAATTGGGGGAATTTTGAATGTTGTGCATCTTCATGAAGATTGGCCATATCCAAACTTTTTCACAGTGATTTTGGGTGGGTGGGGTGAAAAATAAGTTGCTATCATATTTTTTTTATCAGGAGCAATGATTGAAAACTGTTTGTTTCTTAAATGTATGTTATATATTCTGAGTAAAACAGAGTGACAGTTTTTTCCTTGTGTACAATGTTTTGAAATAATTAGAATTGTGGTTGTGTTGACTGTAGTCCAAATAATTAGACTTGAAAAAAGTTATTTAACGTTTTATATTTATCATTGTGACTTTTTACATTTTAGATCTATATTATCAAGGATTTTTTCAACGACCTAACGTAACATGAAAAATGTAAAATATCAGATATAATGAAGGGTAAATGTGAAATAGGTTACGTATAGGTCTTATTATTAGGACTATGTTGACTGCATCTCAGACCTTAGAAATTGCTCATTTATGGGTCCCCTGCCACCTTAAAGTCGGTGATGCCCTTAAGAGCATGACCCAAACATATCTTTGTAATTATCATGAAAGGGCCATAGCTAGGGCCGTAGAATAAGGAAGCCCTTAACTTGTCATAATCACTAAGACACCTTGGTTAGTCAACTGGTGAATGAATGGGTTGCAAGACACTTCACCCCCCAGACACTTCACCCCCCAAATTTTGCAGACACTTCACCCCCCAAAACACTTCACCCCCCAAAATTAGTAAGACACTTCACCCCCCAAAATTTATTTTAGAAATATATGTGAACCTTAACTTTTATGTAGGTATGTAGGCATATTTGTTATATTTTTATAGTAATTTTGCATATCAAACAAAAAAATATGACAATTTATTTCTGTTATTTTTTTGTATTAAAAACATTAACTATTCAAACAAAAAAAACATTATTAAAAGCAACATTTAAACAGTATATAAATAACATTTACGACAAATGCAGCCTTGGATATACCTGTTAGATAAATGTTCTTACTTATACTTTTGTCCAGCAAATGAGTTATCATAATATGGTATGATGGCTTTGTGCAATACTGGTCTGAATGACTTTTTTCACAATAGCTACATGTATTCGTTTAAAACTTTTTTCTGTAATGTTTAAACAAAAAATTTTAATTTTTTGTATATTATTTTGGAGCAAAATTGTAATCATTGTACTTATTCCTAGTAAGATTAAAAGAGTCTATCTATATAATCATGCATATTCTCATCAGACAGTTGTATATTGTCACATTGTATATTCAACATTATTTGGCTAAAATCTGTTTATTGAATTGCATGGTAAGTGTGCCACTTATTGATCTCCTATCACATGGCGTAATTATGCCTGAAGAAAATTATTACAATATGCAATATTAATTTATTGCATAAAATAATTGATGTAATAACAGGTGTGTTCAGGTAAATAACTAGATACCTTTGCTTATTAATTATGTAACAACCTCCTGGAATAAGTCGATATATTTAAATTTATTTATAAAATTATCAAGAAATTAAAATTGAAAAGTCAATGAATACTTACATATCTTTTTAATCTTCTAATTACTCGTTATGGGCCTGTAGCTGTTTTTATAAATTACTCCAAATATAAATCCAGTACAAAGACTATTTATTTATTGATGCTGTAATATACACAATATAGTTTTTCACGGGCACCTCTGAATTAAAAATTTAATTTGATCAATTAACAATTTTAATTTCTGGCCATGAAATACATACATAATGGTATTAGTCTTTGTCCTGTGTCAGTGTGTCATCAATTAGAGATAAAAGGAGGTGTGAAAGGGATTGTATTTGCCGTATTGAATAGAACATAGCTAAATTATTTTGATATAATAAATAATATTTATTAGTATCAATTTACAATATAATATTAATAGACATTTATACAATGATCCTATTCCCAGACAAACACCAAAATCTGTATGTGCCCGGACAACAAAACCATTAAAAATTCTATATGATTCATACGACACAAATACATATAACTATTAACACCTGTAATTGTCTATAAGTAACAAAAAATAAAATGGGGGGTGAAGTGTCTGAGTCATTTTGAAATGAGGGGTGAAATGTCTGGGGGGTGAAGTGTCTGGAAAAAAAGGCTTGGGGTGAAGTGTCTGGGGGTGAAGTGTCTGGAAAAAAAGGCTTGGGGTGAAGTGTCTGGGGGGTGAAGTGTCTTTAAATCAATGAATGTAATGCCATCAAGTGCTTTTCAAAATGCCTATGATAAGAAAGAGAAAACTACATTCCGCACACAGAGTTTATACAGGTTATCAGCATAGGACAACGCTTGTCAGTGAGACATGGGAGAAATCGAAAGAATGCCAGCATGATGCAGCATCCATATGCCCTGGTAATAGCCTTGACCTCTCCCCTGCCAGTGCCAGTATTGAACCAAATGGCCCAGAGTCACATGATGATGCAGGTATGTTAAATTAATATTCTAGTGATGATTTAAGCTAGACTGTTGGTTCAGTTAACATCAGTTTTGGTATACATAGCCGATTGCATAATTCTGTGACATAAATCCAAAAATTTTCTGACATATCTTTATCTCCCCTCTAGCCAGTGTTATGGATATTGTATATTACAGGTAAGACTGCATGCCAGACTTAGTAAGAGGTGAAAGAAGTAAAAACCTGGCATGAGAATCAATGTCAGGATAAAGTGAAGACCAGAAACACAAAAAATAAAAACTTGATTGGCTGTTCTAATATAGTATGCTGGACACTGCCAGCCTGAAATTGTCCACTGGGTTGCAGGCAAGTCAGCAACATTCATAGTTAGATATTTCTGTAGAGTGATACTGTGGAGAAAAGATCATTTATAGTATTCAGACGAAACTTGAATTTGTAGGAAGTTAATGGTGTTTACAGTCTATCTGAGTCTGGTAGGTTTCAATATATAGGATGGAAGGTTAATTTGGGCCTGCCTGTTATAATCAGTGCCTGCCCAGTATAGGCAGGATTGACTTTTGGCAGTAATAAGCTGAAGTTGAGGTTAATATCTCTGATGTTATGGATGATCTTGAAAAAACATTATTAGTCTGAAGTCATATCTGTGCTGTTCAAGGGACCGCCAGTCAAATTTTTTTGCTTCTTTGTAACACTTGCAAGAGGGGGGTAACTATACTTCACCTATGTGATGACCCAACAGGATTTCAGAAAATCCTAATGTTCAGCATTTAGTAAAAGGTGTGTATGAGAGAGAGAGAGAGAGAATAGGTGTGATCACTGATGAGATGGAGTGGATTTAATAGGAATATTAAGATACATATCAAAGATTTTCTTGATGATTATTCTGGTCTCAGTAATTCCGCACCTTATACAGTTTGATTTTATGTCTGATTCCCTAAAAAGTTGATGTTCATTTTTTTTATCATCAGTTGGTCAGAACTAGTACTAAAGCATTTGTTTTATTGATTTTACCTATAGATTGTTATTGCTGGAGGATATTTTTCATATACCCTCCTAAATCTGCAACAAAAACTTGCTATCTTTCACTGTCAAATATTTTCTTGAACCCATTTTTGCACAGAAAAAAATGTACATGTATGGTTGTATACAAACAGAGATGACTGAAATTATGCATGTAAATGTGTTTATTTTTGTATGTTGATTTCTGAACAGTGTATTTATGCAATTATTCAAAAGCTTCAAATTGAAACGTTTCGACATAGAGTTGTTTAGGTATGTTTCTGAAAGTCCATTAAAATTCTTATTTCAGTTCTTGTCAGTCGGTATGACCAAGAGAAGAAAAAACGTATGGAAGAGTGGGAAAGTCTGGGAGAGAGTTTCAGGACTGCATACATAAGCCTGCAGTCACCTGATCCCAAATGTTGTGTCTTATGCAGAGCATGTGACCAGCTATTCAGATGTGTGGACTGTTGTTGTTGGGAGACACTATGTCTGAGTTGCCTCCAGTTGTGCCACAACTATCCTCATCTTCATATTTTTGAAGTTTGGAAGGTAATGTAAAGAATTATTTACTTCATACCCTCATTAGAATAGTACCAGCAGTCATCAGACAGGAAAATCACATACTTGTTGAAATCCTTAAATTTTCTCCAAAGGTACCTATTCACTGATTGAGATAAACAGAGTGAGCCATGAATATAGTTCAGCAAGGAAGACCTGTAATTAGTGTAAATACTTTAGTGGGTTGAAATTCATCATGAAACTTAAACTAAACTGACACTAAAGCTCACAAAAAATTGAATTATAAGAATAAAAACAAGTCAATGATTACAGACATACATTTGGTACAACGTACACATATGCTACCAATAAATCCATATCCAACTGATGACCTACTTAGTGCAATATTTCTGTTACAGAATGAAGCTTACCTGTGTTTTTGTCCTAAAACTTTGCCATGGACATTGCCAGGTCACAATTGCAGTACAGTGTACTTTAAGCAGATGGTTGTTGTGGATGATAAAGGTAAAGTTATTCTACACTAAAAATAAAACTGCTTTTTTGTATAGTCAGACAAGCTTACATTGTGTTAGTTGCTGTTGTTTTTTTTTTAAATCTGGGGCTTGGGCAGATGTAAGGTTTGGATTTGTTTTATACATTTATGGTTAAAATAATTCTGTGCTTCATCTTAGAACTGTATTTAAGTATATCATTATTTTTGCATTTTTGTCAATCATAAAATTATATATGTATATGTGGTTTCTGTCTGTCATCAAAAGCTGAAGAACTTCAGTAGCCACAATATTACAGTGTGTTACAAGTAAGTTTAGGAAATTAGATGAAAATTTCCTATAAGTTAAATAAGGTAACAAAAGAGATCCCTTTGGCTTGAGTATTTCCCTTTAACTTGCCACTCTAAATTTTGATACACAATTGTTAAATTTTTATAGGTCGTCAACATGTGAGATCTATACAGTTCTGCAAATGTGAATGTGAAGCTGTAAGGCTGATAAAATTTAGACTGTGGCCTGCTTCACCGAAATATCCCAAGGTTGCATTCCATTTTGACTTCATGTTCTGGTTGTGTGGTCTTATGATAGAAAATGCAGTTTCAGTTAGGAGCTTCTGCAATGCTTTGGAAGCACGTACCAGCAAGCATTTCAAGACATATATTAATCAGCCGGTACACCCTTTTTCTTGTTTAATCTGACATTTATCATGTGCTGTTTAACTTTCTTGTTCATTTGTTAAGCATAACTTTTTATTATTTCATTTTGCAAAAGTACATGTAACTACTTATGAAACAGATAATGATGTTCATTAAGATAGAGAACTTTAAGTTGACAGATTATTGCACTATTTATACATGGAATTGCTGATCTCTCACATTTACAACCTTTGCTTATCTTATTATTTATTTGAAGATGATGTAAATGCAAGACCTCAACCATTGATTGACAAAACCCTCTCTGTGTGCAGTTTAATCATTTCTGTGAAGCATGTTCCCTTATCTTACATTACTCCAGTTTAATGTCTGCTATGACCTTGAGCTATGGAAAATTTCTTAAGAATATTGCCCCAGTCTGACTGGAATGAACAGTGTTCAGTATTGAGAATGTCACTATCATCTTAATTGATATACCCGGTTATGATTTCCAGTTTAGAATATCGATACAATCTAGAATGTCACAAAGCAATAAATATAGGAAATAATAATTCTTAGTTAACATCTCTGCATAATGTTTTCCACAGAAATTCATATAAATAAGCATATCCAACATTATGATGTCAGTATTTATAATAAGTATTCAACATCTTTATATATTTACTATTTGACTTGATATATCACTATATCATTGGCATTTGCTTTTAATAAAATTTTCTATCAATGTCAGCTCTACAATAGGTCTTTAAAATAATCATATTCCACTTGATACACATAAAATCTGATTTCTTTCCAGATAAAAGATCTCTACAAATTGCTAATAGCAGAAACATCTGATGAATTTTGTCATTTCTTTTACAAGACTGAAAATGTTCATACGATATGCGAAGGTCTTGATGATGGATCCAGTTGTCCAGCTTGTTATCAGGTTTGTTTGATTTTTGTGTTTTAACCAAACTAACTCCCCCTCTTCCCCTCCTGTGTTACAGTCAGCTGAAGTTTGACTGCCTGACATGTCAGTTCAATTAATCAGATAAGAAATTATTGTTTTAAATTTCCATGAGTATAAATTTTCTGCACTACCAACAGATCAAGAGAGAGACATTTCAGCACTGAAGAAGACAGTTATTTTATCTGGTCTATGTGCTATATTAATAACATAAAAATGAGATCTTTAACATTTGATTTTATGTACTTTCTATGAGAACACATGAATCTACCATTTCCAGTCATCCATAAAAGTATATAGCTGTGATGCAGACTTCCAGCTTGTACCTAAGGAATCCTCCGGTAAACAGTGGAGAGATGCAAAACATGACAGGCGTTTGTTTGTTGACCAAGAAGAGGTGGACACTTTTATGGAAGAATATACAGCAGACAAAAAATGTCAGGAAATGGTATGTACAGTATCTTAAGATTAAATAGTAATGTTCAATGTTGTCAGCATTACTGGCATATCAACACTGATACTTATGTTGCAGATCTGTTTTGTTACTGGGTAATTGTGGAAAATTTGAGTTCAGAGCCTGACATGGTGAATTCCTTGTTATCAGAATAACCATTACAACTACTGTAATCGATTATTGTCATCTGTCTCTTTTAAAATGGATTACAGCTTCAGAAAATCTATACAGTATAATGTCAAAAGAATGACATCTACTTATAGCTAGTATAAAAAAATACGGTCATTTGAAGTCAAGTACTTAACAGGGTATGACTTCAGTTGTTTTATGTTAAAATTTGATAAAATCTTGTTTTGAATGGAGAACACTCAAGAATTATAAGGTGTTAGTCTATTGTGATAGACTGTCAGTGCTAATTGAGTAAGGCTGTTAATGTTTTTTTCTTCAAGTGTATGTGTTTATAATATGTATTTGCAGAGCTGCAGTGAGTTCCAGGCAGGGAACAATTTGAGGTCAAAACATAAAAACAAAAAGTTGTCTGAGACAGCTGTTTTTGATTGTGCATGTCGACATGAGATACCCAAAATGTTTTTCAGCTTAAGACATGGAGAGAGGTAACTTTACTCTAATAAAGCAAACCAAGTCATATCTTTTTAGTTCTGCACTTGTCAGCAATGAATGCTGACAAACTGTCATAAACTTCATGACCAAGATCACGATCTGTAAGTAATTAAGGAAAAAATATTAAAGTTACATCCCCATATCAGTCTGATTAAAATCAAATCCTAAACATTCCTATGCTAATAGGATCAGAGGACGACCAGTAGAAGGTCACCTTCTCGTGACCTATCCATCAGCCAGTCAGAGCAACGCTTCCACCCGCATGGAAGTAAATGTTCAACTTGTGAAAATCTACTTATATAGCTGGGGTCCCAAACAATTATCTGCATGTATAAACTGTCACCGAACTCAGTTAAATTTTTATTTGTCAAAAGCCTTCAAAAGAATGAGATTTATGTTTGGGATTAATTTTTCAAAATGTCTAAGCACTTTCAATCTCCACTAATAAATATTGTTATGCTAGGGAAGTTTACACGCTGTTTGAACATGCATTGTGTACAGGAAAGCTATCGAGACGCCTCATAAGCTGCAGTGTCATTGGCTGAGATATAAATAAAATAGTGGGAATTCCAGGTTATCGAGAAGACAGGAATGAATGCGTCGTCTTCAGATCTAACTGTAGGGAGATCATGAACTTCAGTCAGATTGATTTCTGTGTTCAATTTGTTTCCTACTATCAGTATTCAGTGTATACAATAAAATCAGAAGAGACTGTAAATAACCTTGACTTTAATTTGAATGTTCTTCATTCTAATAAACAGTTCAAAAATTTATTTAATACCTTTTTGAGTTTAGTGAATAATAAGTATAAGCAGTAGATGGATAATATTCCTTTATGACTCACAGTATGTGAAAGTTTATTAATTAAATATTGTATATAACAGTTGCTTCATGTCACATTAAATCATAAACTGTACATGCAGAAATACATGTATGAATTTTAGCGAATAGTTTATTAATTTGAAGCTTCGATTTTCCAGGCTGGGATACTCTGTTTTTCTGCTGACAAAACTTGTGGAAGAACATGGTGAAAATGCAAAGATCCATCTCATGTATGATATTGCTTGCAATCTGTATCGACATCTGAAGGTATTTAAGTGCTAATCCAAAGGGTAATTTTCATTTTGAAAGGCAATTTGTAAATTCTTGAGCATTTCTTTTGATGCCTGTTAGATACTAA
Source organism: Cyclina sinensis (assembly GCA_012932295.1). Classification (NCBI taxonomy): domain Eukaryota; kingdom Metazoa; phylum Mollusca; class Bivalvia; order Venerida; family Veneridae; genus Cyclina; species Cyclina sinensis. The sequence goes on from JAAONU010000087.1 coordinate 16,285, forward strand.
ACCCAGAAATGGAAAGTGGTGGCTGCTGTGGTGATAAAACTCACATGCCATTCCCTATTTCAGGAAATCGATCAATATATTTTTAAAAGCTAAAAAAACTATTTCTGTTAGTAATAAATGAAATGATACTAAAACACTTTTTGTAAGGTTTGGATCAAAATGGATGGCCATGACATTGGCATACCTCTTGGCATAATATTCTGTTCACTTGACAGAATTTACATTTCTTTTTTTATCTCACCTGAGAACTTCGAACTCATGCTGAGCTTTTCTGAGTAGTCTGTGTCTGTCAGTCATCATCAGCTTTTTACTTTAAATGACCTCTTCACCTAAACAACTGGATGAGAGTTGATGAAACTTGACAGTGATGTTTCTTGCATGAAACTCTTTGAAAGTTGCTCAAAGAATTCTATTTCATGCACAGCTGAGGTTGCTAGGGCAACCAATAGGAAAAACTTCAAAAATATTCTAGTCTGAAACTACCTGGCCCAGGTCTCTGAAATTTGGTGTGAGGTTATGAAACCGCAAAGCCTGGGATCTTAATATATTTTGTTGCATTGTCTAGTGGACCTCTACCAAGATTGATCATGTTATGCCCCTGTCATCGAAATTGGCCCTGCCACCAGGACCCTAGTTGTGTAAAATATAAAATCTGTGAAAATCATTTTTTCAGACACTTTTTAGCTTTGAACTAAAATGATGGTATATAATTTAATCTTGGTTTTGCAGCTAAAGTATGTTAAATTGTACTGATAATTTTATATGCAGATTTCAACTTCTACATTAGTGGACATTGTCCTTTACCTAATTACCTTTTTACTTTTTTTGAAACTATCTCTAGTTGTACAATCTTGAATACAAATTTCAACTTCTGTGTTGGATGAACTTACCTTGATTCTTTCATTGACCTTGAATGGTGGTACTCAGGTAAAGATCCAGGACCATCATGATATTCTTGTATGAGTCAGAGAGAGGTACTGACTTTTGCTATGTAATTTGCACTACGTTTTCACCAGTATAAATCTTCTGTTAAGTCAACTGAGATTCAGAAAAATTACATGCATAACAATTCTACTCCGACTGTTTGATAGTTGGAAAGGGTTATGTTGAATTAAATGTTTCAAACAATTGATGATTCACATATAAACTTTATAGGTATCAGTTGTGTAAACTTATATTAGAACTGTTTTTGAAAGAATTGTAAAGAAAGACTTCTTTCTGAATTCTTATTACTCTTTTCTTTAGGTGACTTCTTGACCTTTTTTGAAATTCAGAAAAATAATCAGGATACTCTGCTAGAGAGGACCACCTTCTCCATCCCTGTGTTCCATGCATATGGTCACAAAGTTGATTGTCAGGTATTTTTATCAAATTATAACTATTTTAACAATAAACTTTGTTGATAGTCAAATATACACTGAACAAGAGTAAGACAAAGAGAAAAATAGTAGGGTCAAGCACGTCAGTATATTTCAGCTTCCAGATCATGCATCTAAATAAGTTTCATGAAAGGTTTTGCTATGACTGATTTCTAGTTAAAACAACTGCTACTACATTAATGCAAGAGGGGAGAATCTACATGTTCCAATATATGATAGGTTTTGTTCAAGACGTGTTGAAGGCCTTGGATTAACTGACGGCGAGTGTATGGAGAGGATCTGGTCGTACTTAGGAAAGTTTTCCCGAATTACAAAGGAGATGACTGCAGAAAACAGGGTGGATCTCCTGACCGATGCTCTTCTGCATTATGGAAAAAAGATGAAAGACAAATTAGGTATCTGTTGTACTAAAAAATTAAAATGTGCCTAGATTAATAGTCATTTGAACCTTGTCCTGAAGAAGCAAAATTTCTTGAATTGATTTACATATTAAAGTCTCATCTGTGACTTGTCTAAACTGGAACTTTCTCATGCCTCTATAAATTGAATCAATATGCACAGATGCTCATTTGGTCGAAAACGTTCTATTTAATGAGATGGCTTGTCATTTACAGCATCCAAATTCTTTCAATTCACTGTATTTCAAAAGAATAACAAATATTTGTATGCCCTTTTTCCCATTTTTCGTCTCTCATACAGATGTTTAAAGGTGAAGCTTAGGTTACATATAATGTACATGTCAGTGCTGTAAATTGTACAACATGAGAGACATTAAATAACTTGGCACACTAATCACCGGGATGAGATGTGAAGGTAAGGTCACACTTTAAACAAGTGTTTAAAAGATGTGGAAGAAAATAACATTATAGCTCTTTGAGAAAGTTCTTCCACCGAATAATGCCTTAATATTCCTTTTGTTTGACATTTAAACCTGTATTTACGTTCATCTACAAAGTGACAGCTTCATTAAGTAGTCTGACAATAAAGTAAAGTGCCCTTCATACAGCTCTTATTGTTATTTAGGCACAGTTCTTCCTGAGAAAATAGAAAGAGCCATTGATATTGAGAAAAAAAGTCAGTAGGCCTTACAAGAGATACTGGCACCTTTTCCAGGTATTTTATTAACTTTTCCTAGAGCTTGAACTGTGAAAGATTTTGATAACAAATATTGCATATTGCATTTGGTTTTCAAAGTTCATCTGAAATTTTCACTATAGGAAAAAAATCGACCATTTTAACAAAAACATAATTTATGTAATGAAATAATTGCATTTTTGCAGGACAAGTCTAGTAGTTTGACTGAAAGTGTACCACCAGTCTTTCAGGAATGAAATCTGTCAGTGTTTAAATACAGAATTTAAACTTGTGTGAAACTGTACAGTGATGTAGGTAAAGATAATATAACAACACAAAGCATATTCTGGTTGCTTGCTCCACTGTATAATCTGTAAACTGTTCAAGTTAAATTGTGAACATGCTACTACTCCTGTGTTATAGCAGTTAAACAAAAATTGTAATGATGGGTGCCAACCCAAAAAGTAATTGTATCTATAATTATAAGTATCTCAGTGGACTTTGTGAAAAGTTGGCTTGATGAGGAGCGGCTTTCATGTGAAAGAGGCAAATCAAATGGTACGGTTTTTTTCATATGATCTTTAATAGATTTTCTTAAATAGTTGCTGCAGCTCACATACAGAGAATATTTATGCAAGAAGTGATTTCCATTGGTAAATGTTTTTAATAATCTGCAAATTAAGTGCATACACTTAAATTAATTTGGAGACGATTTTCTGCACTTATTGTTGGTATGAGCTTATACTTCATTGAAAAATTTAAGCTTGTTTGTTTTTATACGCACTTATACTTTAGCCTACATATGTGCCTGTTTTCAATAATTTGATAAATGCTTAACACAGTTGAGAAATCAAATTAAAATGCATACATGCATGGTGCCCAGCTTTCATTTTTAATGCTAATTAATAATTTACTAGGATCCATGTTTGATGAAAAACAAGCTAACTTACCACAAACACACTGTTTAAAGAAAGCAAATGATATTGCATGTAGAATAAGGGTAAGATCACTTTGAGCTCACTATGCACTTTGCTTTCCTATGTGGAGAACCTTCAGTATTATGCCTTGAATCTGAATTCTCTTGCAGACAGAGTTTCTCTAACACCAAAAGAACAGTACAGTCTAGCAGTTGAAGAATTGACAAACCACAGCAACAGGTATATCCTACAGCTAAACAGCATTGCAGGGGACTGGTGTACACACTGAGCTATAACTAAAATAATATGCTTTAACATGTAACTATTAAAAGAACTAACATGATATTTAACAAACTTTATAAGTCTGTTTGGTATTTCGGAAGATGCTTGGTCCTTTTAATATGCAGAATATATAATCTGGATCTTACTAGTACTTAGATCTTGTCCATGTCTTGTAATATGAAATCAGCACTTGCAATTTTGAAGGTCAACATCAAAAATCCATCCATTCATTTGAAGTACTGTCATATGCTGACTTTGAATTAAAGGTCGTAGGAAACTGAAATGTGTTCAGTGTGTTATTAAACAATTGATAGAAAAATGTCAAATTGAAAAAAGCATGTATGCTGTAAGAATACTGTTTAGGATATGAGCTATTGACTATAAATGCATCATTGTGAATGCTAATTAATTGCTTTCTACAATTTTCAGACTGGTGTCACCAATGGATTCCAGCAAAGATAGGAGAAGGTATTTTAACGGTTTGATTCACACAAAATACTGTTGTTTTTTCCTTCATTTTCTGTAGTATAGTTCAGATATAGTATGCAGAAAGTATGAATGAAAGAGTCATCCTTGAGGACTTCTTCTTGTGCATTAATGGTTAGTACAAAATCTGCTTGCCTCAAAATTTACAGTTTCAGGTCAGTGTAGATTACACATATTTAATGCAAATCTGCTGTATCAGGTCCCGTAATTGTGTAAAAAAGAAAGAAACTGATATGTCATTCAGCTCCTCTGTATTGTTTAAAAGGTTAGAGTCAAAAGAAAAAAAGTACAGGAAGAGTGCTGGTGTGTCCTGGGTCAGTACAGATCCTGCCTACCTACAGTCTTTAAAGACGGCAAAGGAGAAAACTCGTCATAAAGTTCTGGAGAAACTGCAGCAGACTGCAGCTGAGAGACTGTTCTTGTTGGATTTATTGAAGAAGTATGCAAGTAAGTAACTGACATTTACTTTGGCCTAATTATAGTTTATGAAACTGTGGCTTTGAAATTTGGACCTGAATTTCGTATGTAGATTTCAACTTCGAGATTATGTAAACTTACCTTGATTCCTTCATTGACATTGCTGTTTGTATCAGTGTGCCTAGATGTGCAGTGTAGGGCCATCATATCCCTATTTTTTCTTCTTTAACCAGGTTGCCCGCCTGGCATTCTTTTAGTTGTTATGGTTTGATACCAAACATTTGCTGATCCACTTGGATGAACAAAGTCTGAAACAGTGTGCAGCTGATGATATCATACAGATGTAATTATACTGACCGAATTCTTTGTTTTATAGGAGGACAGTCTGTAGCAGTTCGTTTGGGCAAACAGTTGAAGAAAACCAACAAGAAGATAAAAGAGCAACTGTATCTTTATAATGCAGTCGGTGGGGAACATGTGGATCTGCCAGTCAAGTTAGATTTTGATGACATCAAGTCAGTTGAGGGGATGCTCTGGGATGCCCTCAAATCAGCAGATGAATATACAGAGAGGACAGTAATTCCTGTACCTGTTTCGGTGAAGCAGCAGTCTGTGAGATTATATTGTATGACAAAGAGAGCAGCTGAAGAACAACAGCTAGTAATCTCAGAAATGCAATCCACTTTAGAATGGTGCATGCATCAGTATACTTGTCTTCTTAGTGTAGTTTCAGATTTTGTCTCAGGAGAAAAGGCAGTCTTGATTAAAGAAGGTTTACATATAGAAATGTGGTACAATTCATTATTGAAGGCATTCCAGCAGTATCTCCCTGCATCATCTCTGTTAGCACAAAATAGTTTTGCATCTATGGTCGAACTAACGGTTGAGGATGAAGGATTTTCTGATCTGAATTCTGAATTTTTACCTGTAGATGATCTGAACACAATCTGTGAATATGACAATATATCCAGTTACGCAGAATCAGAAGATAGTGAAAGTGATGATGAGTATGATGATGATGCCATTTTACAAGCTTTATATTCATTATCCAGTGAATAAGTTTACAGTCTGGTGAAAATGCGGCTAAATTGATTATAATTGTCTGCCAAACTTAATTTGTCACTTTTGTAACATAAGCGTATTGTTTCGAAATTAAATTGTGCCATAGAAGTGTATGAGCTGGGGTGTGGTTATTTTGTCACTTGCGCTGGTTTCAATTTATTATGTTCGTAGCAGTTGTCTGTGTATTCTCATGAGTACTTTATGTGGCATGGAGTAATTATGCTGCCACAATGACTATCCTCAATTCCAGTGTGCCAATGTATGTGATACTTTATGTAAATGTTTAAGTTAATGTGCTAGACTGTTAAGAATTTGTTAGGATAGACATGTGTCTTAGTGTAATTTTACCTTCGTCACAACTTCCTGAAATAATATAGTGTCTTGACATACTGTATGTGTACTGTGTTATTGGAGCATAATGTAAACGATTTAAGGATATTTATTTGAAACTTTACTCAGTTTGTTAAGTGTTTCCATCTAAACATTTCAACTGATAGAAATAACTCAATTACATGAATGATTTTTAAATGCATATAAATGTTGATGTTTTTTGTGTTTTTATTATTACAAATTTAGTATTCTTTGTAATTATATAATGAAGTCGAGACAGTATATAAATACAAACAATGCTAAATTTACTCTGACGGAGAATATCACTGAGAATATCACTTCTTGTCTTATTGTGCCAGATCATATCTTCTTACATTCTGTAACTAATAAAGTAGAAAGGTAAAACATAATGTGTTTGTTTCGTTTTTGACCATCATTTCATATGTTATACCACTTTTCATTTTGACAAGTTTAATCACTCACTCCTAGCTCGTGTTGCCCAGTACTAGATATCAGGTAGTCTGAAACTGCACCATTTATTGCTGGAACAAATACATATATTTCTCTTTGTGGAAGTATGCCAGTGCGTGCTTTTGAGTGCTCAATCCATCGCCTAAATAATAAAATGCCCGACTTGGGTTCTTGAAGAGGCTAACCCATCCACTCACTCCCACCCTCACACACACACCAATAAAAAAAATCAACGTCACCAAAGTTACAGGTATTTGCTGCCAATGGCGAACATGACTGAGATATGAGATTCCATGCCCGCTTAATTATGTTCTACAAAATAGTGCATGAACTGGTTGCAATGCCACTTTCCTCTAACGTCAAGCCCCCATCCCATTTTGGTAGGCATGTGCATCCATTCTCTTACAGACAGATCCCCACCCTATGTAATTATTACAAATATTCCTTCTTTCCGGCAACCGTTGTTCTGTGGAACACTACCGACCGCAGTGGTTCAAGTACCTTCCCTGGAGCTATTTCGACAGGGGCTGACTAGTCTTGCCCACCATTAATCTGTAAATTGTGGTTTTAACTGTACACTCATCTGTTTTTAACAATCACTCTCACCTTTATTTCCTACTCTTGCAATTACAAATTGTATTACTTTTATTCTCATGTGCATTTCTTCATTTAAAGTTTCGCACAGACGCGCACATGCACATAATACTCCGTTAACGAGGGCGATGCAGTACACATAGAAAGATACTTTCAGTCAAATAGCAGCACATTAAGACCGATAATCCATTTAGATGTCAATTATAGGCCTTGGTCACCTCTCGAGTTGACGAGCCCCCTTTGGTTGACCGTCGTTTCATAAAACATATTTGTTATTCTGAAAAAAAGATTCCAGGGTCAAAATATTTACAAGTAGTAGCAAGTTTTGGAAGATTAAAAAAAAAAAAAAAAAAAACTTAATATTTTCTTGAAATAAATTTATTGGTATGCTGTTCTCTTTCTCAGATCTAGGTTAACATCTAAATTAATGCTGACAGATTCATGATTTGCGTGTTTTGTGTTACCCTTTTCTATATTTTTTCTTCATGTGTACTAACTGGTAATGTATATAAATTAATTGGGTAATAAACCACATGCCAGGAAATCCCTTCTTGATTCTACCGCTTTTCATTTATACACAATATGGCTTATCAGCTACACATCAAACCATTAACATTGACCGACATTCTGGGGTCAAATTCTTTCAGTGCAATGAGAGATTAATTATTTCGAATCCAGAAAATGCGAAATCTCCCTAAGCGTTACGGTGAATTGGAATGGCATATGAAATTATGTAGAGAGAAATGTGAAGATGTTTAATACACAGTTGTTTTTTTTTTTTGTGGTTTTCACTGTCACTGTTCTGCGGAAAGAATTCTATTACATTATTGTTTTCAAATGTTAGTTCAACTTTAATCTTTTTAATGAATTTCAAAATTCTCAAATTTTCTGTTCAATTTCGTCGAATATTTCTAACAGTACTTCCATTTAATCCTTCAATGAATCAGATTCTCAAGGTAATACAGTTAATATTGATCAACTTGACTGTGTTTCTAGCATTGAAGAAATTCATAAAACAATCTCTTGTTTGAGAAGAAACAAAAAGCAGTGACTATGAAAATAATATGGCAGATTTTTTTTTCATGTGTTCGTATGTCATACTGTATGAATCATCAGATTTCCCCGTCTCCACCCCCCCACACACACACTCCTAATGAGCGATGATTGGTTTGAAACAAGTTGAGCCATTATAGCCAATCCTGTTTATCTTATTTGCTAATGATATTGTCAGTAATCTTGATTTTCATGTTCTGACGAAAAGGACTTGGAATAACTTTCAAAATATATTATTTGCTGTTGATAGTGTTTCATCCACAACTGCTCCAAAAAAAGTACGTGGCAAGCTCAAATTGATAGAGTCTGATATTATTCTACCAAATTGGGATAATAAATTAATATTGTTAATATTGCTAGACAAAAATTTGTATTTTCGATAAAGAAATGGCTGTCGTAACGTTGATATTTTTATTGACGGCAAAAATTGAAACAGTACACTCTTTTGATATTTGGTCATTGATCGACTAACACGTACAGGAACATTCGAAGGGGCTGTCAAAACAATATAAGAACAAGCCCCAAGAGCTTATTCCAATTTGTTGTCTCTGTTCGATTGTGCTGAGATGGATGTTAAGAAGAAGTTATCACTATATGATTCATTGGTTTTGCCTATGTTACTCCACCAACCACCTATGGGGCAGAAGTATGGGGTGTATATAATATTTAATATAGTATTTTGGGTGTCAACAGTCAAGCTCCTAATTACGCGGTTTGGGACAACTTGGAAAACGTCGTTCTAAGTTCTTAGTAAAGTAAGGTCTATTAAGTTATGGATAAAGGTCACGAACGAAGATTCCTGCTTTATTCCATTTTCCTAGACCAGTGCAGAACTATAAATGAATGGTACATGTTCAGCATATCGAATCATGTCATCAATAGATAAGTTGGGTGTACTTTTTGGGTGTACCGATGTACTTTCATATTTTGATATAAATCAAAATTATTGTCCCTTATTCAAAAGCTGTTTATGCAATCAATCTATTCCAGAACTGAGTACAAAGATAAATAAAATGCCAAATATTCGACAGCTTTTGCAAATAAATATTTTGTTCTTGAAGAATATATTTTAAAATTCGTTATAACGACCTAAGACAAAAAAATCACCTCCATGTGTTTGAGTTCGCACAGATTAAAATCGAAACAGGTCGATACGATAGCATATAAGAAATAACCGACTCTGTAAATTATGTAACAAAATCTGTTGTGCAAAAGTATCAGATTTAATAAAGAAACACTGAATTATTAAATTCTATCAGGATATATTAAAGAAACGATGAAACATGGAGAGGTTTTTGAAAAAAATATTACATCCTAACTTTTCATCATTGTGATAATGTCTCTTCATACGTGTATGTATACATGTGTTTTTTGTTTGTTTTTATTTTTTAAAAAAAGAATTCATAGTAGCAGCACAAAAACATGGATGACTGATATCGGAAACAATCAAGAAAGGTCTATATCAAAACAAAATTATCGATTTCAAAGCGATTTTTAATATAATTACTAAGCAGTCATGACCTGGAAAAAATCGCTAAACGCCTATGAATGCATATTTTTACGATCAGAATGAAATAGTAGGTCTAGATTAAGAGCAGTGATTAAAAATCCTTGCTATTTTAAGAATATAATTATAATACCTTACATTATTATGAATATTTGCCTATATAAATTAAAGCGATTCATAAAACGGTGTGGCGGGATGGTTTATGTCTGGGGCCCAATGTGCTCGAATAGTGACCGGTCACTATTTGACGATAGTGGTCCGTTTGAGATTTAGTGGTTTGTAACCTATATGTACCATTAGTACAAAATTGTTAGATACGCAGGTTGATTAAATTTCGAAATGTCAGTTATTTATTGTTTATTTCTGCTTCTGTCAGAAATACAGCTGAAAAAATTGGCGGTACAATATAAGAAATAGGACACACCATTTAGGACCTTTCGACTTTATATTGACCGCAACATTTAGCGGACGTCAACCTTCAGGTTTGTTCCGCTATAATGTATCACAGGAATCTGAATTAATTAAAAAATAAACAAAAAATCGTGTCAAAAAAAAAAAAAAAAAAAAAGATAACAGAAGGGATGATCTTTTCTTTTTTTTACATATTTTATTTTTCATTTTTGAACTTCATATTCCTGTGAAGTGTATACGTTTGAAGGCTGCTGACCGGTAACGCACTACACTCGGGAGTTCGATTACATGCTCATCCACGGACATTACTAATTTTCGTTCGGGTAAACATTTAAATCGACATCTTTTGTATCAGAGATGATTACTTACCATACATAAAAAACTGGAATGCTTTCTTTATTTTACAGTGTAAGATCCCACACAACTTGAAATAACTAACATATCCAGGGGGCTTCGGTTCTGTGGGCAGATACTACTAATGATAAAGAAACTCGTTTAGATTATTGGTCTCTATACTAGGCAGGCACGTGTCAGGAACATTAAAATTATAGAACCTAGAATGCAAATCAGAAAACTGAACAAGGAGTCCAGCAGCCAAATCCTTGGAAACAGTTTCGTGGAATTTATGCCATTTCTGATGTGAACTTGTGTTCTTTACAAGTTTCTAATCAATTGCTGATTTTTTGCACGATCAAAATTAAGTTGAAACTGTTACTGTTAGGGCAGGACATATATGTACGATTAACCACCCTTGATGTATGTATATTCATTAAAAAGATACATTGTGTAGTAAGCATTAACAAACTGTAGCTATCGAGAGAATAAAATTTAGCGTGTGTATCTAGTAAGTTATTTTATTTCTGATAGTTATCTGTAATATATTCCACTTCATTCTGGGCTAAAGACTTACGGAATCTTTATACATATAACTGATAACAGAGCTATTGCTAACCTGGGGCAGAAGTAGGCAAAAAAGATTATGGAAACGCTTCCAACATTTTTTATTTTCAAACTGGACTCTTCATGAACTACTGATCTAAGTAGTAAATTCGGGAATGCAGAGAACTCCTACAGTCTATATACACCAAATGTAGCATTTTGGGAATTATAAAATGCAACACTGCTAGCATCAGCACCAGACTTAAGTCTGAATCTTGGGACAAGTACTAGTTCTTACATGAGTCCTGAATGGAAGAGTTTTAGTGGACACAGAACAACTGCACACTATTTATGTAACATCAGTTTATTCACAAATTTTTCATGTATTTCATTTTGTATCAAAGGATTTAATGGGTAATGTGGACCTAACAACTAAGAGTTAATTAATTCACAATAATCTGTTACAACATACATTTTTATTTTTGACACATAAAGAATAGTTAAGGGCAACAATTGAAAGCATTATTATAAGAGGACCATGGTGATACTTATACCCTAAATTTTCAAAATGACCTAGATTTCATCAAGACTAAACCAACCCATTTTGGACAATATGACCTAGGTATGATCAAGATAACCATTCATTAAGACCTGACTGAAACATGACAGCACGATCAGAATTAAGTTGAAACTGTTACTGTTAGAGCAAGACATGACAACCTTTATATTCAAAATATTATATTATATTCTAATTTAAAGCGACTGACTCACAGAATTTAGCTGATTTTTTTTTCTTTAGAATTTAAGAGAAGTTACTATACTATGGAAATAACATAATATGATGCTTCTATACACCACGAAAACTGAAAAATAAAGTTTTGACTTAGCCAGGATTTGAACCCATGACCTTTCGGTCAGTAAAATATAAAGCAATGATCTACACCACTGAGCCACAGAGACTAGCAGTCAAATTCGATCAAAATTAATGTTATAACTAAAGTATCTACCTTGTGACTAACGGGGTAAAATTTTCAACAATAAAACTGTGTAAAACTATATATTTTGATGTTTTCCTATAACAAAAAATGAGTCAGTAACTTAGTTTAGATATGTTCTTCCCAATCACAGCAAGAATTTCAAGATGTCAACATTTTCTTTTTTGCATGGTCGGCCCATCTATGAGTCAGTCGCTTTAAAACATGACCTAAATGTATCAATGGTCACAGTCACAATGGCAAAGGTCACACTCCCTTATAACTTGATGTTACCTTGATCACTTGTGCCAAAATGTTTTATAGTCTGTAAACTGAACAAGGTACTCGGTAAGACTATTGTATGTCCTTTAACCAATTTCATGGCTGATAAATTTATTAAATTTCCAAAACTAATGTGTTTCTAAAGATATTACTCCAGTGTTTTGTACCCATATCTCATCACATGTCTCTTAAAGAAAAAGTATTTCGAAACAGTTTTTTACCTTTTAACTTTTGGATTTTTATGCTCCAGTTGAACACTCAAGTGAAAATATAGTTCAATTATAATTTAAGGAGCTGCATACTGACACACTATTGAGTAAAATTAAACTAAGTACAATAACTCAAACAAAAATCATTGAATCCCAAAAGACTGAGTATATGCGCTGCAGCACTTGATACTGATCACTGTTTAAAAGATTGGTGAAAAATGCATGAGTGATGTAGGAGGAGTTGTGCACAGAAGCAATATTACGCAAAATTTAAGAAAAGGCAATAACTACATGAAAAATAATTGAACTTATAAAGCCTGGTGATATGCACTGTAGCACTTGATAATGATTTTCCATGAAACTTTGGTGAACATCATATGAGAAATGCAGTAGGAGTTGTGCATAGAAGCAATAAAAAGTAATATTTAACAAAGGGCAATAATATGCCAAAAATAATAGATAAAAACCCAGAATATATGAGGTGCGGCGCTTGATAATTATTATTCTATGAAAGTTTGGTGAACATCATATGAGAATTGTAGAGGGCAGACCTAAGGTCAGTTACCTGAAAATGTAATTAATTAAAGTAGAAATTACTTTTAAATTTCACCAATTAAATTACAATTACAGCCAATTTTCAAAAGTATTGAAATTAGAATTACATTAACCATGTAATTAATGACATTTCAATTACCAAAGAATTACATTATCACTTATAGTAAAAGTTACAGAGAAAATGTATACACATAATTATTTAATTTCCATTAGTAAGAAAAACAATGTTATAATGTACTTTGTTACAAATTTTATAAAGCAATAATATATGTTAAGTGTCATGGTTTCTTGATATTTTCATACAGCATTGTAACACTTAAGAAACATGAGGGTCTGATGGTATGTGCAGAAAGTTACAAATGAGTAACTTGAGTTTCTACACCATCAAAATTTAGCATAAATTGTTTAACAACATCTACATGGATATTTTCTTCTGGTTCCCATGTAGTTTCTTCATACCCCTCCCATTTCACCTCAAAAAATCTGAGATTGTTTTCAACTTTAGTGTTGAGTAGCCTCTCCATCTGGTATATATTCCCTGAAAAAAGACAGACAATTCATTTTCATACTGATCTCATGATATTAAATAACACTAAAAAAGTAACAAGCAGCTGATATTAAAATAGTTATTGTGAAAGGGAAATGCAAAAAGGGGGAAATAAAATATCAGTGCTTAAGCTTATATGAACTGCTCTAATGTGAATGGGGTAAAAAAAACATGTTTCATTTATTTCATTCATCTGCCCTTCTTATGAAGAGAAAATATCTGCTCATAGTGACACATTTACATAAAATTTAAGCCATTCAAAAAAAAATTTTTTTTAGTTAAAACAATTCAGGTTTTAATCTATATCTTGGTACATGTATATTCTTATATGACCCATCAAATTAGAGGACTGTAACAATTTATTTCTTACTGTTGTTTTTCTCTCTCCTAACTTTTCTCCCATGTTTTCTCTTTCTTGCTGTAATTTTTCCTAAAATGGAAGACATCTTTTTAACAGTCATGGAAATTACTGTTATATGTTGATGAAATAATAAATAAGGCATTGAAGAGTGTTGTTCCCCGACAACCAGGAATTCAGACCCCTCAGAAAATATCCCTTACCATCAGCTGCCTCTTTTTTAGTCTTCTTCTGTCTTGCACCTTTTTTACCTTAAATGTGAGGCATTTTTAACATATTTAGATTAATTTCAGACTTGGTCCTGCTTTCAAGCCATGAAGTTGGGTTTTCCCAACATGTAAATTTATCTCATCAACAAAACCATTAAAAAGGTAGTATTTCAAGACTTATGGGGACTTTTTCAATCTTAAAATGTTATAATTTAATCAAGAAATTGATAAAGTGCCTGTGTGTGAGCCTTTATGATATTTCAGACAAGTCCATCTCAACAACCAATAAATATGTTTAAAACTTATAATACTTCTTTCAGGATGTACATGTGTAAGATTAGGAACTGAAATATTATTACATGTCTTTTAAGAACACATCAAATGACTTCTACTGCTTCCTTCCAGCAAAATTTTAATAGCCGCTTTGACTGTCTTATGGACAGGTTCTGTTTCATTGAAGCTGCGCCTATCATGACTGTTACTATCCCTGACTACTTGGAGAGAAAAAAAATAAAAGATGAGCCACTACTGATCACTTATTATTTACAGGAAAAGTTTAAAGAGGTACATTTATCAAAATAAAGTGACAAATGATTTCAGTTCCTCTTCTGGATTGTTGCCTTTCAATAGGAAATGAGAAGTGACACCATGATAGCAATACTTCCATCACTGTATTAACACTGATCTTATAATAATTTAACAAACCACTGCACTGCTGTAAGTCTCTCAAATTCTCCACCATGACCTCGGTCACTCTGTGTTCTGCATCTGAAATTTTAACTTCAGTAATGTATAGATGAACTTTGTTAATACACCAGTCCAGAAGAAGATATAGTTTTCTCTATATTATACGGATAGAAATGGAAATTATGTAAGCCATTTCCATTCATTAAAAATCCCTCAAATAGTAGCATTATGACAAAATTTACATCAAACTCATCCGTTTAAAAGAGAAATGGGAGTTTATGCATCAGAATTAAATGTGTAATTGAAGAACCAGGGCGCAGTCATCATTTCAATTTTTAAACTGGCGATACTTAGGCTAGGACATCAGTTATGCACTTTATCGCTCCAGTAAGAGGCAGTAATGTAAAACTACCTCGCTAACAGATATGTAATTTAACACATCAGATTTTTGATACAAAAAAATACCAGTATACCACAAGTGTAAGAAACACAACAAAAGCAAACATGTTAATTTGAAATGTTTACAAACTGTACATTTAAAAATGATGCAGTTACTGTTAGGTTTTCAGAAATACAGCTTTTGTGTTGATACAATAGGTTTTTACCTTGGCAGTTGATGAATATTCCATTTTTTCCCTTAATTGGTTTTAAATTATCAATAATGTATATCAGTTCAACATTTTACATGTTATGTTACATCATGAATAATACATTGTCATGTAAGTGTAGTCAAATGTAGTGTATTCATGTGTCCTTATGTGTTTTTTCTAATATTATCATTATTTGCCAGCATTGCCTTCCCCTTTAATATACCGGTAGGTCAAACTATTCTAAAACTTCCGAAATTCAGTATTATAACCAATAACTTCACACTTGCAATATATACATGTAAATAATTTTGTATTCTGACACACTGATATTTTTTTTATATCTATTTTCCAGCATAAGAGAAGTAATTATCTGCAGTTGTTTCTTTTAAAATTCTTTTCAACCTAAGCTCACAAAAAACAACACTTTCATCATTTTCACATTTCTGACACTGAGCTCTTTCTTCTACTTACTTGATGTCAAAAGACAGTAAACTATCTATGACAGTCCTCAGGTCTCCTTTTCCATACCAGCTTGGATCTTTGAAAGCTATGGACGGACAGCCAACTAATGACACCTGGACTTTTTTTGCCTTTATGGCTGCATAAGGAACTTTTGGTGAACCAGTAACTTTCTCTGGAATAGGTTATTCATTGTTATACAGAAATGTGCAGAACTAGGTATAGGCTTGATAATCTTGTCTTAGTTCAGTATTCAATGAGAATTCTTCTAATGGAAAACTCTATCTTGCAAAGACAGAAAATGTTGACAATGAACCTTAGGGGGTCTGTTGAAATGTTACTAACAAGTAAGAAATAGCACTGCAAATATTATATTAGATTTTTTCAGACTTAATGATCAAAAGAGCTAGACAGATTTTCACTTACACATTTATTTCGAGATTCGAATGCAAAAAATGTAACTGCTAAGGTTTTGCTAAAGTCTTGTTTGCTTAAGATCACTAATTTTCTAAAAAATATCATGCAACAGATACAGTTTTCCATACCCCAACACTTGCTTAACTTCTGACGTACTTTGTGGCGCAGGTCCATCAGTTCTTTTTCTTTGTTCGGCTGAGGATTTTGAATACACACTGGATGCTGGCCTAGTAAACGATACTTTCTAGATGTATTCTGTGTTGACAGTGTTATTTTGGAATAGGTACATAATTTTTCAACAACTGTAGGCAAAGTTCAGTATTATCCATGCACACTAGTTGTCTTGTTATCAGCTGTATTGTCGCTGCCTTATCTGTTACGGTTGGGACTTACTATTAACATACAGTCCCTGGTTACGGCAAAATAATTGAATTATGAAAATGCTGAGTGACTCAGAAATACTGAAGCAAGAGTAACAGATTAAGGACTTCTTCAAACACTTTACCTGCATCATTGAAAAAAGCTCTGTATTCCTCCTCTACTGACACTCTACTGAAAAAGTTGATAGCCTTGTCGCTACCAACAACAGTGAGAGGTCCACCACTTCCATCCAGCCCTAGGCCACCAAAATGAAATCCCACCGATCCTAACACAGCAGCCTGTAAAAAAAGCATATACTAGTACAGTAAATGTATTGTTGTAGGATATCTTTATGATTTTGCACATAAATTACAAAAAATATTCCTAAGGCTGTTTACAAAACACAGACTTAATGTTTGACTTAGCTGGCTAGCTCAGTTGACTGAAATAGAACTGTCAGTAAAGGAGCCAATAGTTTGATAACTGTCAGATGGGTTAATTTTTTCTCTGTAATGACTTGATCTCGAAGGTTCTGAAACTAGTGTTACACCAACAATATAAATGAACACAAGTTTAGCAATGAAAAACTATGTCTAAGTTAATGTGAGATGTACTTATGATCAGATTATGATAATGTTAACAAATCGAAGAAAAATTACATCAGACAACACCATCTTTCAGCCAGTTCACACAACAATTAAGTCAGTCCTTTAAAACAGTTGCCAACATTTGTAAGGAAACAATCTCAATTACTGCCTCTGAGATGATTCTCAGCTTTTGTTTTATGACAGTTTCTCTCTCTGTGTACTGGAGTGGAGATTCACGCATCTTTGCTGCCTTTTCTCCAAATTTCTGTTTCTGGTCAGCATCTAGATCTCTCCAGTTTTGTGCAGCTGAGGTAAAAAACGTCTTTGAGTCTTGTGAGCCTGCAGAAGATTTATGTATATGGATTTAGACCTGTATTTTGAAGTGACATTTCAAATACTACAGTCTTAATGGGGACTCTATTCACTACAAGAACAAACCCATAATTCCGTTTCACGACATTTAAAGTTTTATACAGAGTATCTACAAACTGCAGATAAGTTCCATTGTTTATAAATAATGCATGGTATATAAAATTTTGATAATACATGTGAGAAACTGTTTTCTTGTTTCACTTGCTTTAAACATCCTATCTGCTACCTGGTATTTACATAGTCTGAAGTAATGCACTGAAGTATAACAAAATGTACACTGTACATGGTGACAACATTGTATTCCAATTATTAATTGAACATTCATCAAATGGGATTACAGTGTAGCACCTAACTGACCACTAAGTGACTGAGATTTTTTCGTTGTTATAGCATATGTATCCTGACATAACATGAATGAAAACTATAATAATGTTAGGGATTCAACTACTCAGGTATAATCGACAACGCACAACTTCACACGTAATAAATTACTGGATTTAGAATCATTCCCAAAAACATGTTCCTGGGTACTAATGTTTGTTAACAAATGAGGTTTGCTAACCCCTTTCAATATTATTATCTACTCATAATTCATTAACTCCTACATTTTCTGAACTACTGAGGATGTTGCAATGCAGATGAAGAAAAGAGCATAAGGAAATTACCTCTTTGTTGTGAACTTAAAAACAAAGAATATGCATTAGGTCCACAATGATATTTCTTTGCTGCTGGTGGTCTACTCGACAAACCTTCTGACCTTTTCACCTTTGCCCGCTTGTTACCTATCCAGACCTAGAAAACAGAGAATCAAGAATAATTCAACCTACGGTTTTGATGCTATTGCAGGTTCTCAAAGTTACCTAAAAGTCAGGCTTTATTTGACGCCAGTGGCAAATGGCGCAGACTAAATGTACAGTATAATATAAATTGTGCATAAATCTTACGCAGTTAATGATAATGTAAACTGAGAGCAGGCAAAGAACAAATATTAACTTTTACTTGACGCCAGTGGCCAATGGCACAGATCAAATGAATTGGGCATAAATCTTATGCAGTTTATGATAATGTATACAGAGTGCAGGCAGATGAAGGCCCTATATCATTCACAAGTGTACTCTTATCAAGATGATCTAGTTAAAATATAGATACTAGACAAATGACTTACTTCTGACCAAAATTGACCAATTTCTGAAAATGATCAACATAACAACAACAAGACAACTGATCTGATAAACTGTCATTATGAATGGCTTGGCTGAAAATATGGCCTTACCTTTATAAACAAATGTTATCCACTTTGGACATGACCTATGATTGTGAAAAACTATTCTGACAAAGTTTTATGAAGACCTCGATACAATCATGCCAACTAGACAGGTGACCTACTTTTTTCTCCAAATGACCCATATAGAACATGACTGAGATATTATCAAGACTAACACTTTGAAAATTTTTCAGGATGTTCTGACTTATAAAATGGCCTCAAGACAGGTTGCCTTTTCTCAATACTTGAAAACAAATATATTATTTGAATAAAGCCATTGACCAAGTTGTTGACCCTTGATGACCCATATCAAAACATGACCTAGACATTCATCAAGACAACACTAATATTTTGCCCAATTTTAATGATGACTGATTTTAAAAAGTGGCTTTTTGAGTGTTTCGTTTGATAAGACAGTGACCCTACTTTTTCAACAGAAATGACTCATATTCAAACATCACCATAAAATCAAAACGACAAACATTTTTACCAAAGATAATAATGTCTGATTTCAAAATATTGCCTTTATAATAATGACAAGATTTTCCTTTCATTTGGTTTTATGACTTATTTTTTAATCCCACATGACCAAGTTTCATACTTGTCCCAGATAACATCAAGGCAAACACATGGAGCAAGAATCATCAACACCAGATAAAACAAGAGCCACTGCAACCAAGGGCCACACTTGCTTTTTTTCCTACTTCCAAAGGCCAACACATCAATAGTCTAAGTATGAAGACAAGCCATTAAGGAATAAAACAACTATGATCAATGTTAAAATTTTCGGATTGCAACAGCAACAACACCATGACTGTATGAATAGCTCAATCAAGAAAAAAGTCCAGCTAAAAATAATTTAAAATAAAACAAAGAAAGATAAAATAATGATAAAAAAGCTTTGCTCACATGAGCTAAAGAACATATTCATTATATGTAAATACTGTTTTCACCTCTATCCTTTCAGTTGTTGTCTGAAGCTGTTCAGCAACTTCACTGATTTGTGATTTGCAGGCTTTCTTTGTTGATGTCATACCATTTGCCCATGCTGCCTCCAGTTTCATTACTTCTTCCTCACTTATGTCCTTTCTCTGTCTTTTCTGTAAAATAATTTCTATAAAATTACTCTGTCCAAATTTTAATAAACAATATAAAGAGTACAGAAGAATAATATCCATGGTTGATAAAATTAAATGCTTTTAAACTTAGCAGAATAGAAGTACACATGTGCAAGTATAGTTCTTTCCTGAACATCATCTCAAAGCCTTCCCCACTCGGTCTAAACAAATAGCTAAAAGCTCCATCGCCCACCCATGTCTCCCATATACATCCCAGTTCAAGGAATTGATAAGTAATTGACAGGACAAAATCCCCATAAAGCCCAAGGTCTAGATGAGATCCCACCTAGGTTAATCAAAGAACTACATACAGAGATAGCACCAATCCTCAGAATCATATTCCAAAGGTAACTAGACACAGGTATTGTTCCTAACGATTGGAAACATGCCATCATCACACCAGCATATAAAAAAGGGTCAAAATCAAAACCTAGCAACTACAGACCAATTTTGCTCACATGTATAGCATCAAAACTAATGGAACATATCACTGTTTTAAACATGATTGTTTACTTCGACAAACACTACATAATCTGCCCCAAGCAACATGGATTAAACATCGATTCAGGTTTAAACATAGCTGTGAGACACAGCTTTACACAAGAAATAGCTGACAACCTAGATCAAGGTCAACAAACTGATGTCATTGTCATTGACATCAGTTCATGGATAAAAACCTTTCTCAAAAACAGATTGCAACAAGTATTAGTGGAAAACAAGGTCTCTGAAAGGTTCCCTGTACTTTCTGGTGTCCCGCAGGGATCGGACTTAGGTCTTTGTCTCTTTCTTGCATATATCAATGATCTACCAGGAAGTGTCAGGAGCCGGGTGCATCCATTTGCAGATGACACCCTAGTTATTTAACAATTAAATCACAAGCATCTGCACAAAACTTACAAAATGATTTGCACAACCTTGAATATGGGAAAAAGAATTGTCAATAGAATTCAACCCAGACAAGTGTGAAGTACTCAAAATACTCAGGAAAAAGAAACCAGTCATCTTCCCCTACAACCTACATAGCACTATACATGTACTGAAAACCACAGATAATATAAAATACTTAGGAGTTACTATAAGTAGTAACCTGAGTTGGTCATCCCACATGAACAATATCACAAACAAAGCAAAAAACTGTTTAAGGTTGATCAGACGAAATGTCAAAACACAAAACAAAACATCTCAAAGAAGCACCATACAAAACATATGTAAGACCACAGGTCGAATACTGCTCAACTCATATGGCACCCATGGCAGAAATATCTCTCACAGAAAGAAGTGGTCCAGAGGTCAGCTGCAGGGTATGTTCATAATGATTACCACTTAACAAGCAGTGTAACGAATGTGATTAAACTAAAATGGTCAACATTGGTATAAAGGCGATACCATACCAGCTTGCTCATGCTACATAAATTAAAATACAAACAAGTCAATTTCGATCATAATCACCTTACAAACACAAGGAACAACAAATTCCTCATACCGCCATCAAAAACACATTATCACATGAACTCATTCTTCCCAAGGACTATCCGACTCTGGAACAAATTACCGACAGAGATTAAGGCTACCCTAACTATGCCAGCTTTTATTAGTGGACTGAACACATTTTATAGATTTTAAATACTCAAAATAAATGTTTAAGTAAGATCTTCAGAAAAATCGTGTTCTTTGTTATTAATACAAGGAGTAAGATATACATACTTTTAAAAAAAACATAGATTAGCTAAGAACAAACATGTATATAATAACATAAACTTCATGCTACTATCCCATAATGCACAATAAAAAAAAATGACACTAAGCAATTTAAGGTATACAATTGCAAAATTAAAAAAACTATACATATAAGCACATACTAAACACACATGTTACAACTATACATATAAGCATAAACAAAAAATTCATGGCAGCTAAATCTGAAGGACAGCTAAATCTCCTTCCGCAGCAGACATGAATGTGTACTTCTTGACATTTAACTAACCATAACCTTGATGTTGTGCCATGCATATTATAAGCACATAGTCTTATGATAGTAATTATTTGTGCCAAGTTATTTGAAATCTTCAATAAAGTCAAAAAGTTATGGAGAACAATTAACCTTGACCTTGGGGGTAGCAACCTGGATGTTGGGTTCTGCACATCATGTCATAGTGGTGATCATTTGTGCAAAGTAATTAAAGAACTTTTTGTAAGCCAAGTTAGAAAGTTATAGAGCAGACGTGAAATGTGGATAGTTGACCTTTAACTGTGACCTTGACCTTGTGGGTAGCAACCCAATTATTGCGCTCTGCACAACGTCTCATAATGGTGATCACTTGTGCCAAGTTATTTCAAAAAGTTTTCAGTGGTTTAAAAGTTATGGAGCAAACATGAAATGTAGACTTTTTAACACTTGACCTTTAAGTGTGACCTTGACCTTGGGGGTAGCAACCCAATAATTGCACTCTGCACATCGTCTCATAATGGTGATCACTTGTGCCAAGTTATTTAAAAAAATTTATGATTCACTTTCCTGGAAATTATGTTATTATGCAGCTTTACCATATTTTTTTTTTAATGAATTACGTGTATACTTAAGAATGTGTCATCACATATTCTAAAGAAGCTTTTGGTTAGATTTATGCCACTGATGTCTTACCTCCTGGTTTGAAGTCTCAGCGGGTATTTTGTCCTAGGAAATTGGGAACAAAAGATTTTTACATTTTTTACAGGTCATAGAATGAAATATAATGCACATCTTCCCTCCCTAAAAAAAGGCATATGTGAAGTAAGCATCTTAAAAGTATATGGTCAATCCATCTCACTGTACAGTAGTAGTTATTGTATAACTTTTTTTTTCAAACGGCATTTGTGCTTGGTACACAAACTTCATCTTACCCTCTTTTAACAACACTGTTTAATGGTGTTTTGATGACAGTGATTAAATTCTGCAAGTATTTACTTAGTCTCTTAAACTTGAACTAGAATCACTAATACGACTCTGAAGGTGAACCAAAATTATAGGTTGACATTTAACAGTTGTGCGATCACCTTCTACATTTTAATGGTTGAACAACTAAAACATATCAAATCTATTAAAGTGGTTCAACACTTTGAGCTTGATAAATAAAGCTAGTCTTTACTATACAACAATCTCACAGCACTTACTTCGCTACCTGATCAAGGATAGCATTCAGGAATGAGTTTACTGAGCTTGACAACTTGTCTGCCAAACTGAAAGCAGAGGAATCAGAAGCAGGTAACTGCAAAAGCCTTTTGAAAATGTAAATAAAGAACATCATGATGCCAGGCCACCCCTAGACATATTAACTATTAGAATACTCCATAATTAAGCAATGAATTGTCATCTTTTACAAAAGGCATGTTGCATAGTTTAAAAAAAACTTCTATTAACTCAGTGCTGTGCCAGTAAAGATACGATTACAGGATCGGTTACATGTGCTCCAGTATCCGAAATACATCATATCTGAAATTTATTGTCTGAATATATAGCCATCAGGAATTTTACAGTTTATAAAGCTGCTGAAAGATAATACAGTATTTTACAAGGGATTTCTTGGAATGATACAATCAGATCTTATAATAGATCGCTGATGACAGAATATTTGCATTCATTTTGCACTGTGATGGTTGACTGCAGCGCTAAGATTTTTTTATCATTTACGAAATAATATTATCGTTGTTGCCATCTCTTTACCTCAAATGCTTTTTTATTTACTAAGGTTCACTTAGAAGAAGGCTGTCATCGTGGATTAATCGTTGGTGCTTCAAGAAACTGACAGTAATTTCCTTTGCTTTCGAAGAGAGTAAGGAACATTCAATCCTCGAAAGACTTCCAAATAGTCGAATGAATTCAATGATCAAACTGCTATGCTCGTAATCCCTACTTCTTCAAAAGCAAATGCATAAACACTCATTGTGTGGACACGGCTAAATGGCCAAACAGTATATACTACAATTTATTATACATCTATATGTATTATAACTATAACTATAATGTTTTGTCAATGACCTATATCCTTGTGTATAGCTGAACAGTACTGCAAAAAGAAAGACATACAGTATTGAATAAGAAACAACTAAGACGAGAACACAAACAATTTTAAGAACCAGAAAAATGATATTATCATAATTATATGCAAAATCTCAGTACCTCCGAGATAAAAGCAGCAGCTTCCATCATGAGTTTGAATATCGGTATTTACTAAGGGAACAAAATGGCGGACAATGACCAGAAAGTCTGCGACCGAAATGGCTACTTTTCATTGGCTGCTACTTTTACTTTGTTAGTGATACTAGCACTAATAGCGGCTTACTGTACGATAGAACGGGCTCCTTTTGTTAGTACTAGTAGCAGCCTAATAACAGTAATAAAAATGTGCTAGTAGCAGGTAATAAAACAAATACAAATACAAATACAAATTTTATTTAAAGTCAGTTAAGTCAATAATACAACATTAGCTATGTATAGCTATTGACCGACTAAATAGTAACACACACATTAAAATGTAATTTGCACATAAAGCAAAAATTAACAAAGAAACAAACAGACAATACAGACAAAAACAAGGGAGAGAATCCAACTAACGTTACAAATATTAGAGTTAGAGTTCAGTCCCTTGAAACACAGAAACCAGATTTCAGACAATTACATAAAAATATTAGTAGAATCACAAGCTCTGAGAGCTGTAAAGGGCTCCATTTAAGCTCATAAATAAAAATCCAAAGAAACTGATGTCAAGCATACCTATAAGATATATTTAAAGTCAATCTGAAAATAAAAATAAAACAGACATCTTACTATTATAACACAGGGTTAATAAGCCTTAACATTTTGACTTACAACAAGCACACGAGCAAACCTCCCCTACCCATGAGTTGACTAGGCTTTTGAACTGGCCAAAATTAGACCCTTCTCTGAAATGATTAGGGAGAGAGTTCCATACTTTAGCTATTTGAAAGAGTTTATTCCGTAATTTGTTGTCCTCACTTGAGGTACTTTGACTGTGTTAGTATATCTGAAAGCATAACAACTGTCTTTAATAGTTACTAAGTCTTGTAGGTATACAGGGGCGGTTTTATGAAGAATTTTAAATGTTTCAAGTGCCAGTGTTCTCAATCTTCTTATTTTAAGGGTAGGGAGTTGTGATCTGATTAAAAGTTCTTCATAGCACGATTTAAAATCTCCATAAATAAATCTTAAAGCTCTTTCCTGAATTTTTTCAATTTTTCTTGTGTTGCCTTCACCACAAAAATGCCATGTAAGTGGACAGTAATTGAAGTTTGACATAATGAATGAATAGTATACCTGAAGCTTTCCAAGTTTACATAAGTTACCACCAATCCTTTTCAGCACATTTAGTTGTTTGCTGGCCTTCTTACAGATGTTTGATATATGTTTGATGTTTAAACAGGATCGGTAGGTCAGACAACAACACAATAATGTACCGACAGGCAAACCAGAGATCCTTTTCAAACATCCGGAGTTGTACGGTAAATACTGCATCTACAGCAGTGAACAAATTAAAACATATGCATAGTGTCGTTGAAACTTTGTCCGAAATTGTGACTATTGACAATTCTACTTTTTACCAGTTTCCCACTGTAGTTAAAAGAGCAGAGCAATTAAAGTAAGTATTTTGGTATGAATGAATCACGCAGCATTAAAACCCCAGGGAAAAAGTCGGCAATTTAGGGATTATGGACAACTGTATATCAAAATAATAATACCCTCTCCTGCCTGTCCGCACCAACCAAAATAAACAAACCTATAACAGAAAGTGATGTTACATGCGATGCTAACATTATTTCAAATCGTCTTAAACTACAGTCAAAATAAGCGAGTTAACTTTTTGTTTATCGGGAAAATAATGCTTCCAGTATTTAAATGCGACATGTAAGACAAAAAGCAATATGATTGTGTATATTAGGCAAAACACAGCAATGTGAAAACGAAAAAAAAGTTATGTGAAACACCTAATCACGCTATTCCAGGATTTAATGAATACTGCTAAAATTAATGTTAATTGTTGTCATTTTCTATGCCCCCAAAGGGTTTTTTGGTGGCATATAGTAATCGAATCGTCCGTCCATCCGTCAGTCTGTCTATGTCAGTCCCTCTTTGGACATGTGTTCGTTTCCGGTTTGTAACTTTGTCAGAGGATTTTCAAATAACTTGGCAAGTGTGTTAAACACATGTTAATGACGTGTCGCATGCAAAGTTAGAGGCAGTGGTCAAGGTCATGGTAACTAAAATAGAAGCATGGTTTGCAGTTAAGAACTTTTTTAATCAGACTTAGTGTATAGCAAGACCTAGCTTGAGATTGTACTTGGGGTCAGGGTGAAGGTCACTGTTTCAAACTTTTGTAACCAAACTTGTTTTATATCAGGCTTCTTCTGAATTCCTAGCTTGGGATCGTACATGAGGGTTCATAGACCAACGTGATATTCAATGTTTCCTTAATGCTTCCCTATGACCAGTTGAAAACCTGGCTTCGTGGTGAGCCCCTTGTTATTTGTCTCCATTTCTCACAAACCATGACACTTTCAAACTTGATATACGACTACATGTTCTCTTCCGTATATGTCAACAAAAACACTGGACGTGTAACTTGTTCTTTTTTACCATAAACTTAAAAAACCCATTATAGTCAGTGCTTCAGGTGCATATGTCGCACTGCTGACAGCTCTTGTTTTCTAATTGAAGAGAATTATCTTTAATGCTTCTTTTTGGTTTTCATGTCTAGGAGCAATAGACTATAAGTTTCCTGTTAATGAGGCAGACATCGAAGCATTAGGAGAGTTTTGCCAATACCCAACAAGCACTGGCTGCTCAGAAGAAATGAATGCCATGTTCCTGAACATAATTGCAGAAAATCAGTTACGTTCTCCTGACACAGTTTCAGAAGCCATAGAACTGTTTACAGCTATGAAAAGATCACAAACAAGTTAAACAGATTTTCCTGGTTGTTATTGAAATACTTGAAATACTTGAGGCCAAACAAAGCCTCTACATGTTACATGTAAATGTATCTTCATTTGCTGTTTAAATTACAGGCTTTAAATTCTGTATACATTTAATTTTATACCTAGTATTAAGGATGAAGTTGCCTATAATAAAGTTCTACTACCCAGGTGCTAAACTTAAAATGCAGTGCATGAGGAATTGAAGTATAAACATTATCTGATATTTTGTGTTATTTATGGCTGAAACTTGGTACATGTTAAGAGCATTATATGATAATTATTTTTAATCAGATGTCAAAAGGTCATACATTTTAGTTAGAAACATGGAACCTGCAAATACTAGTCTACTCAATTTTATTTTATGGAACGTTTGTTGACATGTTAAGAACAATGTCAGAATTATGAACAACCTTCAGGGTTGCCAGCACTTTGGTGAAATAAAATTCCCTGACTTTTCCCTGACTTTTCACTGACCAATTCATGTTTTTCACTGACCAAAATTGTCAAACACATAAACGGCCTCCTGACCTCCCCTATAGCCGTCCAATCCTCCCATTATATTTTTTGCATGTAAACTTGTATTTATTTTCCAAAATATAAAACATTTACATCAAAGTAATGATTCAAACATTGTGTTCTACTATTCTTAACTATTTCTATTCAAACACAGTGTGACTGTTGGTCAGTGAAACATGTGAAACATATGACATGAAGGCAAGGGTTGCAAAGCCTTTCAGTCTTAAGGCTGAATGATGTTCTAAGGTAAATAATGGGTATTATAATCACTAAGTTAACATATAATGCTTCTTAATATCACAGTTTACTGTTATTTAAATTTAATGCTTAACTGTGAGAGTGATAAAGTCAAATATTAAATGCCTAAAGACTGCCATAGCCAAGTAAGACCTTCAATGCGTATATTTTTCGACCTTTGAAATAATTTTTCCCTGACTTTTCACTGACTTTTCAGGATTTTCATTTTTCACTGACCAAATTTCAAAATTCCCTGACAATTCCCTGACCTTGAAAAAATACCCAATTTCCCTGACTTTTCAAGTCCGCTGGCAACCCTGACCTTTACTTTTTTTATCAGAGGTCAAACATGGCAATACCGTTACAATAAATAGAAAAAACTGATCCTGAACTAGTTAAAAAAGTTCTATGATAACACACACACACAAATAAATATATTTCTGAAACTTTGTAGTCATGTTAATCACTCGAATACTATTCAGCTAAATCATATTGGCCTTTAACTAATTGTTTGTACTAATATAATGCACATTAGGCAAATGATTTCTCGCTGTGATTGCATTTTATCACAGTGAGTGATAGCTCTAGTTATATACTATTGCTTAAACTGTACATTGAAAGCTTGTTTTTATAGCGAGACCTACTTAGATTGTGTCATTTTATTGTCAGATAATCAATATGTTATGCAAAGATTATATCGAACACTGACACTGTTAGCCGGGTCGTATACGAACACCCTCAACGGGCGGGCGGCGTCCTTAACTGTCCGCTCTCAAAGTGAAACAGTTTTCTTACAATCTTTATAAAACTTGATAAAAATGATAAGGGGCCTAACATCTTGGCCGAGTTTGAAAACCAGTAAAGTCGACACAGTTTTGCCTTTGACCTCTTGTGACCTTGACCTTCATTTTGAGCGAAACAACTCAACTAAACATGGAGAACATTTGTGCTTAGTTATAATAATAACCATCTATGTATATAGAAGTTATACTCGCAAAAGAATGTTTTATTTTGTAATTTGATTTTTGACCCCTAAATATGACCTTGACCTTTGCTACAGACACCTGAATTTTTCAAATCCTCTGACCACAAAGCATAAGCAAAATACAGTGCCAACAAACAAATTTTAATATTTTTATTTGACCTTTGACCTCTTGTGACCTTGACCTTCATTTTGCATGAGACAACTCAATTTAACATGGAGAGCATTTGTGCTAAGTTATATTAAAATCCATCCATGTATATAAAAGTTATACTCGCAAATGAATGTTTCATTTTGTTATTTCACATTTGACACCTAAGTGTGACCTTGACCTTTGCCACAGACACCTGAATTTATTGCGCGACACTCCGCCTCACTATTGAGAGTATTTGTCCCCTGTTTTATTAAAATCCCTCTATGCTTGTTGAAGTTACCCTCAAAACACGGGTTTTGCACTAACCCCAAAGTGTGACCTTGACCTTTAAGCGGCGGACCTGGCTTTTGTGTGTGACACACCACCACCCCATCATGGTTAGCATTTGTACCAAATTATTTTTAAATCCTTCAAAGAATGAGCAAGATATAGACAGGACAAGATGGCTGCACAGACGCACATACACCGAACTTTACACCAAAAGTAGCGACAAAATCGAGCTCACCACAAGCGGGCTCGACAAAAATGAAGCAAATGACCAAAGCAATGCATGAACGCTCTCTTTTATTACAATTTTTATGACATCTGGTGTTTATGTTTTACATATTTGCTCAAAGTCATCAGCAGTTATAAATCCAAAGGTGCAAAAATACAGCAGTTCAACTCAAAGTCTACAGAAATGTGAAGAAGAGGGCCATGATGACCCTGGATCGCTCACCTGAGTACGTTGGCTGTTGGTTTGTTGTTAAGTAGAATTTTATTTTTAATTAAAGATTTGTAGGTGCCTACAAACCAAATATGTAAAATATCAGTCAATAAATGAAGGCTGTATGACAGACTGTAGGAATATCTTCTATAAGCTATGGTAACCTTGACCCAGTGACCTCAAACCCCACCCATGGGTAGAGGTTCATGCAAAGAACCTATATATTGAATATAAAAGATATTGGTCTATAAATGAATGCTCTATGAGGTACAGTTGATAAATCTATTTTCAGGCTTGGTGACCTTTAACCTAATCTAGTAATTTGAAAAAGCTTGATAAAGCTTGTTTCATGTCAAATGTTAAAAATCTAGGCCTTGTGGTTTCAGACAAGATTTTTAAAGATTTTCTTCTATACTGCTATTTAAAACTTGTGACCCCTTGGGCATTTTTTTTAACAAACTTGTTAGAGGTCCACTAGACATTGCTACATACCATATCTTAAGGCTCAGGGTCTTGTGGTTTCAGACAAGAAGATTTTCAAAGTTTTCCCTATATAAGCCTATGTAGAATCAATTGACCCCCTGGGTCGGGCCAAATTTGACCCAGGGGCATAATTTGAACAATCTTGGCAGAGGTCCACTAGACAATGCTGCATACCAAATCTTAAGGCTCAGGGCTTTGTGGTTTCATACAAGAAAATTTTAAAAGTTTTCCCTATATAAGCCTAGGTAAAATAAATTGACTCCCGGGGCAGGGCCAAATATGACCCCAGGAGTGTAATTTGAATAGATTTTTTAGAGGTCCACTAGACTATACTACATAACAAATCTTAAGGCTCAGGGCCTTGTGATTTCAGACAAGAAGATTTTCAAAGTTTTTCTTTTAAGTTGCCATAGTAACCAGAGTTCTTGATGGAATTCAATTCTTTGAACAACTTTGGTTGAGTTTTATGCAAGGAATATCCCAGGCATATTTCGTCAAAGTTGGCTTAGAGGTATAAGAAGAGAAGTTGTTCAAGTTAAATTGTTGACGACGCATCCCGGATTCCTGCCAATCAATGATCCTTATAGCTCACCGTATGTTGCTATTTTCCTTATAAAGGATATTCCTATATACATTTGGAGAAAGTGACCACACTTTCTGACAATCATTTTCTGCCTAATTTGAACAAAGGGTCCCCAATGAAAATTTGTGTCACATGCTATCAAAATCACTACAGTAGCTTCAGAGATTTCCCTTATATACATTTGTACATGTACCATCATCATTACATAATTTATAAGGAAAACAAAACACCCTCTGGTAACCATGTTTTTTGTGCTCAGGTGAGCTAAATAACTGGCAAGCATCCAGACAAACAATGGCAAAATATCTATTCCACCAGTAAGAGAGGCTTAAAATTCAGCATGCTTGACTCTTAAAGGGGCTGTGCTCCAGATGACAAAAAAAAGAAAGTTTTCTCGTATTATAAATTTCTTGTAATATTTATGACAAATGCTTAAAAAATAACTTACTGACAAAAAACAAGTCAAATAATTACATTATAAATTGATTTTTTTCCCTTTCAAAGTGCTATACCGTAACGCGACGGTATAACTATATCGTATAAGATTTAAAGTAAATATCTGTAATATCACATGCGGTGATGGTGGTGACAGTAAAAGCGTTGGAAATATTTTGTTAACAAGAGGGTCCAGAGTTCAAATCAGGCTGGAGCGAAAATATTATTTTTTATTCTATTTTGACTTTTATAATCAGTTTTGAAGTAAAATATTATGTTGTTATAATCTCACGGCATCTAATTATATAATTTATGAAAAAAAATTTTAAGGTCAAATCTGGAGTACAGCCTCTTTGAGAACAATTTATAACAGTTAATTTTTACCATTAAAAAATAACATTAAAATGAACAGCTAAGACCTAAATAAAACATAATGAGTAACTGCCACAGTGCTTCTCTATAATGTAAAGTAAACAAATAAGTTAGTTTTGAGTACAACACACAAATCCACTACATATTGGTACAGGATCAACAGACAGTGATGTTAATGATGTTACTTGCAACTTTTGTGACAATCATGGCAACTACATGTATGTCGAGGTTTCCTGCATGATATAATTAACACACGTTCCAAAGAAACTAATCACTAAACTTTCAAAAATCCACCGGACTCTGTAATGGCTCTCACAAGCATAGCAGAAAGAGAATCAGGATCATTTATCCTCGGCAGCCATAACTCTAAGGCACATGTTGACACATGAGGCAAACGGCCATTTTCATAATTGTAAAACTGTATATCTATGAGTTTTGAGAATCCATATGGCGGAATGTGGTCGGCTCCTGTGACGAACATCAACACGTCAGGATATGTAACATTAACTTCTCCTCCCGCTGAAAAGACAAGATATCATTAGAAATGATAGATGCTCCTCAAAGCACCTGCTGGTCAATGACAAAGCTTTTTTCATAATCTATCTCGGTGTAGGTTTTCAGCAAAGTTTATGTTATAGTTATTAAATTATGCTTTGGACAAAAACAAATAAAAAAGGGAAATAATTTAAAAGAGAGCCTTTGTGACATTACATCGATACATTGGTGCAAATGTAGAGAAAAAGACGTCCTTAGGTGCTAAATATGCTCTGTATAGATTCATTATAATAATGACCATGCCCTAATACACTTGCAAAAGATACATTTAGTTTGGTTTAGTATTTAAATGCAGTCCAGAAAACAGCCTCTTATAGAAAAAAATGTCAATATTCATCTTAAAATTATGATTTAGATGTGTAAAGTTTACCTTCTACTGACAGAAGAAATAATTCCCAACCATACACTGTGACATCTTCTAAAGCTCTGTTATTAGAACCTTTCTCGCTGTGGCAGACATTAAACAGCTTTTGCATCTGTTCTGCAGACAACAAGGGTGCAGCATAGCAGAAGATAGGTTTAAACAGCTGCGCATGTGACCTGACTAATTCCCACGCCTTACTAACGTCATTCATCCCATCAATAAACTGAGCTATTTCACCAGAAATCCTGCAAATTATGAGATTTTATTAAGATTGTTAAATAAGCAAAGTCACTACATGACAATTATTTCTTGCAAAACGTTAAGGTGAACTAGTAATAAAGAACTCACAGTAAGACAAAATTTAAACCTGGAATGCTCGGAAGATAATTGATCATTGTAATACATATAACTAATTGGTCAAAATATTTATAGGCACCAGGCACTTCCTTAACTCAATGAGTATGAATACTTGTACTCTTAATGTAAGCCAAGTACAAAAGCAATAAACATTTCCAATTTTACTGTAATAACACAGTAATAAGGTAATGACTGAATTTTAGTGTAGTTATCTACATTCTGGTCCTTCAGGGTTCATTTTATATCACTAGTGAATATTTTTGGAAACAGAGTTCAGCTCAAGCCGGTGCTCTGGGTGTTGGCAGTTTTAAATTGTCCATGACTCCTAATGAACAGTCTGAATAAAACCAAGACTGCTATTTTCAACCTTTTCAAGGACCCCTTATTCCTGAATTTATTTACTACAGAACAATGTCAAGAGCCTAAATTGTTGTCTGGATTTGTAATTACAGCTAATAAATTAGTTTATCCTGCAACTAAACAGTATTGATTAACATATGCATTGCCAGAAAAAAAGGATATTTTGAATTTACCTATAATACAAGTAATGCTTTTTCAGCATTAGAATCATGTCCCCCTTATTACCCAGGGTTGTTCTGTAAGCAGAAATAAAACCTTTGTCCAAGAGCTGGTCTCCATGCTCCATTAAAAACGCATCCATCTTTGCAGCATTGTCAGCATCTTCTAGCTAAAATTTAATACAAGCAGTAAGGGTTTCAATGATGACCATAATTATCCTACAAGGATCTATATTTTGCTCACCTGAACTGACTTGCCCCTATGTACCCAATTCTATGGAACAGAGATGGTCCTGAGCATGACAAATATTGACCCCTGGGCCATGATTTATAAAACTTATCTATAGGGCTCCAAGACGATGCTACAAACCAAATAACAAATCACTAGTGATTGTATTACAAGCAAAGGTGTTTGCTTGATACTTGATGGTTACCTATTGACTTCTGGCTACTTAACACTTTAAGAGTTACCTTTATTTACCAGAGGCATATCATACACATTCTGCTGCACTACAGTGCTCTTTTTGGGCCTTACTGTTTGTCAATAAGGTCACAGTTTTATTGTTGTAGGTCAGTTCATTAAAGTCTGTAATATATTACATGTTTAATGTACGGCCTATTAGAATTCATTGTTCAAATAACTGTAACAGTGGAATTTCACGCTGAAGACTTCTTTAAGAATTGGAAGCTGTATCTTTGTGTGCTTATCAGGTACAACATATTATCAGTTACAACAGAGTATAGGCAATATGCAGGACCTGGTGAAAGTGGGCATTTGGAAGTGAGCAGGGAACAGTAAGCATTTGGCAGTAAGCAGGTGACTGTAGTATTTGACTGTAAGCAGCTGACACTAGGCCTTTGGCAGTGAAAGGTGATAAGTAGGTATTTGGCAGTAAGCAGGGGACAAAGAGCATTTGGCAGTAAGCAGGTAACTGTAGTATTTGACTGTAAGCAGCTGGCACTAGGCCTTTAGCAGTAAGCAGGTAACTGTAGTATTTGACTGTAAGCAGCTGACACTAGGCCTTTAGCAGTGAAAGGTGATTAGTAGGTATTTGACTGTAAGCAGCTGACACTAGGCCTTTAGCAGTGAAAGGTGATTAGTAGGTATTTGACTGTAAGCAGCTGACACTAGGCCTTTATCAGTGAAAGGTGATTAGTAGGTATTTGGTTGTAAGCAGCTGACACTAGGCCTTTAGCAGTGAAAGGTGATTAGTAGGTATTTGGTTGTAAGCAGCTGACACTAGGCCTTTAGCAGTGAAAGGTGATTAGTAGGTATTTGGTTGTAAGCAGCTGACACTAGGCCTTTAGCAGTGAAAGGTGATTAGTAGGTATTTGGTTGTAAGCAGCTGACACTAGGCCTTTAGCAGTGAAAGGTGATTAGTAGGTATTTGGCAGTGAGCAGGGGACAAAGAGCATTTGGCAGTAAGCAGGTAACTGTAGTATTTGACTGTAAGCAGCTGGCACTAGGCCTTTAGTAGTGAAAGGTGATTAGTAGGTATTTGGTTGTAAGCAGCTGGCACTAGGCCTTTAGCAGTGAAAGGTGATTAGTAGGTATTTGGTTGTAAGCAGCTGGAACTAGGCCTTTAGCAGTGAAAGGTGATTAGTAGGTATTTGGTTGTAAGCAGCTGGCACTAGGCCTTTAGCAGTGAAAGGTGATTAGTATGTATTTAGTTGTAAGCAGCTGGCACTAGGCCTTTAGCAGTGAAAGGTGATTAGTAGGTATTTGGTTGTAAGCAGCTGACACTAGGCATCTGGCAGTGAAAGGTGATTATTAAGTATTTGGTTGTAAGCAGCTGACACTAGGCCTTTAGCAGTGAAAGGTGATTAATAGGTATTTGGTTGTAAGCAGCTGGCACTAGGCCTTTGGCAGTGAAAGGCGATTAGTAGGTATTTGGTTGTAAGCAGCTGACACTAGGCCTTTGGCAGTGAAAGGTGATTAGTAGGTATTTGGTTGTAAGCAGCTGGCACTAGGCCTTTGGCAGTGAAAGGCGATTAGTAGGTATTTGGTTGTAAGCAGCTGACACTAGGCATTTGGCAGTGAAAGGTGATTAGTAGGTATTTGGTTGTAAGCAGCTGACACTAGGCATCTGGCAGTAAGCAGCTGACACTCGGCTGTTACAGAGTTAGGTAATGTTTTCATTTACCTCTGCCATGACATGCCAACTGCTTTCTGTCTGCTGTTAACAGTACAGTCAAATTGTGCTAAAGAACACCTGTTTAGAAAGACCACCTGTTGATCAAGTCCAAATTTATTTGTCACAGTGATTGATTTAAAGAACTAATTGACCTGCAAACAAAGACCATTTGTCTTCATAGACCACTCTCTTTTCTTCCTATGGTGTAGACAGGTTTGACTGTAATGTTACAATGATTACTACAGAGTTTTCATTGTCTGCTTACTGAATTCAACATAGGCAGTAAGCTGGTGAGAGTGGGTATTTGGCAGTAAGCAGTCAACAGTGGGCTGTTGTTTATGAAATTCCGTATTTAATAATTGTGCACGATGCACGGCACAAGAGGTATGACAGACAAGCACTGATCACAAAAGCTCATCATGTGCACAGCACAAGTGAGCTAAATAAGAGCATTTGGTTATGCAATTCTACTTTTTAAGAAGGTCATTTTAACATAACCTGTATAGTGTCATCAGTTCCAGAGAAACCTAGTGGAGTGTTCAGATCTGATTTTAATGACATTGACATAACTGATAATCACATATTAGTGCCAGTTAGTCCAGAATCAATTAATATTACTTAATATGTATTTCATTTCACTGTTCTTACACTTATCACAACTACCGGGGTATGTTTGTGGCATAATTATTTGAAAATTCAAGGAATCAGAGATGTTGTTGGGTTTATCAAAATGAACTGTTGTCAGCTTTGTCACCCTCCCCACCCCACCCCCCCCCAAAAAAAAAATAATGTTTTCAACTAAAGACGGTCACTAAATGGTTTGAAAGAGATCTATTAAAACATGCTAAATTGATGTACTTTGCCTGGCATGAATCAGGGCAGTGTCCACATTGATCCATGTTCCCATGTGATACATGTATATAATGTAAATAACTTCAACAGAAACACTAAAATATTACCTGTTTTATAAGTTCATTTATGTCTGCTGGAAGGAGTGATTCAACATCACTTAAATCAGTCTTGTTTCACACCATAAGATCAAACAACTGGCTACAAAGAAAATGGAGCCCTGGCCCTTCTTGAGCTAACGACAAACCAACTAATCGACCAACTAGCCTGTAATGCCCTTTTTCCAGTAAGTCCAAGCTATGGCTGAAGTATTTGGCTGTTTCTGGTCCATCGAAAAACTTTGACTCATGCAGGGATTTCACAGCCAACCTGTAAACAAGCATCACAATTTTACCAAGTTATTTTACTCAGTCATGAAACATTATGATTAAAACTTTAATTGTGTAAATATGACATAGTTACATATTATTAAAAGATATGAGGGTGTTATTAGGTAAAAAATAATAAAAAAAAACTTTGTCTCCAGTTACCCATCCCATACTTTACATGCAGAGTCAAACATTTATATGATGGCATAAGATTTTTCCACCCTAAATATTAGATAAATTTAGTTAACTGAATGATAAAGAATAAATTAAAAAAATAAAAATTCCTGACCTAATGACCTCATACTTTTTCTCGCATGTAACCCGAAATAAACCTTTTATTTTTTAGGCCTTGTACAGAAGTTATGATAAAAATTAAAATTATTAAACATTTGGAATATAAAATTTGAAATATGTTCTTCGTTTGATGCAATGACAATATTGTTAAGATTAAATTCTTTAGTCTTTTAATACATGTAGGCATCAAACAAATGTATAGTATTGTATTGTTTGGTACCTGGAACTTTTGCATACTCCTTTCTGGAGGTAGGATATATTTTTATCTTCTGGACATCTTATTCAGCAATTGCGACACAAAGCTAGCTCCATAAACATTAAAGGCTTTTATAAAAGAGTAAAGCTTTAATACATCTTTCATCTAATCATAAAAATTGTAAACAAACCTGAAAAATTCCCGACGTGGTCCTCACCCATCTCCCCACTGAATTTAACATATATTCTGGACCTAAAATTGAGATGTTTTCTGTCAAGGGCTCTTAATGCACTTTCCAGCACACTGCTGTGAAAAATGACAAATTTGGAAGAGGAATTGAGTGACACTGCTTCCTGTTGAAAACTTGCCAGTACCTCTTGAAGGGAACCCAATGGCTGTGGTCTGACAAAAAGACAACACAAAAAGATATTTTTGTCTTAAAACAATCTGCTACATTTATCTACACGTTTTCATCTCTATCTCAAGATAGACGCATCTCAATAGCTTATCTGTACACGATGTGTGTTCAAGCAGTGTGTAAACTTCACTAGCATAACAATGTTTATTAGCGGAGATTGAAAGTGCTTAGATATTTTGAAAAAAATTATATTCACCACAAACATTAATCTCATTATTTTGAAAGATTTTGAAAAATTATTTTACCTGAGTTCATTGACAGTTTATACATGGTAGATAAATATTCAGGATTACTGTGAGTTTCGGAGGATTTGTTGCATGAATGAAAATGATGATATTGAACATCAGACAAAAGGTGATCACAAATTCTCGTCATTTTAAGAGGAACATAAACGGACAGTACTATAGTATGGTATGGTGGAGACCTACATGTTGTTACACATGTGTAAATGTTAACAGTATTCACCTCTGATTAGCTTCTTCAATGCTGGTTTCAATAGGCTTCTGTAGCTCCTCATCTTTACTGTCCACAACTTCTATTGGCCAGCTGACAATGAAAATGTTAGGATCTAATCATATCTTAATTTAGAATCTGTGTTGATTCACTTAAAGAAAAATAGAGATATTTCACCTCCAGCTTCTACAGGAACAAGTTCTCATTTAAACCACAACCTGTAATCCAAAAACTGACATCTGACCGATTAACTTAAAACTTTAATGAATAGGGGTCATCAACTAGTCATGATCGCTAAACCCAATAGCAGGTCTGAAAGCTACTAGAGTTACTGTGCAGACAAGGGTGATCTAGGGCTTAACAACAAAAAGTTGTGGTGACCTTGACCTAAGATCTGTTGCTGACCTCTGATTCATAGGTAGTTATAATCAAACTTCATATCCAAGTTTTCACAATTACATGCACATCCAGACCTCACCGACTACCCAAGAAAAAAAACCAATCGCAGAATAACACCAATATAAACTCACACACACTTTACTTTGTAGGTGTATAAAGAAAACTTATCTAACAACGATAACATACACTCATTAAGCTCATTGAAAATTTGACAAGTATGTTTCTAAACTCAGCTAAAAAAGTTGTACACATAATATAAAAGCTTATATCCTTTTCTGACAAGACATTCTTTCAAGGCAATATTCTAAACTTTATTTTCTATGCTTAGAAAGTGTTGTTCCTGTAACCATGACTTTGATGGTTCTATAACATATATTGTAAATTAAAAAGATCAATATTACTGACCAAGCACTGCCACTCCTGAATGAAGTTGAAGGTGTTGTTACTTTGTCCACTGGCAACCTTCTCTGAAATTGTAAGCAGCATCGTTTAAACATTGTTCTCTTATAACCAGGACTTCCTTTTTACCAGGGAGATGACCTTTGACCCTTTAAATTTAAAACAAGAAGGCCATGATGGCCCTATATCACTTACCTGAATACAATGATGAAAGCAATAATCTAGGATTTTGTGAGTGTTAACAAGACTTTCATTCGATTTGGTCTGGTGACCTAGTTTTTGAACCCACATAACCCATTTTCTAACTCGTCTGAGATTTCAACACTGACACTCTGAGCAAGTTTTATTTAAACTGCATAAAAAATGTGGGCCCCTGGATTGTTCATAAGCCAATTGTTGATGACCCACAACAAACTGCGGACAACAGACGACGGGAAAAGGCGATCACAAAACCATTGCTCAGGTGAGCTAAAAAAACTCATTTTGACTCTCATTATTTTAGCTGAAGGGTCAATTTTTCTTAAATCATGGCTACTTTGGCTTTATCATGACAGAATCCAGTTAAAAACTAGAAATGGGTTTTTGATTGAACAAAAACATACGTCTCCCCCCAGCCAGTTGCTGCAGGCAGTACTGAGTCAGACGATTGTAAAATTTGACAATTAACCTCCAAGTGTGACCTTGACCTTGAGACACCACACCCGCAAAGTGGTTTCTGCATGTCGCCTTGATGAGCTGAACATCTGACCCAAGTTTCATAAAAATCCTTCAAGGGCTTTTGAAGATACAGAGTGGACAAGATTTTGTGGCAATTGACATTTAACCTCCAAGTGTGACCTTGACCTTGAGACACCACACCCGCAAGGTGGGTTCTGCACGTCACCTTGATGAGGTGAACATCTGACCCAAGTTTCATAGAAATCCTTCAAGGGCTTTGGAAGATACAGAGCGGACACGATTTTGTGGCATTTGACATTAAACCTCCAAGTGTGACCTTGACCTTGAGACACCACACCCACAAAGTGGGTTCTGCACGCCGCCTTGATGAGGTGAACATCTGACCCAAGTTTCATAAAAATCTTTCAAGGGCTTTGGAAGATACAGAGCGGACACGATTTTGTGACGGACAGACGGACGGACGGACGGACAGACGGACGGACGGACGGACAACCAGGGGAAAAACAATATGTCTCCCCCATTTTTGGGGGGAGACATAATGATAAATACAAACCCTGAGATTCAGCATCTAGTGGAACCCCAGATAACTTTTAAACATACAATGTGACTGATTTCTCAATGGGGATGATATATATTTAGACATGGTATTTATTGTGACTCTAAGCAAATTTGAAACAATTAGTTACTTACATTGAAGTGAAGATATTGAGAACCAAATAAAGTTTAGCAATAAGTGTTTAATTGTTTAGTAAGTATAACCCTGAAAAAGGTTATAGTGTTAGAACTGCCTTGTGAATTCCTTAAGAATTATATAGTTATTAAACTCAAAATTTGCGCATATGGAACAAAATCAATCCCGACAATACCAGTGACACAGGAACCTCGTGATAATTGTAAGTATTGTTTAGTTTTTATTCTGGCTCAAATATCAAGTGAATTTGGTCCATCGTATTGAACAAAACCTCTTTCCCATTGTATCACATCTATGATAAGACATCCCAAATGTAATTCTAACCTCTGCCTTTATTGCAAACACTGAACATGTTTTCTTGTACTTTTTCATTAATAAATATGTTTATTGAGCAAAAGAACTTACGTGTTTAGTAATGCACGTATCACAATCTTTCAACATAGATGAAGTTTATGAATATTTTATAAATTTCCTGGCCAGGCATAATGGAATTACATGCTTATTACACAAAATAATTTCCACAGGACATTTGAGCTCTGTTTAACTTGAAGGTAGACCACTTAACCTTAAACATGACCTTCATCTAAAAGTAGAGAACAGATTGTACCAAGTTAGTTGAAAAAAAAACTTGTATACACATGCAACAAAGTAACCAGCCAGCTAAACAAACATTC
Organism: Cyclina sinensis; assembly: GCA_012932295.1. Classification (NCBI taxonomy): domain Eukaryota; kingdom Metazoa; phylum Mollusca; class Bivalvia; order Venerida; family Veneridae; genus Cyclina; species Cyclina sinensis. The sequence goes on from JAAONU010000087.1 coordinate 56,920, forward strand.
AAGGTAATTTTTCACTCTTGTCTGTGATCTTAACAATTTGAAAATAAGAGCACTGGGACTTGGAAGCAGCATATAGCCTCAATATGCTGATCATCTGTGATATTTAAGCCATATTAAAACTAATATGTATAACTGATACAGTTGCAGCAAGAACACATGCAGAAATGTACACTGCATAACTACTCCAATAATATATCACCCATTACTAGGTCAAATATGTGGTTCTCTCTGACTGTGGGTGCCTAATAATCTTAATCATGATCAAATGGAACACTTTCCACCACAACACCAACAGCTCTATGAACAAAAATATTGATTTAAAGTAAGACTTACGGTTGACAGACGATTACGAAATTGAACAGTTGGTGTACCGGAATCAACAAAGTTATGCACACCATCAATCTGGTTCTGAAAGGAAATAAAGCATTAAGCTGACAAACAAGATGCAGGCATGCATCATATTGATATCAGCAAATTACATTTAAGTTAATACTCAAACCAGAAATTTGTCCTTAGGACAAGGATGTCCCTGCTACAGTTTTTTTAAAATAAGCTCTTCACAATTTTTGTACATATGTATGCATATACTGCAAATAATGAAAAGCTAGTTCTTGCATGTAACATACTGTTTCATCAAGGTGCATGTATATTAGTTATTTTTAAATCCTTTCAAAGTTGAAATAAAGGCAAGGGTGCTGTGCACAACACATTGTCTTGATGAGATTAACATTTGAGACAAGTTATTTCAAACACACACACTTCCCAAAAAGTGATGAAACTTTAGCACGGACTACAAAAATAACAATGGTGTGCTGTGACCTTGACTTGAAGCAAATGACTTAGGTCTTGTGCATAACACATTATCATTATGAAATGAACATTTGTGCCAAGTTATTTCAAAATTACTTTACAAATGAAGTTATAGTCCGGATTTCTGAATGTGAGGTGCACAGGTATTATGAGCAACACACTTTTTTGTGAGATAAACATTTGTGCAAAGCTGTATCAACATCCCTCCCTAAATGACAAAATTATAGCCTGGAAATGATTTTCATACAAACACATGCGGAGAAGGGTAACGTACACTATATGTCCCTGCCAATATCATGACGGGGGCATAAAAATCCGTGTTACTTATTCACACAGTACAGAATTCAAGGACTCTATCAAATCATATCATTAAAAAGATAATATATCAATTGGCATTTTAGTTCCAAATTTACAAAATGCATTATCTTAAATTTTAGGATGCAAGCTAGTTATATTTTGCATGGTATTGTTCCTGATGAAATGTTTGAAATCTGACATAAGCTACCAAGAATTTTTATCCCATAATACACATAATCAAGATGTTTGGAAATTGAAACTTCATGTCCTGCTAGAAAAGTCCTAGAATTTCTGGAAGAACACTGCACCATTATTTAACAGGTTTATAAACAATGGGTAATATCACTTACAGTACGCGCCAGGAGGAACTCACATTTTCCGCATTATTTCGCAGCTGCGGAAAAAAAATATCCGCCGCAACATCGAGGAAAAAAACAGATTTCCACGATGTCTCGAAATCGCGAAATATCTCGGCGATATTTGCCAACCAGCGCCAAAATAATTAGAGTCATATCTCACCTGGATAAGCTGAACATTTAATGAAATGACCGTAATAAAACTGTGCATTTTACGTCTGCCAATTATGTGACATTTGGTAAAATTAAAACCAAATTTCTAATACATTTGCAGTGTTTTCCGTCGTTGAAAACGCTCGTTATTGTACAGCAAAATCGATCAATAATTTTGTCAAGCGCATAGACGATACAGATGTCGCAGTAGGGTTTACATGTTGTATGTTTTCTTTAAATATAGGAAAGCAGTTTTAACACGTGTAAATCGAAAACCAGTCAATTTATTTTCTGAAAATAAGGTCAGCTGTTCCGAGAAGCAATTACTTTCGGTTTTGAATTGTCATTCCTTCCGTTAACAAATACGAGCATTCGTAAACAAATGCATCAGAATGAGAGTTTTATACATTTAAATGATATTTTAAAGCGTAAAATTAGCCGAAATGCGTGTAATCAGGAACTTTGTGACCCTCGATACGTCAATTCTTACCTGTGAAAAAGTTCGCGGAACCATTTAGCGGACGTCCGCCGCGATATTTGGAGACCGTGTCCGCGGCGGTGATCCTCGAAATGCGGTGGATTTGTTCGCGTTTTAAGGAATGGGTAGTCCGCGACGACCTCGAGGAAAACGAGAGTTCCTCCTGGCGCGTACTGTAAACTTAAGTAAAAGACAGGTTAATGAAAAAGGGCACCTCTTCAATTATGTAATGAAAAAAACATTTTTTTTCAAATGTAATACCTCTGGTGTTGTGCTGGCTTCCATCATAATCAATGCAGCAGATGTCTGAAAACCACATAATTTGATTTTTAAAACACCTGACCTCATCTAAAGACAAAAGCTACCAATAAAATATGAAGACACAAAGCAAATTGGAAAATAGATGTACCTTTTAAATAATCACAGGAAATAAATCTCAATCTTATGATCTCATAATGCAATATTAAACTAGATGATTGTGGTCATGCATATTGTGTAACTACCTGCCAGGTTCTGTATTATTATCTATCCAGGGCATTAACACTTCAATAAATACTCAGTCGGCAAGAAATTCAAGTTAGCCAAAATCTTATGGACACTGTGCATGCAAGAATGGCTGATTATGAGTTCCAAACATGATGCTTTAGTATAAACAAGTTTAGCTATAGGTTGTTTTTTAACAAAAACATGCCTCTCCTATGAGGCTCTAAAGTGTATAAATTTAAGGCTATAACTCTGCAAAATAAGCCAGGCTAGACCTGCTTACAATATGCATATCTAAAACTAAAACTAATAACACAAGTGATATTTTATCCAAAATAGCTAGAAGTTTATGTCAAAGATTCAAGCTTTAAATATACTTAATTTATAAGCACCAAAACTTACAAAACCAGCCAAGTCAAATGCACTGTCGATATGCACAACATCATCCAAACTGAGCGAGTGCTTCAGGAGATGAAGCCCGCATAAGATGAAAAGTCTTTAGTATCATAATGGTGCTATATTGCTATACTGCTTAACTTTGCACTGAAGTGCAGGTAGGAATCATAATAACACATAAAAAAACAAAGTTTTGTTTGCATTATGAAGATTTCCCATTATAAGTCTATGTAGAGGGTGGAGCCAGAAGCATAGCCACTATTGACCCTGCAGGCATAATTTGCATTATCTGGTAGTGACCACAAGATGATGCTAAATGCCAATGATGCCAAATGTCAAAGATCAAAGGATTAGACAAAAACAGCTGATTTTACAAGTTTTCTATTATACAACCACTATGTTATAACTGTGACCCCTTGGGTAGTGCCAACATGTGAGCTTTAGGGCTTTATGGTTATTTATCTTGGCTGACAACAGCTCATCTATGTGACTGGCCTAACTGTGTAGCACAAAAGAAAAGAAGATTTATTTTATAATTCAAGATGGAGCAAAATATTGCTGAAAATGATGATCTAAACATTTGTGTAACTTATCCAGTATCTTTACTGTCCTAAAAATGTTCCAAATATGAAATAAAGGAAGCGATCTGTTCTAGAGTTATTGGCCTTGACAGATTGATGCACACAAACAAACACAGAAGGCCTGGTAGGAGTAACACTTTAGGCTCTTTCACCTCTCTTTGTATTAAAAGTCCTTTGTCTTTTATCCCAATTTTTATTTAGACTTACTTCAATCTTTTTATCAACAGATATCCCTGTAGTGGCTGTCAAGTCTGGTAATTCTTCATCAGAGTCGTCATGTTCAGGCTAAAATAAAATTTATGAGAAGATTATAATACAACAAAGGAACCTCAAATCATAATTACTTTTTTCCAGCAATAATCATCAAATTATCCACAAAATGCACTTTCAAGTGTAAAATATAACAAGATGGTATAGATGTCATGACTTCAAATCTAAAGCTTAAAATGACAAATAATATTAGAAATATTTTTAAATAAATTAGAATGTTTGGTATTACATACATGTACTATTTCCACTAGTCTCAAAGACATCAACTAAATAGCACACTATTATATCACGAGACATCCATATAATTTGGAAACAATTACTGAGTTGTATCCTAACAAGTAATTCATTCTAGTATTTGTTTTTGTTTTTGTTTTTTTTGTGTGTGTAAAGCATCTTCCATTATACTATGTTTTTGTACATAGCTCAAGTCTACCATTTTTAAATAAACAGATTTAGGAAACAAAGTATCCAGTGTATTATTGTATTATTCTGACTGCTTCATGCCTTAATTGTTGTTACCTCAATGTATATATGCCTTTGTAGAAAAATACCATCTGACCGGATGGCTTCTGACAGTATCAAAGTACTGTCCAACTGTCTGGTTACTTGAGATATCTTCATTTGTAAAGGAAGCCAAATGATAACTGACTTCTGATAAGGACAAACTAACTGATCTTCCATTGGGAAAATATACCGCAAGGATTTGTTTGGTTGCATCCTCTATGCTCAAGTCTTTATCCAAATCCACTTTCTGCTGTCCACCACCTTCTTTAGTAGACATGACTTTACATTTACTGGGCGCCACCAAATGTTTCCATCCAACATACACTCGCCATGAACATTTCTTAGTAGTCATTCTTTTCACAATTTTGGTTGTTGTCTTTTTCTGCTGTAATTCTAAAAATTTCTTGACTGCTGATGATGGGGGCATCCATTTGCTTAAACAATATTTAAGATCTAAATGGATTACTAAGCATAAGATACATGTTCGTGCAATGAAATTATATAAACAAGAAGTTTTGCTTCCGGTGTTTTACTCCTCTGCAGCACCAGTAATGCATTCTTGAAGGATCAGAGTGACTTTTTTTATGTAATTATCTAATTCAATTTGTGGGGTCTAGTGGTCAGAGTCCTAAATATCAAACATAAGGTCCTCATACCTCTGTGTTCGAGTTACACGACGGATAAACAATATGTTCATGTGTAGGAAAGTATATTTTAAAGAATAACAGTAACTCATATTCTATTTACTAATAAAAATCAAGTAAATACACCTGCAACTTGATATTCTCAGACTAGATACAATGCAACAACTAAGTGAAACAGATCATGCAGCCTAGTTCATAATAAATGAGAAGAAGAATGTTGATCTAATACAAAGTTCATGTTTTCATGAAATGATTGTTGTACAGACATAATAGTTAACTACCATATTAAACCAAATTATTGCTCCCTATTGCATCTCATTCGCGGTCACGTTTATTTGGACACAAATTTTACTATTTCGTATCATTCAGTGTCACTCTTTAACAGCTGAAATGACATGGGAATATGTGTTATACCAAATGGAATATCTTTCTCAAGTAGGCCTCTATGGCAATCAATCTTGAAATATGTTATCAACATTACTATGATTGATAATGGAAATGGCATACCATTGAACACAAAAATAATTATTTATAGTAAAAATGGCATGACCTTACATTAAAATAAGCAAGTTATCCTTTGGAATGAAATCTTTTACATACTGGAATCACTAACTGCTGCACACATTGCCTTGTGAGGCAAGTCTACTAGAGTAGGAGAATTAATTAGGATAAGTAGGATATGTCACAAAACATTTCAGTTTCTACATTACCAAGGCAGATTGATCATAGGTAATTAATGAGACATTTTAGCAAAATAATACTGTGCAGCCTATTCGATCCACTGATTTCTTTAGATATAACTGCAACTTAATACACATTTTTTTAACAGAAATACCTCTTTTGTAATCCTGCACTGCCTGTTTAATTTTAATTCGTATGCCAATAGCTGTTACCCCTAACTTTTCAAAGTCTGTATCGGTCAGATCGTTTATCTGATCTATCGTTACCTGCAAAATATAACAAATGTTTTTAGTACACTCATGTAATTTTGTATTTCATAGCTGTCAACACACTTAGTTGGCAAGGTAACAGTATTTGTATCAGAAACTCTGCTAGTCATTTTTATAAAATAAAAACAGAATGGCATGACAGTGCAATATCTAAAGAATGGCATGACTTGTAAGATCTTTTATTAGTGTAGTTATGCAGTTGTAAGTACAGGTTTGACTGAAATTATCTTTGTTGGCAGGTGTTTTGGTCAGTGGTAAATTTATTATAAAGCTTAACCATTTGAACAAGTAAATATTGTCTTTCACTCATCAGAGATGGTCTATTACCACAAGTGGTCATAACACAGGATGCACTGTATTATGATCAACTGTCCTGAAAAAGTTTAACATAATTTTGTGCACTGTCTGTGCCACTGTAAGTTGCATTCACATATTATCCTTCCTTATTATTTCAATGGAAATATTGACAATTGGCAATAACTTTTGTATGCAAACTGGAAACTAAACATCCTGCACTATATATTATGTCTGATTGAATAAGTTTCAACAAAACCCCATGTAACCTATATATACAGGCAGAGTTGTTCACAATATTTCCATCTGGGCACCTTTGCCCATGCATGCATGGACAAACCTTACAAGGCACCTTTGCCCATGCATGCATGGACAAACCTTACTAAGCACCTTTGTCCATGCATGCATGGACAAACTTAACTATGCACCTTTGTCCATGCACGCATGGACAAACCAAACAAAACACCTTTGCCCATGCATGCATGGACAAACCCAACAAGGCACCTTTGCCCATGCATGCATGGACAAACCTTACAAGGCACCTTTGCCCATGCATGCATGGACAAACCTTACTAGGCACCTTTGCCCATGCGTGCATGGACAAACCGAACATGATGCCTTTGCCCATGCGTGCATCAATAAAGCTCACAAGGCACCTTTGTCAATGCATGCATGGACAAACCTTTCAAGAAGAAACACCCAAGAAAGCATTTTTGCCCATGCATGCACAGACAAACTTCACAAAGCTCTATCCCCTATATGCCCATGCATGCATGGACAAACCTCACAAAGCTGTACTCCCTAGATGTTTTGCATTAAGCAACGTGTAAAGGACCTTGACATACAGGAATGCCATTCTTTTTTTTATGCCCCCCCGCCCACCACTTTGAATTGTGGCATATAGTTTTTGAACTGTCTGTCCAGCCGTCAGTCATTTCGTCTGAAAAATTTAATATTGGCCATAACTTCCTTATTAGTAAGTGGATTTACTTCATACTTGGACACAACACCCCTTTATATAAGACCTTCCCACTGACCTTGACATCTGAATAACCTTCACTTGCAAGATCCAATTGTCCAAAAACTTTAACATTGGCCATAACTTCCATATTAGTAAGTGGATAAACTTCATACTTGGAAAAAAAACTTTTTGAGACATGTACATAAACTGTATGCAGAAATTTTACTAATGTATTATATGTACTTGATTTTCAATAGTTTTTATTATTTCACTTTTATTATTTCATTAAATTTGATATAGGATATTAGTCCAAGAATGATAGCATGTAATATCAACAAACAGACACACATGATAGCAATATCAACCTGTACATGCCTACATGTATATAGATCAAATAAGAGCAGTATCTACTAATAAACGAAAAAGATATATACATGACACAATAGAAAATGACTCAGTTATGAACTGGGTTCATGCCTACATATATACAAAATAAAATAAAATAAGAGTAGTATCTACCAACAATTGAAAAAAGAATATTCCTAACACCAACAGGTAATTACCCAGTTATGAATTTGCTAGTTGTAAACATTAATTTACAGGAATTACATTTTTATTCATTACATATCCACTATTATTAAGATTAGAAATATCTATTTTCCATCATAGAAGTACACCATAAAGACTTTCTAAAGATTCTGTGACATGTGTATTTACTTAATATATTAAGTGGATAATGCAGATCTCGTAATCATGACAGAAAAGAAATGGTAATGAAAATATACAATTATATTACATTTGAACATATCCGAGTTGTATCATAAACAAACCTCAGCTATTCATTAAATGAAAATATACTGGTTATACTTTAAAAAAATCTGTTTTTAACATGTTTAAAGATATTACATTTACTTATAATTACAAACCGCAATGTCCTTACATGACTGCCTCCATATGTATTGAAGAAATTAATACATTGAAATATCGAGGACTCAAATTCGCATGGGAGATAGTCATCACATCTGTTAAGTCATCGTCTGTCATGCTCGGTTTGTACTTTCGTTTTTAAGTTCGACATTGCGGTTGTAGCTCGTAGTGAAATATTCTCATCAGACAGAATAATATCAATTTAAGCACATTTTTGTGTGTTTGTTCTCTCTTTTTCACACAAATGTTAACATAGATATTTGCTAACTAACAACTTCATGAAAACAAATTCAAATTTTACAAATGCAGCTACAACGATACAGATATATTGAATGCAATCAGTGCAGAGAGATAACCACCAGGGACAAAGTCAAGCATTTTTTACACATTAATTGTATCGCTTTAACTACCTGAAAAAAAAACATCAAAACAATACAAAGAAAAATCAAACTGCAATAATTTGTCGCGTTTGATAATGACAACTATGATTGTTGAGCTGATAAGCTAATCAAAGCTGTAAAAATTAAAAAAATTATTGATCCTTTCAGTAATCATGTCAAGTCATTGCAGCTTTATTTATAATGATTTTGTTTGGCAAGGATTCACATAATTGTCGAGTTAATGTGTTTTTTGAGAAAGTTAAGTTTCACTCTGTGCATTTAATTTATATGGAAAACATTGGGAAAAATAACCGAGCAACAGTTTACAGTCAGACCGATATGTCGAGTCATTGCATGTTGTCTAACTGCCAAACCATTGTAGTCTAAAAATAAATGTCAGACACATATAATGATATTTTTCTAATCACATATCAATTTTTACTTTATTTTTGGAATAGAACTTTTTCCATTTCATCCCATATATTAGATAAGTTTACAATGTAAGAAATCATTACCCAAGTCAGCAGTCTTATACAAAACACTTGCAAATGAAACTGAACAAATGCAGTATTAACAGAATGATTTACATTTGTTTACATTTGTTTTCATTGTAAAGTAGAGCACCGCTGGGTGTAGCATTGTATGCCCGAAGGGTGTTTTTTCGAAGTACGATGCATTTGCGATATAAAGGAGGAAAATTAAGAAATGGTAATGAAAATATACAACAATTATATTACATTTGAACATATCTGTGTTGTATCATAAACAAACCTCAGCTATTATTTAAATGAAAATATACTGGCTATACAATTAAAAATTTTTTTTTTTAGGTAACTGTGCCCTTGACCTTTGATCTACTGACCCCAGAATCAATAGGGGTCATGCATTTAATGTGAACAATCAACATAAGAAGTTAAAATACTGTAGGCCAAAAAGTTCTCAAAGTCATCCTCCAGAAACCAAATTGCTTACGGATGAACAGATGGACGCCCAGGACCATAACATGACTCATCCGGTATATAAAAAATTTCCATGGTGATGAATCAACTGACTGAATTACATGTTTTAGTCGAAATACTTATCTATCTCTAGCCTTACATGTTTTGGAAGGTTGCCAGATGGGGTAAGACTGAACCCGGTAAACCATATTACCTTTTGGTATTGGTTTCTGTGTAAAGTTCAGTCTTCCCACCTCTACAACCTTTCACTCTTTTTGTTGCAGGAGACCAAGCACTACATTTAGCCCCTTTGTACCAACAAATTTTCACTTCTGATGGTGACAAAATTTCAATAACTTTGGCAACCTGTGGCCACTCATCCGCATATTTAGCATAATCGGTAAGAATAAACTTGCCGACTTCAAGATTAGAAGATTTAGGGATTGTTTTACTTTTACCTATACAGACAGGTGGGATAGGGTCATCAGTGTTTGGAATGTTTAACTTAGAAAACATATCATCAATAATTTCATTATCTGAATTTTCTGACAAAGATCTTTTTTCCAATAATTTCCCAATGAAATCGAAAGTGCTGTCCTGCCAACTGTCTTCTGAAAAATAAAAAAAAAATTGGTTTCAAAATCAAAGTAGACACACTTTGAATTGAAAAGAGAATAATCCTTTATTAAAACGACCTATGGTGTTAAAAATATGAAGGCTACAAAATTATGTATGTGTTAAGATCATTTAAACTAGAACAGGTTCACAACACACATTTCTTTTCACTGCAAATTAACAATTCTCGCATGTATACAATAGCAGATGAAAATAAATTACAGGAATATGAACAATTAGACACTGAAAATTGCTTCTTTTAGGCTGATTATATTTGGTAATTAAACTAAAAACAAGGTCCTTTATAGATACCCCCAGTCCTCATTTCATCAAAATATCTATCCCAGTATTCTGCCATTGTGTCATCTCTGTAGAATCTATAAAATGATATTTTGCAAATATAAGTTTGGAACTATTCTGACTAAAATTAGGAAAAACTAAAGTCCACAATTCAATTATAATACTTGCTGCTGTCTGGATTAAAACTGTCTCAATTTTTTATACATGTAGAAAAGGAAAAAAACAGATTAAGTGCCATTCCATATCACAAAAAGTATTTAGCTTCTGTGTCTTACAGATTTTATAGAGCATGGATTGAGTGAGATATGCAGTCAACACTCAAGTTGAAAACAAAAGAACAAGAAAAATAAAACCAAAATCCTTATATACTGTACATTATTGAAAATTCAAATACCTCCTTGCTGCAGGAGATAACTATTTTTTTAAAAAAGAAATGCTGCCGTTAAATGCAGGTGTCAAGACTTTATCAAAGTATGATTTTGCTTTTAACCTTAGAGAAAACAGTGTAATGTTGTAAATTTATAAAGCTTAAATAAAAAATGGCATGCTTATCATGATGAAAACTAGAACCACTGCAAAATCCTATAAAAAGGGGCTAAAAAGCATGTCATGGGAAACAGCTGTGCAAGAATATACTTCAAATAATGAGGCTGATACATAGCTGACTGTATGCAATATAAATTTCAATGTTTTACATTACCTGTTGGCCTAGGCTTGTAGCAATCTTCAAAACCAGCAATCAACTTGTCCATTGTAAGAACATCATGACTTCCAAGCCATACCGAGAATCTTTTAAATGAAATAGTCATAATTCATTCATTTCATTATCAAAGTATGAAAGTCAGTACTTACCACGATTTACACATTTCAATGTACTGTCTGATATATTATATAAATTTACATCTGAAATGTTTTATTTCAATGAAGTCAAAACAGTGTCTGCATTACACTGGAATTGAAATTTAAAACTAAGGAAATAACCTCAATGAACAAACAGGTGTCCAGTTATCAATGTCAGATAAGATTGTGACATGTAGTGGATGAGAGTATAGTGTGTCAGATTGTCATCGAAAACTTCTGTTCAATTTCTTGCCCATAGCAGATGTACTTTTCAATACCTTGAAAACATCTGATCAATGTCCTCATGTGTATGACCAACCATCAAAAATGAAAGTTTTACCTTCTGGAAAATGTTGCATTCAACTAGTAAAGCTAAAAAACCTAGCATGTACCTGCAAAATGGAAGAATTATATCTGCAACTTATTTACACTATATTAACATATAACATTAACACTTAAAAGAGAGTATTCCAGGGTCTTTTACAAACTGACTACTGCAGTTTTACTTTAACACAGCGGAAATATGAATTTATAAAACCTGACAATCAGTCAACTTATCACTGAAGCTGGAAGAAAGGAAGTGAAAGTTGCCTAGCAGCATAAACACCAATGATTATGAACTTGTATATGTATTATATATTTAAAGTATTGCTTTATTCACATTAGTTAAAAAACAATTACTGAAAACTTAAAATGTCTTAGCCAAATATTACCTATTCTTGTTCTGACCAGGGCAGTTATCAAGTTGCAGATACAGCACAGGTGGCAAGCTTGTCATCATCATTAGTGTGTGGATTAAAACTGTAAATATCATGAAAAAGACTAAGTGAGGATGCTTGTCATTTTATCTTCATTTTCAGACTGCTATTCTTACCATTTACCTCTTTGATAAAAATAATTATATGAAATATTAATATCATCTAACACGACACTTGACAAATGACTGACGTCACATTTCCAGAAACAACGAAGTCCTTTTAACAGTTTATGCACCTGTCATTATTTTGCCTGCCCGGGGGGGCAGCGGGCTGACCCAGGGGAATTTGACATCTTAAAATGTTTGGAGTCTAAATCCCCACCCTAGAGACAACCATTTTTGTCTAAATCCCCACCCTTGAGCCTGCTTGGTGCATCAAATGCCCCGGGGTAGGGGAAAGGGTAAATATCTAAGAGATCAATCAATAAATAAAACTGTTATCAGAAAAACAATAAAAAATATAAGTATAAAGGCTTATCATAAGAAAAATAATGAATCTAGATTAATGGGCCTCTGAAGTAAGGTAGGTAAAGTCCCAATGAGTATATATGTATCAATTTCAGTTTAATAACTTTGATAGTATTCAAATGATTGGACTTAGAAGAAACTTAGGTGCATAATTCTGAAAATAATGCATCTAGGGTTATAGGCCTTCTTGGTATGGTAGTGGTAGTCCCACTAAATACCCGTACCTAGTTTCAGTTGAATATCTTTCATATTATAGAATGTATGACTTTTAAAAAACTTAAACCAAAGCGGACACGGACACACAATCGATCGTATAAGCTCTTTAACCCTTTATCCCATGAATACATGTTTTAACGCATATGCGACCAGTGCAGCAGCCTGCACATCCATGCAGTCTGATCAGGATCTCCACTGTTTTCTTTTCAGTCAGAAATTCTTTTATGGATATAAAATAGAAACAGTGGAGATCCTGATCAGACTGCATGGATGTGCAGGCTGATCTGGATCTGCACTGGTCGCATATGCATTAAAACACGTATCTATGAAGTAAAGGGTTAATATTTTCCTAGAATAGTTTAGCTACAAAATAAACCTAGTAATCTAGTTTCTGACTTAACATGACCCAGCTTCTATAGGGATAAGCATGCTGACCAAGTTTAACTAGAAATGGGTTTTTGATTGAACAAAAACATATGTCTCCCCCCAGCCAGTTGCTGCAGGCAGTATTGAGTCAGACGATTGTAAAATTTGACATTTAACCTCCAAGTGTGACCTTGAGCTTGAGACACCACACCCGCAAAGTGGTTTCTGCATGTTGCCTTGATGAGGTGAACATCTGACCCAAGTTTCATAAACATCCTTCAAGGGCTTTTGAAGATACAGAGCGGACAAGATTTTGTGGCATTTGACATTTAACCTCCAAGTGTGACCTTGAGCTTGAGACACCACACCCGCAAAGTGGGTTCTGCACGTCGCCTTGATGAGGTGAACACCTGACCCAAGTTTCATAGAAATCCTTCAAGGGCTTTGTAAGATACAGAGCGGACACAATTTTGTGGCATTTGACATTTAACCTCCAAGTTTGACCTTGACCTTGAGACACCACACCCACAAAGTGGGTTCTGCACGTCGCCTTGATGAGGTGTACATCTGACCCAAGTTTCATAAAAATCCTTCAAGGGCTTTGGAAGATACAGAGCGGACACGATTTTGTGATGGACAGACAGACGGACGGACGGACGGACAACCGGGGGAAAAACAATATGTCTCCCCCATTTTTGGGGGGAGACATAATTATGATTGAGCCATATTTGTTGCCTCTTAGAGTGTTAAAACACTAAAAGTTGAGGACAACAGACTTGCGAAGACAGACATTCACCGATCACAACAGCTTCGTGATCACAGCTCAGGTGAACTAAAAACTTACAACACTTAAACTTAAACTTATTTTATTTTAACATTAAATTTAACACAAGAAGTCATTAAAAAGGACATTTTTCCTCCTCCTGTGGCCAAACCTTGACACTTTCACATTTATACCTGAAATAGAGGGCATTTTTATAATCTTTAAGGTTTCAAACTTTATTAAGTTTCATTTAAATTGGACCAAAAATGTTATAAGATTTGACCTAATGCCTTAATTTTTGACCCCTCATGACCTAATTTCGAACATGTTCTAGATTTCATAGAGATGAACATTTACACTATGTTACATTAAGAATGGGCCAAAAATGTGGCCTCAAATGTGTTCACATTCTTTAACTAAGATTTGACCTAGTGACATAGTTTTTGACCCCACATGACCCAGCTTTGTACTTTGCCGAGATTTTAGCCATACATTATGACAAAGTTTCATGGAGAAACGACAATTATAGCTCACCATGAACACAAAGCTACAAAGAGAACTGACCAAATTTTCTTAAGCTGGGTTGCATGGTGTACTTACAATCTGGTGCACTCTCCTCAAGAGCCTGGATAGGAACAGGAGCCTGGATGGGAGCTTGAGTTGGGATAGGACCTTGAGCCTTGATAGGTGCTTGAGCCTGGATAGGAGCTTGAGCCTGGATTGTTTAAAAATTAATAATTTAGTAGCACAACTTAACAAAGATTTCCAACATATATTTTGATAGATAGAACAATAGGTTGTTTTTAATTATATTGGAACAAAAATGGTACTGAATTTGTTTTTCGTTTTTGTTGAAAACACATTATTTTCTCAAAAATCTGCGAGTAGTCTATCAAATTAATCTTGCAATTATGGTGGGGAATCACGTGATATGGAGACCACATGACATGGTATTGCAGCAATTGATAATCTTTCAGATTCAGGTATCCACGTGAGAATTTTTGTCAATATCTTTTGTTTAACAGAAAATATTTTGTTGAGAGCATGCAGAGTATGCGTAACTGACAAGACTTGCAGTAACCACCAGTGACATTATAAACAATATTGTACTTCTTCAGGAGAATCCACCAATTTTAAGTTTAAAGGAACATTATGCTTTTGTGAGTAAAATTTCAATTACTGAATAAACAGATCATACTCATCCTCTTATTGTAGAAAATGGCTCATTTCCGCATTACTATTCTTCAGAAATTATTTTTTCATCCAAACATACCTCCAATTATTACATTTGCGCTACATGAGCGCAATATATTTATAGCGTATTTCGAAGATTTTCTTTCATGTCTTTAAGAGATCAAATGCAAATTTTTACATCAGAATTCTACTTGATGTCATTGGAGTGAATACTCTTTCCTTTCAAATAAAGTTTACAAATGCATAATGGGACTTTAAGATACCATGTTACGTGGTCACCATATCAATGATTCCCCACCATGTCAATGATAAAATACACATATTTAGACCACAGAAGTGCAATACCCCTTATGTTTTGTATGGCTTTCAGAAAAAAAGAGTTTTTTGGCCTCAGACTCATTTAATGTTGAGGCAATCATTTATGAAATTCCATTCATAATGTCATTGTGCCCGAATACCTTTTTCGAAGACCGTGTCTCGGCTGCCTTTGCCTTGCCCCTTTTTCGGTTGGCAGCAACACTCGTCAAATGGTCCAACCAAATGTTCACCTGTTTAAATATAAATCAACATTTTAATACATTCACATTTATCAGATTGGAACAAAGCCTTAACATAGTATCTGCAGATTCTTTTTTTTTTTGATTGGGTTTTACATCACATTGACACAGTATAGGTCATATCGCAACGTTCCAGCTTTACTGGTGGAGGAAGACCTCAGGTGCCCTTCCGTGCATTATTTCATGCAATTATTATTTCGTGTCAACGGGCACCTGAGTAGAACCACCGACATTACGTAAGCTAGCTGGATAGCTTCCTCACATGAAAGAATCCAAAGTCCCTGTCGGGATTCGAACCCACCGTGGTGGGGGATCTGCAGATTCAGTTTACTTTTAATTAAAGCAAGTCATGACCGTAAAGCAATACAAGACCAATGAAGATGAAACCAATAGCCAAGATTCAAAGCCTCGTTATGACAAGCAGTTGAAACAGTAAATGATAAAAAACAATGATGGTAATACATGGCTGTTAAATCATGTGAATCTTGTTTAAAACTACAGGAGTGCTCTGGAGCGCTCATCGGAAACCCGATTATCCATTTAAAATATTCCTGAGAACAAATTTTAACAATCTATTGGCTATTTAAAGTGGTCAATGCAAACCTCTTCCACTGGTAAAGTGCACTCGATACTCAGTACTCCAGCATCTGTACTGCCATCTGAATGTGCTTTCTGTAAAACGTCAGAGGGTGGCAGTTCGACTCCCTATAATCAAAATGAGAGAACAAATTGATAAGACAACTAAAATGAGCTACATGTATGTCAAGTTGAAAAGTTGCAAAAAGAATATTTTGTTACATAATTAAACCATCACCCCTACATATGCACTATAACTACAAGCATTAGACAAATAAGAAATTTGCAGGGATACAATTTCATTTGGTTAGTTCACAATAAATTACCTTTTTTTGAAATATGTCAGCCATTGCATAAAATCTGAAAAAAAGATATTATTTTATCTAGATCTATTTTGATGTATTTAAAATGCATTTTCTTACTTAATAATTAATTATCATATTCTAACAAGGCTCACGGGAACTACTGACTTGGAGTCCCGTGACTTCAGCCTTAGGATTCGGACTCCCTTACACTGACGTGCAGGCTCATCTGGATCTGCACTGGTCGCATAGGCGTTAAGATAATTAAAAAATAAATAATTCTCTATGTGTGTTTTCAACATCCGTTTTGTGTCACTTGATCAGTTCATTCATACTGCAGTTAAAGGGATTATCTCACTCAATACGAAATTTTCTGCTGTAATCATTTATATTCTACAGGGAAAAGTGAACATTCTTTTGTGGATTTAGTATTATTTAATAATACAATATATGCGAGTTTCATGTGATGACGCCTCTCAGCCTCGCAAAATAAATGGGTCTATTCGCGAAAACAGATGACAAACATGAATACCGCTAGGCTTCATGCATACTATGTCTGGGTACAGGTGAAAATAAATGGAGAATACAATCCCTGTATACCTTTGAATATAAATCCCAATTCTTGGGCAATCTTTTCGCCCCATGCCACTATCTTCTCAACAGAAAAATTTGAAAAGTTTTCCATCGTGCTGCGTTCCGACATGAAAACACGAATAAAAATATCGCCGTCGTCTTTAGACCTTTCGCGGTTTCTCCCTTTTTTAGTTTGTGGCGTCGAAATTCCCGAGTCCCGGGATGTAAAAACCGGCCAAAGTCGGGCGGGCAAAATATTGACAGGTGCATTATACTATAACAAAGAAATGGACTTTGGAGTGATCATGAAATAACCTAGTCCATGAAAAAGGATATCATTTCTGGTTTGCATTTGTATCAATACCCAGTGTACATGAGCAAACAGATGAGATTGAGAACACCTGTGCAAATGTTGCTTCAGTGCCCGTGATTTAAAATCTATAAATAGACCATGAGTATTTATCCAACAATCATGTAAATCATGTATGTATTCAGATGTCTGAATTAACATAAAAAATCAACCTTTATTAAGCTTAAAATCAATTTGTTTTAATTGTAAATAGTATCTACAGTAAAATCTTGGTCCAGGTAACAGAACTCTTGACTTTACTGTTTCCATGAAAGTCAGATACCTACCACTGATTGTGAAGGTGCTCCCATGTGCCCACTGGAAAGTGTCAAAAAAGCCATATGCACCGTACCCATGAACAATGGCACCCATAACATTTATTTTTAGTTTCCAAAGGCTGGAGAGGCCTTTAGGAGTTTCCCTTACATGTGGGAGGCTGGTCTTTTCTTGGTCCATTCCATCAAGTATGATAGACAAATATCTGTTTGGTGAATTCCTAGATTTTTGGGCATGTTTGTAATACTTTCTTCTCTCTTGACTGAAATAAAAATACTGTGATGCAGTCCTTTAGGAAACGAAGAGAACTCCATCAGCAAATGTATAATTAAATATTGATTGTTTAAACTAACTTGCCTCGGAATTGTTAGACCTTTGGTGGCAGCAATATATGCATATGTTTCAAAAAATTTTTAAAACAATATATCAGCAGTTGTACTTATACTTCTGTTGTTCAAGGTGAATTTCTTTCATTTTAAATAATTTGCTTTTCACTTCTTTGCTACTAGCACCTTCAATCTCTTTATTTTATGACATACATCGCATGTTGTGAATCGAGACCTCTGAAAAAATAATACTACAGTTTATTATATATAAGGAAAGCGAACACCCCAGTAACCTTACCTGTTTTAATGAAAATCTTTTAAAATATGTAGAAATTTTAAATATATTATTCCCTTGATAAACAAAACTTATACCTAAGTCCTCAATTTTTAATCAGGTTTTTGCCAAATTGATGTTACACCTTACATGCTATGTTTTTTCCAATAGTATTATTGACACCTTAACAAGTTTTATCGATTAAGTATTTGTAGTGACGTTGAATTAACATGTCAGTCATAATAAAACAATGAAGTAAAAGCCAACCTATTTGATACCACCAGCCTATCAGTGTATACACTGTGTTAAATGCATGTTTACAGAATATATCCTGTTAGTATACGTTCTGATATAGAGCTGATAGAATATAGTTGCTATTTTGTTGACTGCATAGCTCCCTTTGGTGGACCCCACAGAGATCACGTGGTTGTTACCAGCATCCAAATCAGTGCGAGGCTTATCAGCATCCATGGAAGTCAACTAATTTAGTTAGAGCGTGTATAAATTTGACTTTAAAATTCAAACCGTTTTATTCGGACAAACACGACGTTGGAAAGTGACGTACTGTAGTCACATACATGTAAGTTAATTTCAAAAACAGTTTATTTTATTGATGGGGCCGTTTGCATTGATGGTAACTAATTATCAAACTTGCTGACCACGGGGAAGCCATGGCGTAATGGCGGCAGATCGACACTCATTACCATCGATCAAACATTATGACATTATGAGGTCATATTTCCGATAAATCTACCTCTCCAAAAGACATAATTTGGGCGCCCCAAAAATTTTCAGTTGTGTTTCGCAATATCTTAATTATTATTGAAATATGTATTAATAAACAATTCACAAAAGGAAACAAAGCCACGGTGTCGGAACAGAACTGATGCAAGTACGCAAGGAAATGTTGGCAAAATCCCCCAAGAACAACGAAAACGTTGGTTCGAAAATCCGTGGTACGAATCAGAATTATTGAATAATTAATACCGAATTATCAATTTATTGCGGAACGTCGTACAAATCCACACGATTCATCACCGTTGTCTCAAAGGTTGATGAAAGCTAATCGATTCATATTTCTTGTGTAAAGATGCACTTGCATTCCCAATTAAAGAGTATAACCATTCCATTTGGATCTGGTGCATTATTAACAATTCCTATAAGGCTCTATTTAGTGTCAATAGACCATAGCTAGTACAGTTTTAAGTCTGGCTATCAGTGAGTGAAGCATGTGACAGAAGCATCGATTAAAATTAGATGAGTGACACATCAATTATATGGAGCTAGTAAGAACACTTTGTAGTGAAGTTGTTTCCTACTGCTTTTTTTTGGGTTTGTTTTTGCTTTATTTAGTTGTGCTTTGTTATATCAATGATAAAACACAATACCTTTGGAATGATTATGTGAGGTAGAAACCTCCTCCAAAGCTTTAGGAAATGTGTCATGCTTATCAATGGCTTTCCATAAACATCAGCTTCCACTGCCATCATGGAGTACACATCTTGCTTATGTAAACAACATGGCAGATGTAGTCTGCAATGCATGTATATAAAAACTATTAAAGCTCTGTTTCACCAATACCTACTATAAAAAAGAAAGGATTTAATTCTGCCAAATGCTAATCCCGAAGCAAATACTGACTAAAAAGAAACAGTGCTTCCTCCTACTTCTTTCTTAATCATTTTGCTAACACCAGATTTGTGTTGTCAACATCTGGTTTAAAATCATGAATACACCAAGTTTCCTTTAAAAAATTAATATATAGAATACTTGACCCCCTTAATCATGTCAGGTGTCTTTTCAGAGATTACTACAAAAATCAGTTTTCCTGTACCTTATTATTTTGATCAGTTTTATATTAATGACATTGTAGAACTTTAAATTCAAATCCTCACTTGTTGCTGTCAGGCATTTTATCGGCATATCTTCCTGCCATATTCTGCAGCCAGGACAAAGCATACTGTGATTCAGAACTAACTTTTCCTTTAATATTTCCAGGTCCAGACACTGTTTTCACACCATCTATTAAAAGCAACACACCAGTTATAAATTTTTATTTGTAAGCTCATTGTGCTGACATTATGACTTTTACTTCATGTGAAATTATTGTTGATTCATAAATAGTCCTACTCTAATACAAATTTGAGTTTATAAAGAGAAAATTTGTAATTCCTATGACACAAACATTTTGTATTTTTAGACAACTTATATCAAAACAGGACTTATGACACAACTAATTTGAGTAAACTAATATTCATAGAAAGGCATACGGTAACTATACTTTGATACTTTTTCCATGTGGAATAAAAGGTGCTTTCTGGAACACCCAAAGCTGCCATCCATGCTTTTTTGCACACTCTGTGTCCCTCAATGAGGAAGACTGTAACCATATCTGGTCTCCTAGGTAATGTAATTTAAACAAGAACTGTCACTGAAAGATGATAATGGACCCAAAATGGTGCATTGACATTTGTGATGAACACCAGATCAAGTTAAGTTGTAGGTTCTTCAAAAGAAGTGATTTTTCTTGTTGTTTTTCTTTGTTGTTGACAATTTGACCTCAAGGTCACTGTGATATATCAGTCAAGGTGAAAAAGGTATATGTCATTTGAAAGATGTCTCTAAAAAGGTTGCTGACAAGGTTAAGAAAAAACAACAATTGTTCAGTTCAACAAAAACAGATCCAGTCTTATGACCATTGAAAACTAACAGCTATTGCTAAGCCCAGGGTAAACACTTTAATAAAGGCATTTATACTGCAATCATGTTCAGATAAATACAATTAAAGTTAAAACCTTGTGTGCATGTGAAACCAGTCCAACATCCATTGGGTCCTTTCAATTACAGAAAGTGACTGAAAGAAGTCCCTCAGTTTCTTCATTGCCTGCACAGGAACATTTGACAGGCACACTGTCATGCAGCAAAGATATGCCACTAGGGTCAAAACATAACAAAGTCATTGAAGGGACTTGCCCACAGATTTGGTCCAAAATATTTATTGTCTATAATTTGTCAGAGATTGAATATATCATGCAAGGTAGTATTTTTGATAATTTAAAAGAGGAAAAAAAATCTGCTCCTGCTGGGATCTGAATCCTAGACCTTGTATGATTCAGGCTAAAACCATATTCACTCTGCCATTGAGGCGAGATAACATCTCTATGCAATTTCATAGTCCTGAATAGGAATTATGTAATACTGACTTCTCTACTCTATTAGTAACAGAGTAACCTGCAGGATAGTTGCTTTAAGACTTAAAAAATAGCAAGAATATATTTTTACAATCATTCACACTGAAAAGATTACCAGAAACATTAATTTGAAAACTGTATATATTGTACAAAGATGTAACAGATTTGAATCTAAAGATCACTAAACTAATCTGCTCTTTTCAAATTTCCTGTTTTTGGACTGATACTTAGACTTCTAATTAGTAAAGTAACTTTAATTGAAATGTCTTCCTAACATAGCCTTCCTTTAAGTGACATATTTAGCAATAATAGCTAGCAGTACAAGATCTTTGTTAATGTTAAAACTTTTCAATTTAGCTTATTTGAACATAGCTGACAATACAGTTATACTGGGTACTTACAAGATTTTCTTGGAAAATGTTTTCCAAGTAGCCTAATCCTATGTTTCTTAAAATACAAAACAAAGGATCATCATAACCATCTCCTGAAAGAAAAAGAAAGAATAATTATTATTCACTGCAGAAAGTAATCAAGTACAATTAGTTAGATATAAAAACATTATACTGATCCCATGATATTACAAGAGGGCCATGATGGCCCTGGATCGCTCACCTGAGTACTTTGGCTGTAGGTTTGCTGTTAAGCAGTATTTCATTTCTTAATTGAAAATATGTAAGTGCCTACAAACCAAATATGTAAAATATCAGTCAATAAATAAAGGCTCTATGACAGAAAGTAGAAATATCTATTATAAGCTATGGTGACCTTGACCTTGACCCAGTGACCTCAAACCCTACCCATGGGTAGAGGTCCATGCAAGGAACCTCTATACTGAATATCAAAGATATTGGTCTATAAATGAAGGCTCTATGAGGTACAGTAGATAAATCTACTTTTAGCCTCCGTGATCTTTAACCTATTCCAATAATTTGAAAAAGCTTGATAAAGCTTGCTTCATGCCAAATTTTAAAATTCTAGGTCTTGTGGTTTCAGACAAGAAGATTTTTAAAGATTTTCTTCTATATTGTTATTTAAAACTTGTGACCCCTTGGGCGCGGCCAATAGTGACCCCAGGGACATTTTTCTAATAAACTTGGTAAAGGTCCACTAGACAATGCTACACACCAAATATCTAAGCTCTATAACTTACGGTTTCTGACAAGAAGATTTTTTTAGATTTTCTTATATAACTCTATGTAAAACTAGTGGCCCCTGGGGCGGGGCCATTTTTGACCCAGAGGCCAGGATTTGAACAAACTTGGTAGAGGTCCACTAGACAATGCTACTCACCAAATATCTAAGCTCCATAACTTACGGTTTCTGATAAGAAAATTTTTTAAAGATTTTCCTATATAACTCTATGTAAAACAAGTGACCCCCGGGGCGGGGCCATTTTTGACCCAGAGGCCAGGATTTGAACAAACTTGGTAGAGGTCCACTAAGCAATGCTACATACCAAATATCTTAACTGTAGGCCTTCTTGTTTCTGACAAGAAGATTTTTTAGTTT
This sequence comes from Cyclina sinensis, assembly GCA_012932295.1. NCBI lineage: Eukaryota > Metazoa > Mollusca > Bivalvia > Venerida > Veneridae > Cyclina > Cyclina sinensis. The sequence continues at coordinate 79,794 of JAAONU010000087.1, forward strand.
TTTCTATATAACTCTATGTAAAACAAGTGACCCCTGGGGCGGGGCCATTTTTGACCCAGAGGCCAGGATTTGAACAAACTTGGTAGAGGTCCACTAGACAATGCTACACACCAAATACAAATATCTAAGCTCTATAACATATGGTTTCTGACAAGAAGATTTTTTAAGATTTTCCTATATAACTCTATGTAAAACTAGTGGCCCCTGGGGCGGGGCCATTTTTGACCCAGAGGCCAGGATTTGAACAAACTTGGTAGAGGTCCACTAGACAATGCTACACACCAAATATCTAAGCTCTATAACTTACGGTTTCTGACAAGAAGATTTTTTAAGATTTTCCTATATAACTCTATGTAAAACTAGTGGCCCCTGGGGCGGGGCCATTTTTGACCCAGAGGCCAGGATTTGAACAAACTTGGTAGAGGTCCACTAGACAATGCTACATACCAAATATCTTAACTGTAGGCCTTCTTGTTTCTGACAAGAAGATTTTTTAGTTTTTTCTATATAACTCTATGTAAAACAAGTGACCCCCGGGGCGGGGCCATTTTTGACCCAGAGGCCAGGATTTGAACAAACTTGGTAGAGGTCCACTAGACAATGCTACATACCAAATATCTTAACTGTAGGCCTTCTTGTTTCTGACAAGAAGATTTTTTAGTTTTTTCTATATAACTCTATGTAAAACAAGTGACCCCCGGGGCGGGGCCATTTTTGACCCAGAGGCCAGGATTTGAACAAACTTGGTAGAGGTCCACTAGACAATGCTACACACCAAATACAAATATCTAAGCTCTATAACATACGGTTTCTGACAAGAAGATTTTTTAAGATTTTCCTATATAACTCTATGTAAAACTAGTGGCCCCTGGGGCGGAGTCATTTTTGACCCAGAGGCCAGGATTTGAACAAACTTGGTAGAGGTCCACTAGACAATGCTACACACCAAATATCTAAGCTCTATAACTTACGGTTTCTGACAAGAAGATTTTTAAAGATTTTCCTATATAACTCTATGTAAAACTAGTGGCCCCTAGGGCGGGGCCATTTTTGACCCAGAGGCCAGGATTTGAACAAACCTGGTAGAGGTCCACTAGACAATGCTACACACCAAATATCTAAGCTCTATAACTTACGGTTTCTGACAAGAAGATTTTTTAAGATTTTCTTATATAACTCTATGTAAAACAAGTGACCCCCGGGGCGGGGCCATTTTTGACCCTGAGGACAGGATTTGAACAAACTTGGTAGAGGTCCACTAGACAATGCTACACACCAAATATCTAAGCTCTATAACTTACGGTTTCTGACAAGAAGATTTTTTAAGATTTTCCTATATAACTCTATGTAAAACTAGTGGCCCTTGGGGCGGGGTCATTTTTGACCCAGAGGCCAGGATTTGAACAAACTTGGTAGAGGTCCACTAGACAATGCTACACACCAAATATCTAAGCTCTATAACCTACGGTTTCTGACAAGAAGATTTTTATAAAGATTTTCCTATATAACTCTATGTAAAACTAGTGGCCCCTGGGGCGGGGTCATTTTTGACCCAGAGGACAGGATTTGAACAAACTTTGTAGAGGTCCACTAGACAATGCTACACACCAAATATCTAAGCTCTATAACTTACGGTTTCTGACAAGATTTTTTAAGATTTTCTTATATAACTCTATGTAAAATTAGTGGCCCCTGGGGCGGGGCCATTTTTGACCCAGAGGACAGGATTTGAACAAACTTGGTAGAGGTCCACTAGACAATGCTATTCACCAAATATCTAAGCTCTATAACTTACGGTTTCTGACAAGAAGATTTTTTTAAGATTTTCCTATATAACTCTATGTAAAACAAGTGACCCCCGGGGCGGGGCCATTTTTGACCCAGAGGCCAGGATTTGAACAAACTTGGTAGAGGTCCACTAGACAATGCTACATACCAAATATCTTAACTCTAGGCCTTGTGGTTTCTGACAAGAAGATTTTCAAGTTTTCCCTATATAACTCTATGTAAAATCAACTGACCCCTGGGGTGGGGTCAGTTTTGTCCCCAGGGACATAATTTGAACAAACTTGGTAGAGGTCCACTAGATGATGCTTCATACCAAATATCAAAGCTCCAGGCCTTGTGGTTTCGGAGAAGAAGATTTTTAAAGATCCAACTTATAAAATCTATTTTTAGCTCCAGTGAACCAGAAATGCAATGGACCAGAACCATTTGAACAATCTTGGTAGAGCTTCATGCAAGGAACATCCCAGGCAAGTTTCATTAAATTTGCCCCATTGGTTTCAGAGGAGATGTCATTTGAATGAAAAGTTGACGACGGACGGACGGACGGACGGACGGACGACGGACGACGGACAAAGACCGATCAGAAAAGCTCAGCCTGAGCACTTTGTGCTCAGGTGAGCTAAAAACAGGCTTTAGCATTTCTTAAAGATTTAATCATCCTTTTCTGTTTTTTGAAGAAACTTATTGTGTGTATAATTTAAACAATTTAATTATTTACAAATTAGCTGGACAGTGACATAATACAATAGTGGGCCATCCGTAATCCGTTCTTTATATTTACATTTAATCTTTAAATATTATGTTTGTTTTCACTGCATATGCATAAAGCCAAAAGTCAGACAATACGGGTGTGGTCAAAACTATGGAAGGGGATATCCGCCAGTGTATGTCTACTGCTAAATTACAATTTTATGTAATTTACTTTCATATGCATCCTACTTATTGACAACTTCATTAAAGTTGCATATATTCTATTTATAAGCAATTTGTTTTTCGTGTTTCCTATTGCTATTGTTACAATTCATTCCCATATTCAACTAACTTTTATTTGCACATTTAGAGTCCGTGGTTTAACATTTTTTGTACCGTTGTGATCTTGAAATATTTATCTGTAAAATTATAGACTGAAAAGTATGTAATTGTAAGTTCATTTGACTTTGTTGCTATTGAATGTGACAAGTAGTTAACAACTACTTAAGTCTTTTATGTTTCTTAATTTGAATGTATCGGCTTTTTTATTCAACATCATTCTTGTTTGCTGCCACATGGCTGTTGTTTAAATTGAATATTCCAGTAATCATTGACAACATGAACGATAGAAAAATATGTTTAAACTTCAGGAATAGAGGTATTTAAACATGATGCATAAACTTAGTATAATCGTCAATCGGTTGTTAAAAGCACAATGTTAATGTAAACTTCGTAGGGAACCAGTAAAGAATTTAAGATTCTAGCGCAAATTATTATACACGGGAGATAACTGTGGAGGAACAAATTTGACCTTCGGTGATTTCCGTGGTTTTACGGTGAAATAGTTATTACTTGCCCGTGTATTTTGGACGAAATGTTAAATAATGTCGAAGTAATTGAATTAGTAAATATTTCTTTTTCAGTGGTAAAATGCTCCCATCTACACAATAAGTACAAGTTTTGACCTGAGGTCATTTATAAATTTATATTGTCAACTGAAATTCTCGGAAAAATGGGTCAAATAATGAAGATTAGAGGTAGAAATCTGGTTATTTGTTTATATCATAGCTTTCTTGACAGATTCAGAGATACAGGTCACATCTCACATTATTTTCAAAGATGTATGAAAATACTATATACATGTATAATAGGATTATATCAAAATAATGTGGTCTGTGGACCGATTAGGTTTGGGAAAACGTTTCCATTTTTTTGGGCAAAATCACCCTTTCTTAATGGAATGAAGGAAAAATATAAAGAAATTATAAATAACGAGTAGTATAACAACAGTGGGTACCAGCGCAATTTCCATCCGAAAATTACGCTGGAACATCCCCTGCTTTTATACTACTATTACCGGTATGCATAGCGTCTATATGACTTAGAATATTGTTGAAGTACATTAGTAGAGAAAATAAACCTAAGGGTTCTCACGGAAATTGAACCCCAACAGCTTGCATGAAGCCCCAACACTGTTGGCAACAACAAGGTTGTTGGAAGTGGCCTAAACCACTACACTGTAGCAGGGTCTTTAAAAGAGACCCTGATTGTAGATAAATATGTCTATAAGTTAAAGACACCATTTGAGTATTTAGTCAAAATGTCATTCGGAACTGGTTGAATGACTTAACTCTGAGATGAATTTATATAAAAACAGGAGTCTTTTTCATTTTCTAGTATTTTTTCAGCTAATTGAAAAATAAATGTCATGAAAATGTTTTAAATGTCATTTTGTATGTTTTATGATTAAGCTTTGTTTTTAAGTGAACATTAAAATGAGTGATTTTAACAAAAATGCTTAAGTGTGTAGAACTGTTCAGAACTCTTCCTTAAGAGGGAAGATAATCGGTATGAGGCTGGGTAGCTCAGACAGTAGATCAGCGGAACCGGATATTCCAAGGGTCTGGACTTTGAGTCCTGGTAGGCTGCACAGTCTAATATACTGAAAATTGTAGCAGTATATTTTTGAGAAATCATTTATCAAAATTTGGAAAAAAGTGGGATTTTTCAATTGGGAATGTGTCTTTATAGCATGCAAAAAAGAATGAATAACAAGGTTTTCAGCTTGTACTTAATTAGGTCAACTTGTATCTCAGTGACTGTTTGAAATGGTCAGCTGTTACCTTGTTACATTTGTATTGATGAAATAAATACAGAAAGCCAACTTGTCAAATAATGTAGCTGATAGATTATTTGCATTGGTCAGCTTATGCCCTTGCTAGTTAAAGGTGCATGGTAACATTTAATGATACAAATAGACTTATGAATCAGTTGTCATAAATAAAATTAATAATAAACACTGCAGAAGACCTGTGAACAAAATACGTGATGTAATATTGTTACAATGTAAAAATACGACTCAAAATATTTGAAGCCAAAGTTGCTATATAGCATTGCTCTACTAGTACTAACGCAGTAAAATTCACTCACAGACCCAAAATGTGCTGATTAGTCTAAAATATTTCAAAGAAATTGTTGCTGGACAGTCATTTGTTGACATTACATGTATCTGGTAGTTCAATAAATATAAACCCTATCTGAGATATTGAGGTCTTCCATCCTGAACTGTGAATTGGCAGCTGTAACCGATGGATAAATTCCTAACGATGCTGTAGAATAGGCATTTTATCTGAGCCATTATAAATACAAAATCTACTATGGTGCTGGTATTAGAAAGGTATTGAATTGGCTACTAATTGTTATTTATAGTGATCAACTCTGTAGGTGATACTGTTAAACTCCAACAGGATCTTTAACAGGCTAGCTGAATGGGAGCAGAAGTGGAAAATGGCCTTCAACATTGACAAATGTCATATCATGCATGCATATTAATGGCCGCTCAAAGAAATCCCTTAAGACAGAATATACCTTGCATAATCAACCTCTCCAACCTGTCAATCAAGCTACTTATCTAGGGATTGAGATTACATCTGATTTATCATGGTCTGCTCACACTAACAAAATCACATCTAAAGCTAGCCAAACATTGGGCTTTTTAAAACGCAACCAACATTCAGCTTCTAAAGAAACCAAGACTGCAACATACAACTCAATTGTACACCCAACATTAGAATGTTCTTCTGCTGCCTGGGATCCTTACTTAAAGAAAGATATCGATAAGGCAGAAACTATACAGAGGCGAGCAGCTCGATTTGTTGCTAATGACTATTCTAAGGCACCAGGCTCAATGACAAAGATTCTAACATCATTTAATTGGCAATCCCTAGAACTAATAACAGGCTTGTACTCTTCGATAAAATAGCTAATCATTTAGTAGCAATGGACATAAACCAGTATTTACAACCATATACAAGACAATCAAGACATTACCATAACCAAGCTTACCACCTAGTACAATCATCTAATGATAAAATTAAGTATTCATTCTTTCCACGGACAGTCTACCTGTGGAATATGCTTCCACAGAATGTAGTCAGCGCTGACAAAGTCTCCGGATTTAAATCAGCGCTGGCTACATGGACTGCTCCATCAATAGAAAGCTAACAGCTTCCAATTGTGTTTGATCATTTCCACGTGATCAAGTTGTAAGTTTCTACAACTTTTTCAGATTTTTTTATTTCTACAATTTTTTAAAGAAATAGCATCTTTAACAAATATTTGTTAAAGCTTGCACTATATTACTGCATACACTATGTCTTAACAAATACTTTGAACAAAAACCAAATTGTTTTGGTGTAATATCAAGACTCTTTAACAATTATATGTTAAGATCGCTTTTGCTTAGACTATCATCAATTGGACATCAGAGTTTAACAAATCTTTGTTAAACTATTCTCGTCACTGGACAGAGATGTGGAAAGAAAATCGGCTGAATTGTTAACAATTATTTGTTAACATCTCTGTTCGCTGTTACTGAATCTACCGTCAGTCAGAGTTTAACAAATTTTTGTTAACGCTTATACTATTCTCTTCACTTGACAGAGATGTGGAAAGAAAATATGCCGAATTGTTAACAATAATTTGTTAACATCTCTGTTCTCTGTTACTGAATCTACCGTCAGTCAGAGTTTTACAAATCTTTGTTAAAGCTTATACTATTCCCATTGACAGAGATGCAGAAAGAAAATAGGCCGAATGCTTAACAATAATTTGTTAACATCTCTGTTCTGTTACTGAATCTACCATCTGTCAGAGTTTAACAAATCTTTGTTAAAGCTTATACTATTCTCTTCACTTGACAGAGATGTGGAAAGAAAATAGGCCGAATGCTTAACAATAATTTGTTAACATCTCTGTTCTCTGTTACTGAATCTACCATCAGTCAGAGTTTAACAAATCTTTGTTAAAGCTTATACTATTCTCATTGACAGAGATGCAGAAAGAAAATATGCACATAACAAATATTTGTTAACCATTATATGAGAATCGTCAGTTGGCAAAGATATTCAATGGGCATCAGCTGGATATCAATGATTTTAATCTTTAATATATTATCAGTCTGATTTCAAAAATAAACGAAAGTTTTATATAAAAAAATAAGTATATAATAGTGATTATTAGTTTGTAAAGATGGGGAATGAACGTCGAAGTGACCATGCATATTTCCCGTCAATTTTAAAAAGAAGCTAACATGCTCTGTGAATCAATCTTGAAAAAAAACCTTATATGCCATTTATAGAAACCATTATTACTTTAACCAGTTTTAAGCCATTACAAATATACTGTCATCAATTTGTTTTGCTGATAATCATAAATTTTCAAAAAAGATATTATATAAATTATATGTTTTGCTATCAAACTCTGGATCATATCAGTAACTGAATCATAACTTAATCAAATCAAGTCCCCAAAAACAAAATAAAATTAATTTGTGTGTAAACACAAAGCTAGTAAAATTTTATATTAATTTTTATTTACAACATTTTATTCAGTACTTGTCAAATAATTATTTTACTTACATAGTTTTCAAAAAAACACAAAAAATCGCTACAAAGATAATGAAGATTCAAATTTACAATCAAGATGATAATTATTTTCAGAAAGTAAAACATTAACATACTAAGAACAATTTTTAAGCAGTAACCCTAATGTGAAAGTAACAGAAAAGTATTGTTTCAAACTTGATTAATTTACACTAGTCGTGTCCATATGGATATAAAATCTGTACATTCTTTACAAGTCATGTCCATATGAATATATGCAGATAAAAATGTTCAGAAACGCAGGGTGACATCCGCAAATTAGCTCGAGAGTGCGTTGATCGGATATAATTTAAATCTGCCAATGAATTCTCTAGGTTACAGTGCCTGTTGTTATGTATCAAATGTCTCATATTGGCATTGCGTAACGAGGTCTCCCGTGGAAAGCGTGAAACGGGAAAACTAGAATTATCTGCAAGGTTTACTGAGCGTTTCTTTATTCCCTGAGCATATATTAGAATTTCTGTAGTTAAAAACATAACCGATGTCAAAATTAAGTTATTAGATTTTGCAATTTAAATAAATAGTGAAGGTTATTTCATCAGAAGATTTACACAGATATTGATATTGTGAAGTAAAGTAAAAATTTGAAATACCTGGAATGAATGTATCCTGACATAAATTAGCATTCTTGGTGTGGATACATTATTTTTCTACAACAGTATCTTTCATGACTAATACAGGAAGCAGGGAGAAAAACACACTTTGGATTTATTTCATTTATCATTTAAACAGTAACAGTCTGTACAGTTCCTCTGAAAGTCATCACAGTTAAATAACTTTTGAATCATAATAATCCTGTTTGAAAAACAGATTTACACACACACACACACACACAAATAATGTTTTATAAACCAGATAGATCAGTGCAGTCTTCTGTCATTTACTAAAAGAAAAACAAGTAAAATAAGATTTAAAATATACAGAAAGTAATAACAACAACTAAGTTTAATTAAATCTCACTCAAGCTATAAACATGCGATATCTAACATTTCACAGGAAGGCAAATATCAAGACACTTATTCTGTTTAAACATTGGATTTTCAATTCAAACACGGTGACCATTGGCCCCAGGTCACTCTTCTGAGGAAAGAATAGTATTGATGTAAAATGCTGTGAGCTAATGAAAGTGTTTATCACAAGAATTTAAACAACGGCCACCACAAGTCAACCTTTTTCCTATTTCCAAAGGCAAACACATCGGAAGAAGCACATTGTGGTGAAGGGTTTTCAAAGGCAACATCATTAAGATGATCAAATCCAACCATTAACAACAAAGTTATGGCCAATTTTAGCAATATTCAATAATTTGACTTTGAAGGTCAAGGTCATATAACGGTCAGGTTCAAGTTCAATTTAACCTTCTTGAAGGTATTGTCCAAGGGGTAGTTATGTCCAAGTATGAAGACAATACATCCATTAATAGCAAAGATATAGCCAAAATTAGCACTATCAAGGTCATTTAAAGGTCAAGGTCATATCTGAATAATTCAACATGTTGGTTTTGTTCTCAAGCTGAGTGTAACAGCTAAAATGACAGGTTTAATATCAAAACGAAAGAAAGAATAGAAAATTCTGCATGCCAAATACCAAACTTTAACGATATTTGAACAATCTTGGTAGAGGTCTACTAGACAATGCTATGCACCAACTTTCAAAGTTCTTTGCCTTGTGGTTTAAGACATGATTTTTTAAAGTTTTCATTCTTGTTGGCATAGCAACAACTCAGTTCAGAATAAAATGATTCTTTCTTCATTTCGCCACTCTTTTTTTTCAAATGCAATACTTTTTTTAGATTTGCACTTCTCTTTTTTATCTCGTTCCCACGACTTAGTAACTCGTTCCCACGAGATACTGACTCGTTCCCTCCAGTAAGTATCTCGTGGGAACGAGATAAAAAAAGTGAAGTGCAATTTAAAAAAAGAGTTGTGCATGTCACTTCTGTGCCTCTGTTTTTGCCATAGTGTACTCTCGTGGCCTGCTATTTACAAGACCACTGACATAACCAGATTTCATTAATTCTGAATTAATTTCAGACTCCCACTTTGAATACATTTAAATACTGTCCAGTCATGGAAATAAAGAAAACTTTATGCTGATCACTCTACACACACATATTCTCATGTATTAATCAATTTAGACTTAAACAATGAATGTAACAACGCGTTAACGTATAATGTACTGCACATCTTTTTGATTAGCTTGTTTGATATAAATTGAAAAATAATCCATAATTTAAAGAAGAACGTGACCAAATATTTCTTCTTTGACATAATTACACCCTGAGAGCGTTCATTTGGAATAAAATGCTATCCAACAAATAATGGTAAAACAATTCTCTATATAAAAACTAAAAATAATGTTTTCAGTTTGTCTGTTCTACTTAGAAGTTTAGACGCCTTGACACTGGGTTATATAATTAATTCAATATAATACAAATGGAGAACAGAATTTCTCCTAGTTATAGGGAATGCCTTAAGACACTTTTTATGTTTACTATTTATAAATATTAGATACTTCGATATGAACCTATTGAAACATGCATTTTAGATATTCACTACTAGTAACCAAAATCTAGTTGTTTTTTGCCCTCTAATTTTGCAGTGTGTAATCCACATCTGTACTTTCATTTCGCAGATGAAATGTTAGTAACAGCACTTTACTGAAAACTACAGAAAATGCAAAATACTCAGGGGTTAGTTTATGTAGTAGCCTCAACTGGTCATCCAAAATAAACGACCTCACAAACAAAGGGACAAAAGCAATCTGGGATTCATTAAAACACACAACAAACAGCTCAAAGAAACAGCATCCAAAAGATAAGTACGACACCGGTCGTTAGACTGGTTTCAAACCCGGCAATTAATGCTTTTCCTTAGTAATGTTAAAGCTAAGGGACTATGTTAAGTCCATTCCTAACAACAAATTTTATTTTTCTTGTCTGGGGTTGCTGGATAGAGGAAAAAATGTTGTTATTAGAGAAGTAAAAAGATTTAGTACATCAATGCAGTAACATACAAAGAAAAATATCATATAGACTGCAGCAGCGTTACGCAAACATGATGAACGAATGAAAATTGTCAACATGCTAGCAAAGGCGAAACCAAGCCAGTCTGGTAATGCTGTACAACATGAAAAATAGATAGGGTAGTGTCGATCACGATCACCTCGCACAAACAAGAAACAACAAAGGCAAAAACAAAACATCACATAAACTCATTCTTCCCACGGGCTATATACGACTCTGGAACGAGAGGTTAAACCTATCAGTTTTCATCAGTGAATTCAATATGATTTATGGATTTTATTATTTCACGATCAATGTTTAAGTAAGAATTCTTTAGTAAAAATCTCATTTACTTTATTTTTTATCATTGATTATTTCTAATGTTATGTCCCTGTCAGTATTGACTTTTGGGTTGTGTTAAGTTGAACTTGACATTTGATACAATGAGCTCAAAATCATCAGGATTTATCTACATGCCCCACAATTTTGTAAAGGATTCTTGAATGTCCAGGAAGCAGTTATGAATGGAAACCACTTTCTAAGCTGTTAGTCTCATTTAAGAATCTTATTTGGGTTATGCCCCTTAGGGCATCACCCAGTATACTGGCGAGTTTTCAAAATGCGACAGAGCGCCTATTGAAAAAGAATATGGAACAGAGCGTCTAGATCCGGAGACATTCGGAACACCTCGGGCGACATCAAGAAGTCGAAGTTGTCGGAAAAGACCGAGTTGTTACAATTGGATGCGGAGATTTTCTGACATCCTTATTCTGCGGCCCTGCGATCCTATTTGCGGTCCTATTTGCGACCCTAGCTTTAACAAAGTGCAATCATATGATTAAGGAAGCTGCATTCATTGTATTGAATCTGATTGTATCAGTGACAGTGGCAAATATATGTTTGTGTTTTTAGGTAAATGATGTGTTTAAATTCAACAGAGAAATTGATTGTAATGTACATATAATTTTGCATAATTTTTAAAAAACGACAGAAATAAAATTGAAATCTATTTACTGCACAAAGAAAACAGACAGACAATTCAGACTTTAGGATTTTCGCAACTGTTTTGCCGTAGAAACATGTTTCACACTATAATCATTTGATATAAACATTAGATTTGACATTTTTAAACGAAGCCGCATTAAATGAATGTTTAGAACTTCAACAATTTGAACAATTTCGCAGAATTCAGAAAATGCATATAATGTCAGCAGGTGATGTGAGCGTTGCTAAATTAACTGTATATTCCTTTTTTCTATTTGAGTTTATTTCTCGTCGGTACGTGTTGATCATTTGACCGACGTCCCATAGAGAGGTTAGCTTTTTTAGGATGTTGGGTATAGTGCAAGACAAGAAAGCATCTCATTTCAATGACGCCTCTAGTTCTTTTGCATGCTCAGTGTATAGCACTAATATATAGGACCCCTGGAATATCAGTTCAGTGCGTTACCACTGCTCCTGCAGGCTACTGGCTTGTTGAAATGTGACAACAAAAATGCAAAATACAGTTGTTTCATTTCAAATGTGTAAGTAAATATATAATGCACGCCAGAAATGTTAGTCTTGTAAATTATAAGATTGTCATGCTGTTCCCTCTTTAATTTTCCCTTTTTAGCTCTATTTACGACACTTTAATAATTTCTAAAATAGATGATCGTAGTTGTCTTGAGTTCTCAAAGATTTTATTTTTATATTTTTATAGTGTATTCTTTATATTCTGTGCTCGTAAACACTGATAATACTATATATTCTAAAAAATTACTTGCTTTGTTCACACACTGACAAATTTACTAACATAGACTGAAATATTAAAGGAAGAGGACAACTATCAATATCGCAAGGAATGTTGCATAAAGATTTGATCATATGTAAACTTCATTTATTTGGCATAACCCATTGGATGTTTTTTTAAGCAGCCAACTTGTTCATTTAGACGTTTATAATGTGCCATTTGCGTGAATCAATATCTTGAAGCGGAAAAGATACCTGGACTCATTCCCTTGTGAGTTTGACTTTTGACGCTGTACGTAAAAAAAACGTATCTATGGCTTCATTTATTTATCCCCCCGCCAAAGGCGGAGGGGATATTAGGAATGCCCTTCGTCCGTCCGTGCTTCCGTGCGTCTGTGCATCCGTGCGTCCGTCCGAAACAATTTTGTCCGGAGCATAACTCCAAAACTATTTGAGGGATTTTATTCAAACTTCATACACTGACAGAGCACATTGGTAGGTAGTGCAATGTGAAAGTGCAATAACTCTACCTTGCCCTCTTTTAGAGTTATTCCGCTTTATCAAATTTACTTGATAAATTTTGTCCGGAGCATAACTCCAAAACTACTTGAGGGATTTTATTCAAACTTCATACACTGACAGAGCACATTGGTAGGGAGTGCAGTGTGCAAGTGCAATAACTCTACCTTGCCTATTTTTTAGAGTTATTCCCCTTTATCAGAATTACTTGATAAATTTTGTCCGGAGCATAACTCTAAAACTACTTGAGGGATTTTATTCAAATTTCATACACTGACAGAGCACATTGGTAGGTAGTGCAGTGTGCAAGTCCAATAACTCTACCTTGCCTATTTTTTAGAGTTATTCCCCTTTATCAGATTTACTTGTTTACATTTAAAAATCCCAGCATATACATGTATATCTAATTCTTGAATTCTTGAACTTATTATCCCCCCGCCAAAGGCGGAGGGGATATTAGAAATGGTCTCTGTCCGTCCGTGTGTCTGTCCGTTCCAGTTTTGTCCGGAGCATAACTCCAAAAGTACTTGAGTGATTTTCTTCAAACTTCATATACTGAAAGAGCACATTTAGAGGAGGTGCAGTGTGAAAGAATAATAACTCTTCCTTGCCTACTTTTAGTATTATTCCCCTTTATCAGATTTAATTGAAAAACTTAGTCCGAAGCATAACTCCAAAAGTGCTTGAGCGATTTTCTTCAAACTTAATACACTGACATAGCACATTGGTAGGAAGTGCAGTTTGCAAGAACAATAACTTTACCTTGCCTATTTTTTGTGGGATTTTCTTCAAACATTATTACATTGAGTGTTTGAAAGCACAACCTTTAGGTAGCTTCTTCCCGGCGGGGGGATTAACCATGTGTAACATGGCTCTTGTTAGTATGCCCAACCATCCTATAAATTTGATGTGGTCTACCGACCAATATCTGCAAAAATGTTTATCCCCCCTTCTTTGAGAGTGGACATAACTCGGATCTTAGATATTTATGAACGCTACTGATATTCAAGTATTAACAATAACAGTTGATTAAATTATTAAATGGCATAAACACAAGTAAATTTAGAGTTCAGGCTGTCTTCACACATCACTGAAATTGAAAAAGGGAGGAATAAAGGAAAGAAAATGTACGAACAATATCTAGAATGAATATAATTGAAGATGAAAATCATTTCTATAAGTGTACCCCAAATATTAAGACTAAAGAAGGAAATGTCTTAAACCGTGACAACAGCAAACGTAATACCTAGTAAAAAATTACAAAGAAGTTAATTTATCGAAATATTTCTTTGAATGAACCATCTAACGCATTGTCAGTTAAAATATCCAGATACTACGTAATTAGGTGTAAAACCCGGAAAAGTCCCGGAAAAAACATCGATTTTCCGGAAGTCATTTAAGATGTTAGCTATTTCCCGCTCCATTATTAGTCAAGAACAACCCAAACTAAAAACAAATAGCAATGCAATCTGGTCTAAAATCTCCTTTAAAGGTATTAGAGACATTTATATATCTTCCTATTATAAACCTCATGAGAACGATGAGGAGTCCCTAGCTTACTTATGGTCAACCTTAAAAAAAAATTCCCAGTAATAGTTCAGTCTGGATCTTGGGTGACTTTAACATGCCCAGTATTAATTGGTCAACTGAATCCATTACAGAAGGCTGTAGACATAGAAACATCTATACTTCCCTATTAGAAAACCTCCTAAATTTCAATCTTCAACAGATGGTCACTACTCCCACGAGAGGAAATAACACTCTTGATCTTTTCTTAACAAATATGCCAAGTCAAGTCCATAGTACCACTACACTACCCCCACTAGGAACCTCAAATCACAACATTGTTTTCCATGAGATGAAGGTTGATAGAGGCCGCCCTATTCAAACCGTAAGAGAAGTTAAGTGTTATAAGAAAGCAAATTGGTCATGCCTCAAAAACGACTTTAATGTTTATGCTCTATCCTTCCTGGCCCAAAACCATACTGACCCGAATTCTGCTTGGTCGTCATTTAAGAGGGAGCTAATACGTTTAAGTTCGATCCATATTCCTACCAAGTTAACTAAGACACGTCGTGATCTGCCTTGGATAAACCCCGCCATCATACGCCAAATAAGGAAACGTGATCGACTTTACTCCAAACTCAAAAAGTCAACCACTCCATCACCTGCCCTGCTAAATAAGTTTAAGAAGCTTAGAGGCTAAATCCAAAGAGTTATTAGGAACTCATACTGGTTGAATTTAGACAAGATCATATTCTCAAATGACTCACAACCAGGGGCGAATAAGAAATTCTATTCTTTCGTCAAATCCAATAAGAGTGAAAATTGTGGAGTAGCCCCCCTCAAGAGTGATGGTCAAACATTCACCGACGCCAAGACCAAGGCGGACATACTAAAAAAACAGTTTGAGTCAGTATTCTCTCGTCCACAGCCACTAAGTCTTGCTCAGTCCTGTAAACAAATACTCACTCCACAAAATCATCCAAGGATGCCCAATGTCATTATCACCGAGGATGGAGTACGGAAACTCCTTAAAGGTCTAATCCCCAGTAAAGCCTCGGGACCCGACCAACTATCCCCAAGGTTACTAAAGGAACTTCATAATGAAGTAGCCCCAGTCCTTACTTATATCTTTCAAATCTCCCTGAAATCAGGTATTGTCCCCAATGACTGGAAGCATGCCGTCATTGCTCCCGTTTATAAAAAAGGCCCAAAATGTAAACCCAGTAATTATAGACCCATCTCCTTAACCTGTAATGCCTCTAAGCTCATGGAGCACATACTTGTCTCCAATATCATGTCTTTTTATGACAAACATGATATATTAAGTCCACATCAACACGGCTTCAGGTCAAAACACAGCTGTGAAACCCAGCTCATAAGTTTTTCCCAGGAAGTCCATGACAAATTAGAACAAGGCCAGCAAACCGATATTATAGTCATGGACTTCAGCAAAGCATTTGACAAAGTCGATCATCATAAACTTCTTGTCAAACTTGAGAGATTAGGTATTAATTCCGAGAGTGTTTCTTGGATCAGGTCATTTCTTTATGGTCGCACCCAGCAGGTTGCGGTAGAAGGTCAAATCTCGAAAAGCCTACCAGTCCTATCAGGTGTCCCCAAAGGCTCGGTCCTTGGGCCTTGCCTATTCCTCTCATACATTAACGACCTACCTGACAGTGTAAAGGGCAAAGTTAGACTATTCGCAGACGATACAATAGTATATCTAACCATCAAATCCACCGGAGATGCCGAAACCCTTCAAATGACCTTCATAGTCTTGAAAACTGGGAATCTGATTGGTCCATGGAATTCAACCCTGATAAATGTGAAATCCTTAGAATCAGCCGAAAAAAACATCCTATCATATTCCCTTACAAACTTCATGGTATTGAACTGAAAGCCACAGAGGGCAGCTAAATATTTAGGCGTAACAATAAGTAAAGACCTTTCCTGGACCAATCACATCAACAACATAACATCTAAAGCCAAAAATTCACTCAGGTTCATTAAAAGAAATGTTAAAACTTCAAATAAAAAGGTCAAAGAAACTGCCTACAAAACTTATGTAAAGCCCCAGTTAGAATACTGTTCTACGGTTTGGCATCCTTGGCAAAATATTTAATCTATAAATTAGAACAAGTTCAAAGATCTGCCGCCAGATATGTAACTAATGATTATAATTACACCAGTAGTGTGTCCCAAATGTTGTTGGATCTAAAATGGCAAACCCTAGAACAAAGACGTAACATCAGCTCTGTCACTTTTTTGTATAAGATCCAACACTATCTTGTTAGGGTTGACCATCACCACCTGACACCCACAAGAAACCTGAACTATCTTATACCACATTCAAGGACACAATATCATTCCCACTCATTCTTCCCAAGAAGTATTCGTCTGTGGAATGGTCTACCTGTGTCCTTGCAAGCTAGTCCCAGTATAGACACCTTTACTGGGCAGCTGCATCCTTTCCACCAGTTCTAAATCTATACACTGTTTTTACCTTTTAACTTTAGTTTTGTAGTTTCTTTTATCTTGAAATTCTAGTAACTTTGCACTTAACATATCTTAACAGCTATTCCCAGACAACGCGCCTGCTGAGTATAATCAATTGTTGATTGTGAAGCAGTACAATGTAGATGTAGATGTAGATACTCAATGGGCCCGTGTGTTAAAGAAAGTCGCTTTTTTGTGATATTGTCTGTTTTAAATACTGTAACTTTTCTACATTCTCAGAAAAGTGTTGAACTGTCAAAATAATACAAGTTAACATTTGACCTTAATGTGTTGGGGCTATAAATGTGTTACACCTTATGTTAACGGTAAACTTCACCATTATGATAAGCGCTCACTAAAAACACGTGCGATTTTGTCATTACTGCGTGACCTTGCTCGTTCTTGCCGTCGTTTAGTGGCCATTGTTTGCTCTTGCAGATGTACATGGTGCAGTTGTAGGTGATGTTTCGATGTTTTGTTTGATTTCATTGTAATGAAACAGAGAAAAGGTAAACTTTTTGTTGTAATACATTTTAGTAATGCTAAATTATCATAGTTCTATTACGTGGTTTCCCAAATAATGATGTTATGCTATTTTACTAAATGTCAAAATGCATAAATGTTCTCCATGAACAGATGAAAATACGCTTATTCTGTAAGAATATTATCTCTTATCAAATACTCACTTCATTAAAGATTTTGTATTACGTCAAAGCAACATATTTGTGAAATGGTCAGTGTGTAAAAAAGAACATTACATTATAAGCCATTTTTGTTAAGAAAGGTATAAGGTGGTGGTGAGGAAGTTACTATGGTAAAAATATGAGACACAGTTACCATGATGCCATCTCGCAGAAGGTGATTATACTGGTAAGAATCTGGAACTGGAAAAGTTCACCACAAAACTTTGAGTCAAATTGCACGTCTTGTTTCTGTCTGGGAACAACATATTAAACCCCTGTTATATTAGGTCCCAGTTTTTGTTTTCAATGGAAACATGTTGAGTAATTTTCTTGTATATTTAGTTACGAGACTGGAATTGGCAAACAGTTGAAGGTGCTATAATGATGGTTGGACAAAGGAAAACAGATGTTGATGTTTGGAGGAAGGTGGTGCGACAGAAGTGGGCTGAGTATCGATGAAAATTACAGATGAGTAACACTTAGTTTTTTTAGAGGATTTTAAGAATCCAATTCCAAATTTTGTTGATGTAAATTTGTAGTTATAAGCTACTCGCTTACTGTTTCAAAGCAAATTTGACTTCTAAACTCTGATAATTTTGTACATTTCAAAGATGTTTCGGGATATTACTCAATTTGTTAGGTTATAACTTCTTTTTTGCCTGCTGCTTATTTTGAAAAATTTGAAGCCAAATAATTTTATGCTACTGGTTCTTTGTTCTTCCATTCATCTGTCTTTTGTTATATTAAGCTCACAAATAACCATGAACATCATAAGGTGATGAATATTTGAAACAGTTAACTGTAAGAAGTCAAGTTTTTCTTTGAAATAGTAAACGGGTATCTTTAAATGTTAAATGACATTGCACCATTCTAGCAAAATTTGCAGGTATCAACAGTTGATCCAGAAACCCTTTTCTCCTGTTTAGAAAGTATATTGTCAGCCAATGATCTGTCTGTGCCAATATTCAGGGCTTTATGAGCTGGTGTCCTCATGTTTGAAAGGTAGTTTCATACATGGAAATCACATGAAATGACAAACCCCTAAAACACCAAATGGACTAAAGTTCATGTCATATAGACACCAGTGTGATCACTTTTATGCATCTGTCTGTCCACTACTGCCCAGGTTTACACCTGCTGGTTGAACTTCTTACAAAACTTTAATACATGTCAGGGCAAAACAGGAACATTGCCCAAATCTGCACATGGGCAGTTTTCTGTGACTTACAGTTTACCCACAAATCCTAAAAAATTATTGAAATATTGAGCATTCAAATGCTTTAAATATAAGCAGGAAAATTCATCAAAAATAATCTGTAACTGATTGTCACAGAAATGTTAGGTACCTAACTCTGAAAACTGTTTACTTCACATAATTGGGCAAGTTGCATGTCTGTGGACATTAGAACTGAAATGAAATTGAATTTGTTTTTGCCATTTTTTTGCAGTTTAACAAGATTCAGTAGGGAATCCATTGGGGTTTGTTTAAATGCAACATCATAATAGTTTGTATTTCTTTTACTTAAAAAAGGCAATGTGTTAAACACAAGAAATTGTCCTGAATATGCCTGTGTTCATTTTCTACATGTTGTGTTGATGTGTTAGGCATTTGACTGGGCACTTACACAAACATTGAGTAGAACTAAGATAATATTTAGTTCAAAATGTAATAACATTTAGCCTTTATTTTAAATGAAAAAAAAATGTGATGAAAAATAAATATATTTACAAGATGGCCGGGACATATTTTTCATTCTGTTATTTTTTCACACATAAATCTACTCTGAGTCTGCCACCCTATGTAGAGAAATTGTTACTTTTATCTGCCTGCAATGTTTATGAATATTGTCTGGTAAAATTTTGACAGATTTCAGTAGTATAACTGAATATTATTTGTTATGTTCAACACATTTTCATCTGCATATGTCATATACTTTCTGATTTGCATTGAACATTCGAAGTCTCAGATATTAAGTTATGGTACAAGAACTGTGCAATTTGCCAGAGTATAGGATTTTTATTCCAAGTATCAAAGTATTTTATTTACACGACCTGACAAATTTAGTGCCGATAAGCATTTTCAATTGATCGTACTTCGTCTATAGTCTTTAAAGCCTTTTCTCAGTATTGTAAAGGTTTTAACGACAATGCTTCCGAATACATTTTTGTCTATCTTTTATTAATAAATATACATTTTGAATGATCCACTATTGTTGTCTGCGTCAAATATTCAAAACTGATCATATGACATTGATGACTGTTTCATGGATATTAGCGAAATGTGTTCAGCATTTCCAAAGCAATTTAAGACTGGTGAGTCATAAAATATTTTTGATAATTTAATCCCGATGTATCTAAATGACATCTTGCCATCCATGAAAAATAACCACGCAGATAGCGTGTTGATAATATTTTGAAGCATTCTAGAGTTCTCATTTCGTTATCTTTTATGATGATTTTGGGCAGTATTATAACTTTAATAGTTATCCCATTCTTAACTATCAAGTCGGGCATCCTGTCTCTATTGACAGCTCCTGTTTTAAAGTGGCTCTGCTGGGGGTATAGTGGTACAATAAAAAAAAATTAATCAAAAGTAAATCGGTCTGCTTGGACCAGTGCTCAGTTAATTTACCTGGCAGTTGGTTTTTGGTAGGTAACAGTACACCAAATTTTTTTCAAATATGGAACACAAGTTTGGCAGAGAAAATAGAAATAAAACCTCATCCAAATTTTTATTTTTAGCTCACCTGAGCATGCTCATGTGAGCTTTTAGGATCCTTGATTGTCCGGCGTCCGTCCGTCCGTCCGTCCGTCCGTCCGTCGTCCACAATTCATTCAAACAACATCTCCTCTGAAACCACTGGGCAAATTTAATGAAACTTGCCTAGAATGTTCCTTGCGTGAAGCTCTACCAAGTTTGTTCAAATGGTTCCGGTTCATTGCATTTCTGGGTCACAGGAGCTAAAAACAGATTTTACAAGTTGGATCTTTAAAAATCTTCTTGTCAGAAACCACAAGGCCTGGAGCTTTGATATTTGGTATAAAGCATCATCTAGTTGACCTCTACCAAGTTTGTTCAAATCATGGCCTCTGGGTCAAAAATGGCCCCGCCCCAGGGGTCACAGGTTTTACATAGAGTTATATAGGAAAAACTTTAAAAATCTTCTTGTCAGAAACTGTAAGGCATAGAGCTTAGATATTTGGTATAAAGCATCATCTAATGGACCTCTACCCAAGTTTGTTCAATCATGGCCTCTGGGTCAAAAATGGCCCCGCCCCAGGGGTAGCTTGTTTTACATAGAGTTATATAGGAAAACTTTAAAAATCTTCTTGTCAGAAACCGTAAGGCATAGAGCTTAGATATTTGGTATAGCATCATCTAGTGGACCTCTACCAAGTTTGTTCAAATTATACCTCTGGGGTCAAATTTTGCTCCACCCTGGGGTCATTGGTTTTACATAGGCTTATATAGGAAAATCTTAAAAAATCTTCTTGTCTGAACCACAAGGCCCTGAGCCTTAAGATTTGGTATGTAGCATTGTCTAGTGGACCTCTACCAAGTTTGTTCCAATTATACCCCTGGGGTCAAATTTGGCCCCAACCCGGGGTCATTGGTTTTACATAGGCTTATATAGTGAAAACTTTGAAAATCTTCTTGTAGAAGGAGAAGTAACATTTTCAGTCCAAATAATCTGGAAATTTGTCAGACAGGTTGTTTCTATGATTTCTAGCTCAAGTTCGAATATGGGTCATCTGGGTTCAAAAACTAGGTCACAGAGCCCAAAAATAGAAAAACCTTGTTAACACTCTAGAGGTTACATTTTCAGTCCAAATATCCTGGAAATTAGTCAAAAAGGTTGTTTTGATGATTTTTAGCTCAAGTTCAAAATTGGGTCATCTAGGGTCAAAAACTATGTCACAGAGCCCAAATATGGAAAAACCTTGTTAACACTCTAGAGGTAACATTTTCAGTCCAAATATCCTGGAAATTTGTCAGAAAGGTTGTTTCAATGATTTCTAGGTTAAATTTGAATATGTGTCATCTGAAATCAAAAACTAGGTCACAGAGCCCAAAAATAGAAAAAAAAACTTGTTAACACTCTAGAAGCTACTTTTCAGTCCAAATATTCTCGAAATTTGTAAGAAAAAATGTTTTAATGATTTCTAGCTCAGATTCGAACAAAGGTCATCTGGGGTCAAAAACTAAGTCACAGACCCCAAATATGGAAAAAGGGTGTTAACACGCATCGAGTTAACATTTTCAGTTCAAATAACCTTGAAATTTGTCAGAAAGATTGTTTTAATGATTTCTAGCTCAGTTTTGAATATGGGTTATGTGGGGTCAAAAACTAGGACACAGGGCCAAAAAGTAGAAAATCCTTGTTAATGCTCTAGAGGTTACATTTTCAGTCCAAATGTCCTTGAAATTTGTCAGAAAGGTTGTTTCAATGTTTTCTAGCCCAGATTAGGATATGGGTCATCTTGGATCAAAAACAAGGTCACAGAGCCCTAAAATGTAAAAACCATTTTAACACTCCAGAGGTTACATTTTCAGTCCAAATATCCTGGAAATTTGTCAGACAGGTTGTTTTGATAATTTCTAGCTTAAGTACTAATATGGGTCATCTTTGGTCAAAAACTACGTCACAGAGACCAAATATGGAAAAACCTTGTTAACAATCTAGAGTTAAGATTTTAATTCCAAATAACCTGAAAATTTGTCAGAAAAGTTGCTTCTATGATTTCCAGCTCAACTTTGAATATGGGTCATCTGGATTAAAAAACTAGGTCACAGAGCCTAAATATCGAAAAACTTTGTAAACACTCTAGAGGCTACATTTTCAGTCCAAATGTCCTGGAAATTTGTCAGAAAGGTTGTTTTGATGGTTTCTAGCTCAGGTTTGGATATGGATCATCTGGGGTCAAAAACTAGGTCACAGAGCCCAAATATGGAAAAACCTTGTTAACACTCTAGAGGCTACGCTTTCAGTTCAAATAACCTTGAAATTTGTCAGAAAGATTGTTTCAATAATTTCTAGGCCAAGTTTGAATATGGGTCATCTGGGGTCAATTAACCAGGTCCATAGCAACTTTGTTAAAAGCAGTCATATTCAGGTGAGCGATATAGGGCCATCATGGTCCTCTTGTTATTTTGATTTTGTGATAACGACTGGCT
The DNA here is from genome assembly GCA_012932295.1 of Cyclina sinensis. NCBI lineage: Eukaryota > Metazoa > Mollusca > Bivalvia > Venerida > Veneridae > Cyclina > Cyclina sinensis. The sequence goes on from JAAONU010000087.1 coordinate 102,330, forward strand.
TTTCTGTTAACCAGTCAATAACAGAAAACTACAACCTAATTTCCTCAACCAGATCGAAAAAGTAAGAAGTTTTTTCGGGTACCTGTGTTACATTAATCTACTGTCTGCAAGAATAACATATGGTAAAGATCCATCATTTTCATATCTGGATATTTTCTCTTGATTTAATGGTTCTCACAATTATACATTTTTTTTCCTGATTTTTAGCTCACCTGAGCACAAAGTGCTCATGGTGAGCTTTTGTGATCGCCTGATGTCCGGCGTCCGTCGTCCGTCGTCCGTGCGTGCGTCGTCAACTTTTTCTTCAAACAACTTCTTCTCCTGAACTGCTGGGCCAATCTTGCTAAAACTTGGCAGGAATGTTACTTGCATGAAGCTTTACCAAAATTGTTCAAATGGTTCTCAGGTCAATTGCATTTCTAGGCCACAGGAGCTAAAAATAGATTTCAAAGTTGGAACTTTAAAAATCTTCTTCTCCAGAACTACAAGGCCTGGAGCTTAGATATTGGTATGAAGCATCATCAGGTGGACCTTTACCAAGTTTTTTCAAATCATGACCCCTGGGTCAAAAATGGCCCTGCCCCAGGGGTCACAAGTTTTACATAGAATTATATAGGAAAAACTTTAAAAATCTTCTTGTCAGAAACCACAAGGCCTAGAGTTTAGATATTTGGTGTGCAGCATTGTCCAGTGGACCTCTACTAAATTTCTTCAAATCAAAGCCACTGGGTCAAAATAGGCCCCACCCTGGGGGTCAATTGATTTTACATAGGCTTATAAAGGAAATCTTTAAAAGTCTTCTTCTCAGAAACCACAATGCCTACAGCTTAGATATTTGGTTTGTAGCATTGTCTAGTAGACCTCTATCAAGTTTGTTCAAATTATGTCCCCTGGGTCAAAATTGGCCACGCCCCAGGGTTCTCTTGATTTACATATAGTTATATAGGAAAAACATGAAAAATCATTTTTCTCCGAAACTAATAGGACTAGACCTTAGATATTTGGTGTGGAGTATTGTGTTGAGAACCTTTACCAGTATTGTTTATATGTTGGCCCCGGGGTCAAAATTGGCCCCACCCCGGGGGCCCTTAATATGTAAAAAAGGCAATCTTTAAAATCTTCTTACTGGAAACCTCAATGCTTACAGCTTAAATATTTGGTATGGATCATTGTCTTGTGGATGTCTACCAAGTTTGTTCAAATTATGTCCCCTGGGTCAAAATTAGCCACGCCCCAGGGTTCTCTTGGTTTACATATAGTTATATAGGAAAAAACATGAAAAATATTTTTCTTCCAAACTAATAGGACTAGACCTTAGATATTTAGTCTGGAGTATTGTGTTGAGAACCTTTACCAGTATTGTTTATATGTTGGCCCCGGGGTCAAAATTGGCCCCGCCCCGGGGGCCCTTAATATGTAAAAAGGCAATCTTTAAAATCTTCTTACTGGACACCTCAATGCCTACAGCTTAGATATTTGGTATGCAGCATTGTCTAGTGAACCTCTACCTAGTTTGTTTGAAAAATGTCCCCGGGGTCACTATTGGCCCTGCCCGAGGGGTCACAAGTTTTAAATAGCAGTATAGAAGAAAATCTTTAAAAATCTTTTTGTCTAAAACCACAAGGCCTAGAATTTTATAATTTGGCATGAAGCAAGCTTTATCAAGCTTTTTGAAATTATTAGATAAGGTTAAAGGTCAGGGAGGCTAAAAATAGATTATCTACTGTACCTCATAGAACCTTCATTTATAGACCAATATCTTTGATATTTAGTATATAGGTTCCTTGCATGGACGTCTACCTATGGGTAGGGTTTGAGGTCACTGGGTCAAGGTCAAGGTCACCATAGCTTATGATAGATATTTCTACTTTCTGTCATAGAGCCTTTATTTATTGACTGATATTTTACATATTTGGTTTGTAGGCACTTACATATTTTCAATTAAAAAATGAAATACTGCTTAACAGCAAACCTACAGCCAAAGTACTCAGGTGAGCGATCCAGGGCCATCATGGCCCTCTTGTTTACATTTTACCAGTGAAGCACATATGTATATTGCTAATATACATACCTGAGTGAAGTAAGAAAAAGTAAATTTCTGGAAAAAATTCAAACCTCTTAGGCCTTGTCTGAAACCACATGACCCAGAGCACATTAATTTATGTTGCATTGTTTAATCAAACTTTACAAAGATTAAATGCTCAAATCAGGCCATTATCATCCAGTCATTATTGGTCCCACCCAGTAGTGTAAGGTATGAACTTGTTTTGCATAAAGATACTTTCGAAAATGTTATGAAGTCTTCTTGTCTGAAACTACTGTGCCTAGAGCTTTCATATTTAGCATGTTGCATTGTCTGGTGGATCTTGACAGCAATTGCAGTAATGCATCTGAGGATAGGTCACATATTTTATATTGAGATACCTAGGAAAATGCATAATAAAAAAGAAAGGTTAATGTCTGAAACCATATAGTGCCTAGAGTTTTCATGTATTGCATATTGAATGTGAAAAGTTCCCTAAAATTAAGCCTCCTGGGATTAGTATTGGACCTGCCTAAGGGGTTAATGTTTTATACAGAGATATATTGGAGTAACAGATCTTTTGGTCTTAACAAGGTCTAGAGCTTCAAATTTTGCTTTAATTAAACGTCCCTAGTTTTCAGCTTAACAAAGATTGCTAAAATCATGCCTACTGGATCATCATTGAAAGAAATCAAAATTGTTTGGCAAATTGGCAGAATTGCTCACCATAATAAGATGATGTAAAAGGTGCAGGCTTCATCTGGCTGGGATTACTTAGAAGTTGCATGTCATACTGATGTATTGTGTGAATATTTTGTGTGCCCAAACTGTATCCCTTGAACTGGTTGAAGGAAATTTAGATTGTTTGGCAGAACAGTACACCATAGTTAGATGATGTGCAGAGTGCAGGTTTCAGCTGACATGGACCAAGGTCAAGGTCACATTTACAGGCCACATGATTCACTCTGTCTTTTTAACTGCTTGAAGGAAATTGAAAGTATTTGAAATTTTGTGTCTTCTCTAGATCACTCTAACTGTTGGATGGAAATTGAAAATATTTTCAGATAATTTTACTGTATTTTGATGATGTGTTGAGCACATGTTTTGCCCAACTCAGGTCATGGTCGAGGACACACTTAGAAGCTATTTGTCATACTGATATAATCTTTGAATATCTCTTGCACTGCTAAAGGTAAAACATGACTACAAACTCATCAAGAAACAATAAATATTTTGAACTTCTTTTACAGACATTGTTATAGTGTTGTCCTTAAAAATGAGAATTGCCACTGTGAGTCCTTTGGTCATATATTGCCACACCTCAGCAGAGCTCTTGTTTATTTGATTTTGGAATGAGAAGTTCTGAAAAAGGTCGAAGTGAAGTGAGCCTTTGTTTTGGATGCCCTAGATGATGGTTGTATGTTTTTTATCTCATCCTTGAAGAAGTTCCAACTTTTAGTCTATAATCATGACCAAGCTTTGAAAATGTTTCCTGGCAATCAGCTACATCTTTCTGAGATTTAAAGCCCTCTTACAAGATTAATGACCTCTCTGGGAAATGGTTTTTATAATTCAGTCTTTGTATATGCTCTTTTCATGGGCATCTGATTATCTTACACATTATCTGTCATTTTGAACATGTGTATACATGAAATATACACTAAAGTCTTAATAACCAAACATATATAATTATGTTTGTGAGGTGTTAGAATATATACTTCTTTATTAGAAAAAAATAGCACAACTTCCTTGTTGCTTTTCATGCCTGAGGTTGCTTGTGCAATTTCATCTTCTATTTAAAGTAGAGGTGTGGCTTTTTCTTTTTAATTGCTTTTAAATTAGTAAAGTCCTTCATTCCTATCTTGAATGTATTCTGAAATTTGCATTTAGACATGTAATACTTAATTGCTGTTTGAAGTTTTGGATGTTGTTTTGTTCAGCTGCCACTGAAAGAACCAAACAGCATTAATTCAGCAACTTAGTCATGTTAGTAATGCTTCATCTTGGATAAACCAGAACCTCTTCGATATTTACATTGTATTTTGCTGTAACTTATTGAAGGCTGAGGTTAAATCTAGAAAGACTGCTATCAAGTAACTGTTATTTAGTTGTGCTCTTCTACAATCAGATTCTAAACGCACTAGATTATCTTCACAAGAATGATGTGCTCTACAGCCTGATGATATTTAGAAATTAAGTTATGCTTCTGTAAAAAGTTGCAGAGTCTTGGTTTTATCATTTTTTGCATAAGTTTAGTGAATGTAGACGTGAGTGATATAGGACGATAAGTTTAGTGAATGTAGACGTGAGTGATATAGGACGATAAGTTAGTGAATGTAGACGTGAGTGATATAGGACGATAAGTTTAGTGAATGTAGACGTGAGTGATATAGGACGATAAGTTTAGTGAATGTAGACGTGAGTGATATAGGACGATAAGTTTAGTGAATGTAGACGTGAGTGATATAGGACGATAAGTTTAGTGAATGTAAGACGTGAGTGATATAGGACGATAAGTTTAGTGAATGTAGACGTGAGTGATATAGGACGATAAGTTTAGTGAATGTAAGACGTGAGTGATATAGGACGATAAGTTTAGTGAATGTAAGACGTGAGTGATATAGGACGATAAGTTTAGTGAATGTAAGACGTGAGTGATATAGGACGATATGAGGCTGGTTCTTCCTTTGGCTTGTTCGGTTTTAGATATGAGGCTGGTTCTTCCTTTGGCTTGTTCGGTTTAAGCAGAGGTATTATAACAGCCTCACTCCAGGATTGAGGCTGGTTCTTCCTTTGGGCTTGTTCGGTTTTAACAGAGGTATTATAACAGCCTCACTCCAGGATTGAGGCTGGTTCTTCCTTTGGCTTGTTCGGTTTTAACAGAGGTATTATACTGGCCTCACTCCAGGATTGAGGCTGGTTCTTCCTTTGGCTTGTTCGGTTTTAACAGAGGTATTATAACGGCCTCACTCCAGGATTGAGGCTGGTTCTTCCTTTGGCTTGTTTGGTTTTAGTAGAGGTATTATAACGGCCTCACTCCAGGAATGAGGTTGGTTCTTCCTTTGGCTTGTTCGGTTTTAGTAGAGGTATTATAACGGCCTCACTCCAGGATTGAGGCTGGTTCTTCCTTTGGCTTGTTCGGTTTTAGTAGAGGTATTATAACGGCCTCACTCCAGGATTGAGGCTGGTTCTTCCTTTGGCTTGTTCGGTTTTAACAGAGGTATTATAACGGCCTCACTCCAGGATTCTGGTGTATTTCCAGTTCGCCAAGACTGATTGAATAAATTTAAGAGGGTATTCTTTGCACTGTCTTGGAGATTTCTTAAAACAGAATAGTGAATGCCGTCCTCACCAGGGGCACCATTTTTAAATGTTGTCAACGCCCTGTTAAGTTCAAACATATTAAAGTCATCATTAAAAGCTGAATCTGTAAATTGATTATTTCACTTCTATCAAAACTGTTCTTAAATGTGTTATTCACTTTAGATTTATAATCTATACATTTTTGAGAGTATCCCTCATCACTGCTTATCTTATTATAGTGTTGGACTAGTGTAGATGCTTTTTCTTTGGTTTCTATGATAGTTTTACCATCAACAATAAGAGGTGGGTTGGAAGGGAGTGGCCTGCCTTTTACCTTTTTGATAAAATCCCACAGTTCTTTAGATTTTGTTTTGTTCGTTATTTTAGAACAGAAAGTTTGCCAGCATTCTTTTTTAGATTGTTTTATTATGCTAAAATCTTCAGACCTAGCCTTTTTGAAAAGTTCATATTTAATGGAAGTTCTATCTCTTTTGTAATTTTTCCTCAAATTTTCTCTTTTTCTTATTGCCTTATCACATTCTTTGTTCCAGCATGGTACATTCTGATGATTTTTCTTATTTTTATACTTATATTCTTTGGCATAGTTTTGTCTAAAATACTTGTTATTTTTCTATAGAAC
>JAAONU010000144.1:0-25000 GCA_012932295.1 Cyclina sinensis
AAGAAGAAAAGAAAGAAGTGGAAATTGATATAAGTTATAAAAGCTAATGTCGTATACTTCATGTAAATTAGGTTAAAATAAATGGATCTCCGAACCTGTACAGCCGTTTCCACTTTTTTTCGGTTTTAGGCCGTAGTTTTACGATGTCATTGTTTTCTTTTAGGTAAAAGGTATACAGAATCATTTTTACACCTTCCGGTCAAATTCATTAAAAATAGCATTTAAATACTTTTTTTATTCAGTCAAATGCCACTCAATGTTCATCGTTACGGGTACCTGCTGAACTTCATTATATGTAGAAAAGAGGAGATAAAATTAATATGAAAATTTAATATAAAAATTAACAAAACAAAAAAATTAAAAAGAATCCGCGTATCAACGAAATATCAGAAAAAAAGTACTGGTTATGAAAATTAAAACAAATAAAATCAGGAAGTAGAAATGCAGAAGATTTAAACCCAAATTATTTCAACCACGGAAAGATAATTTAAAGATTTTTTTTTTCGGGGACACATAACTCAATAGAATTATACAACAACCACTTTTGTATTCAAGCGTAGCATTATTTTTCATTTACTGCATGTCTGAATGAAAAGGTTACTTCCTTGAATACATTCTTGGTTCAGCAAAAGAAAATAACAATTCTAATCTGGCATGGGATCTACTGAAGACAATGGTTGTTAAGTGATGTATATTACGCTAATGTTTCGCATATTAGACCTTTATTTACGCCACACCCTTAAAACACAAAAATGTGGACTTAATACATATTCAGAATCTAAAATTTTACTGTAATAGCACTTTCTGCATATTCTTTTAAATAAAACAAGAAATGTTTGTAAAACATAAATGCACCTAATTGCTTGTGGTTGGGCCAAAGCGTTCTCTAGTTATTGATCAGAAAAAGTTTTTAGGATCAAGGTCCCTGTGGCCTTGACCTTTGACTTAATGACATCAAAATCAATAGGGGTCATTTACTGGTCATAGCCAACCAGCATACCAAGTTTGGTGAACCTAGGTCAAAGCATTCTCTAGTTATTGATCGGAAACCGTTTATAGAGTCAATGTCTCTGTGAGCTTGACCTTTGACCTAATGACCTCAAAATCAATAGGGGTCATTGACTGGTGATGACCAACCAGCATACCAAGTTTGGTGAACCTAGGTCAAAGCATTCTCTAGTTATTTATCAGAAACCGTTTTTAGGAAGAAAGTCCCTGTGATCTTGACCTTTGACCTAATGACCTCAAAATCAATAGGGGTCATCTTCTGGTGATGACAAACCAGCATACTAAGTTTGGTGAACCTAGGTCAAAACGTTCTCTAGTTATTGGTCGGAAACCGTTTCTACCTACAAGGTCAATGTGACCTTGACCTTTGACCCTTTGACCCCAAAATCAATAGGGGTCATTTACTGGTGATGGACAATCAGCCTACCAAGTTTGAAGTTCCTAGGCCTAAGCCTTCTTTAGTTATTGGTCGGAAACCGTTTCTACCTACAAGGTCAATTTGACCTTGACCTTTGACCCCTTGACCCCAAGATCAATAGAGGTCATCTACTGGTGATGGGCAATCATCCTGCCAAGTTTAAAGTTCCTAGGCCTAAGCATTCTTTAGTTATTGGTCGGAAACCATTTGGTCTACGGACCGACGGACCGACCGACAGACAGACAAATGCAAAGCAATATACCCCCACTTCTTTGAAGTGGGGGCATAATTAGCATTCAAAATGACGTCTCGACGGCCAAAAAAGTGAAAGTACTGCAGCTCATATCTTCACCTTTTTATGAAACAGCTAAAATGACTTGTATTTATATAACTTTTTCGCTTTATTTGACAGACGTAATAAACATAGAAATGATCTTTTTTTCTGATGCAACTATCTCGTTTTCGTCGTATTTTTTTTCTTTCTTTTTTGTATCAAAAGCAAAGCCCTAATGAAACGCATATGGTTTCATGACTGATATTTTATGGTCATAGTCTATTGGAAACGTCATGGTGACAAAAGGTCAGGCACAGTTTAACAAATAGGTTCTAACTGGCTTTAAAAACAACAACAATCTTCAAAAAACAATGAAGATAATGCAATATTTTTATAACACTAATTTATGAATCCTTTGTCGAAAAATAAAACTAGTTTATTTTTTAAACCCTTTAATTATGTTGTTTGGTTTGATGATACCTTGAAAAAAGGAAAGGCTGAAGATATATTTGATATTGAAGACAATGTACACATTCTGTACAAGATAACCAATATCGAATATATTCCTTATTAACTAGCATTTCACTTTGCGTGCTATTACCACACATTATTACACTTCCTGCCTATTTACATTACGGCTGATGTATTTTATTCTTTGCATATGCTACTTTCATTGTTTAGAAGTGTAGATGAAAACGTATTATTATTATTCTGTTTTGGTTCAAAAAAGCATCTCCTATTCCGTGACTATTCAAACAGATTCACAACTTATGGATTCCAACTTTCAAGCATGTATTTTCCTTTTCAAATATTTGGTATTGTTTTGGTGGTTTGCCAATATTTTAGATGCCAAGTTCGTTCTTCAAAAGCAGATGCAAAGTCCGTGTATACTGAACCAGCAAGAAATGGTCGTTGAAAAATTTATAGAGGATGAAGAGGACGGATCATATCTCGGAGGAGGCGCTGACGATGCAAACTGCTTGGTCTTATTTAAAAACGATGAAGGTCTATCAAATAACAAAACACTTACAGAAACTTTCATTAATCTAAATTTCATATGTCGTATTATGAAATGAAAAAGAATGCACATTTCATTCGCAATAGTATTCTTAATATTCTAAGAGCATGCTTCTTTTCAATTTATATTTCTGATAAACTTTGTTGTATGGTAACTAGCATACATGTGTTGAACCCCCTTGCTGATAACCATTTTTGTGCCCCCCAACGAAGATATTGGGGTTTGCGGTATATTGTTTTGCAAATTTCGGTCGGTCGTTTCGTTTCCAATCAATATCTAGAAAAAGAACCCTTTGACGCACTTTCCTCAAACTTGGTATGTAAGTTGGCTATGGCCAGTTAATGATCCTTGAAGTTTTTCAGATCATAAGGTCAGAGGTCAATGTCACATTGAGTTTGAACTTGCAAAAAATATTCCGAAAAATATTAAGAGAATCTTTTGGCCTCATTAAAAGTTACTTCAGCGAAAATATCAAGAGCTTTTTTCCACGTAATTGATCCAAAAAAGATTTTGAACGTGCTCATTTTATCCCATGGAGTTTTATTTTTATTGATTTTTATTTTATTTTTTGGACGACTTGACGAGCTAACTCCAATGAAATCTTTGACTAGATCTATGATTTTTTTTCTTTATAAATGTATATGTTTTTTTTGTTTTTCAGATTCATTCTGGTATTTTTTTGTAAAACAGAAAAATTATTATCAAAGAACAAATAATATGACAAGAAGAATCCCTTAACATTATGTCAAAATCATAAATCACATTGTTTTTATTTTTTTTTTTTGTTAACACTGACAAGTCGAATGATATTTATTTTCATCATAAACATATCTATTACATTTAATAGACCCTGTTGGAAGCAACTACATGTATTACAAAACGTTTTCACAAGTATGACTGATCAAAAGTAATTCAGTCAATTTGTAAGATCATTTGCCATAAAATTTTGTTAATTGTCACAACTTTAACATTGATTGGATGATCAAAAAGTGTTTATTGCTTTTTTTTGACAGCTATGCAGAATATACAAGGGTCCCTTTTGGGTAGGTTAATTTGCATAAATCCCACAATATAAGGCGTGATTTATGGATCTTTGACATTTCAATGGATATTAATTTATAAGCAGACACAAATTTCTACTTAATGGACATGCCATATTATTTTTTTTTTGTAATAGATTATTTTTCAAACAATGTTTCAACGTAAAAATACACTGTAGTGTGAATTTCCATTCCAGTGAAACAAATGTTAACACAGTAGGTCACCTAAATTCACTTCAATTTTACTACACTTAAATGACAAAGAATTTATTTATGACATAATCGTCAAGTGAGAAAGTGTTACTCAGCATGTTAAAATGTGGAGGAGATAGATCACATTCAAGTTTTTTTTAAATACGCGTTTTATTTTCATAGAGTGGTATGAAAAGAAAAAAATCATGACTGGCGATAGCCACGAGTGAAGTATGATAATTTTCATACCTCGAGATGAAAATTAATCCCGTATTTATAGAACAAAAAAAGAATTCTGTTTATTATATATTTTCGCTCCTTTTTGACCTTACGATTCGAAAGAATTCCCCTTTAATTTTGTGTATTGGCTGAAAGAAAGTAGTCCGGCAAGACACCAGTGAAAAAACGGAAAATATGTTTCACTGCAGTGAAAAATAAATTATTACAGTGAAAATTCGCAAAATGAAAATACGCATTTTATTTCATCAATATTTCTCAATTTTCAATTTATAAGTCTTTAATGAATAGTTTTATTTAGAACCACAACATGGAAGAAATTGGAATATTTGTTACTCACATTCTTTAAAAATTATAACCCGTTCTAAGGGCACAAAGTTTGTATTTATAATAAAAATCGAGTAGTAATCGCATTATGTTTTACAATTTAAAGCATTTTCATTGTTATTTATTGTGTTTCTTGCACTTGTTTTTTAGTTTTATTTTTGCAACTAAAAACGGATGCGTTATGAGAAGTGTAATTCTCCATTACAGCCTCGTACAGTAGGGATAAATCTACTTCACAGCTAAAAATTGCGGTGGAAACTACCGATGTCGAAACGGAAACAGCAGATCAACAATAACACGTTTTTTCTTATCAAAAGCAATTTTTTCATAATTTTGTAATTAAACCATTCTAGTCAGTACATTATGATTATTTTGAAGAGGTAAAGTTCCTATAGTCCTGTCGAATGGCATTTAACTGTGTCTCACTATGTACTGTTTCTGTTCTGTTCCATACAGATGACAATGAAGTTCAGGTAGACCGACGGGTGGGCAATACAAACGATTCGATTAACTTCAGTGGTAAAAAAATAAATGATAAAAAATATTTATAAAAGCATTGTAAGAGAAATTAGACTTAGGATAGCAAAGGAGCAGATGTGGTCCAGTGGTAACCCGCTGGACTGGTATAACAGGGGTCCCGAGTTCGATCCCCCACTCTTCCACTAACATTACTAATTGTCTTTCGGATGAGACGTTAAACCGAGGTCCCATGTATCAGTGCTATACACTGAGCATTCAAAAGAACCAGGAGTATCTCTAGAATGGGATGCTTTCTGTATCTTGCTCCAACCCCACAACATAAAATAACTATTTTCTTCAAGGGGCGTCGGTTTAACTATATAAATTGTGTTTGTTATTTTAGACAATGGAAAAAAAATTCGGGTGAAAAAATTACCCACGCATATCTCCTGTGATACTTTACATCTGTACTTTGAGAGCAAGAGACACTTTGGTCGCCAGCTAACGGTACAAGATGTACAATTTGATCTAGACAACAATACTGCTATAGTAACATTCGAAACGCGAACTGGTAAGTCAAAACATCTAAGACAAAACATATCATTCATACTGATAATGCAAAACTCATCAGACATAGTATAACCTAGGAATCAATTATAATAACAATGAAACCTAATAGTAATTTGTACAAAGTCTGTTAACTGGGATTTAAAAAATCAGTTTATTCTAAAAAAGTGGCCGGAATAATGACCATATCCATACAAGCCTTTGACTTTGATGTGATACGAGAAATGGAAGAATTGTAATGATTTGCGGTTTTACAATTGCTTATACGGTCATTTAAGAAACGTAAATATATTCAAACCCCTCAGGCTCTTGAACAAACTTCTAACAACAAAAAAATCTGTGACAGGGAAAATAGCCTGAAAGTATCAGAGTTCAACTCAACTTGTATGTATTTTTGATATAGATTAAGTGATTTTTATTTATGATGAATAAAAGAGTAGAAATAATATCAGAAACATAAATTTCTTTTTAAATCTGGGTATCTGACCTTACGAATATTTTATTATTCTGTTTTGGTTCAGTGACTATTCAAACAGATTCACAATTTATGGATTCCAACTTTCAAGCATGTATTTTCCTTTTCAAATATTTGTGAACCACTGGAATAGTTTCAAATATTTGGTAATGTTTTGGTGGTTTGCCATTATTTTAGATGCCAAGTTCGTTCTTCAAAAGCACATGCAAAGTCCGTGTATGATGAGCCAGCAAGAAATAGTCGTTGAAAAATTTATAGAGGATGAAGAGGACGGGTCAGATCCCGGAGGAGGCGGAGAATCGCGGGGTTATTCTGATCATAACGAAATACCTGTTACAGACACTATAGAGGTACTATTCTGGTTGATAAGAGCATCTGTGACGCGGGCTTTGGACACATTAACCTACTTTAAAGTGCATGTATCATCTTTAGTGGACATAAACAGTAAAAATCTTGCTAAAATTATAAGACAGCTTTTTCATTAAGTATATCACATAACTCATCTTTCAGGGTATGAAAATCAAAATGCTTACTTTAACATCTCAAATATTTTCTCATACTTCATCTTTTACAGGTATTTGATAAAATGTGCAGATTGCCTTGTAACACTGCACTTCGGAGTCAAATACACCTTGGGGTCAAATTTTGACCCCAAAGTGCGTCACAGAAGTACATATTTAATTTTAACATCAGACAAACGACCGCACTTCGGGTTCATAAAAATTAAATCAATAAAAATGAATTTTAGTGATTTTTTACAGAAATATCTTGTAGTTAATTCCAATGTTAGACTACAAATAAGCAATGAAGTAGGCGAAATGTACTAAGTCGGATTACATTAGCAGACGATAGTTTATTTCATTTTACATTACATCTACAATTTAAATAGTTTGTTATATAGTCAAGATTTTGGTGATATTTAAAGTGGTAAAATTAGTAAAGTATTTATCAGTTACATTTAATCAGCAACAAATACAATGTTTTTATTTTTTGAATTACATATACATCAGAATTTAAATAGTACTAAGTAAGATTATTTGATTTCACAGTCATGTAACTAAGAACCGATCGTTATCTGGAAGTCCGCGTAAAATATTTCAAGGTTGAAGATCGAAGATAAGTCAGTACTCAGTATTTAAGCAGATCTCTGTTGACACCTACAGAACTTTGAACTTTGGTTCACTTCTCGATTTTGACTCCAAAGTGCGTTCAACCCCAAAGTGCGTTGTGAAGTTTACCGCACTTTGGGGTCGGACCCCAGAGTGCGTTTGACCCCAACGTGCGGTGTTATATTTGCCTGACACGCGTACGCCTTTATGAATTATTTCCATGAAGAATAGTATGTATCAAATATTTCAATGATCAGAAATACTACACATTTAAATTAACGTAATTTAACGTATTAATTTTGATTAGAAAGGATAAAAGAAATTTTAATTCAAAATGTTTATCTGCGTTATCGCTTTTATTTTGCAAAATATTGGACAGAAATGTCTGCTAATTTTTGTACGACGATAGGAGTTACCTCCCTAAAACAAAGAAAAAGACGTGAAAATTTTGCTTATGTGAGAAGAAAAAGATGTAAACAACAACCAGCAGTACATGTACGTATAAACTTTATCAGTTTTTTGAATTTCCGTGAGTTGTACAGCTTTTTGTGAAAACGAAAGTAGAGAACTTGTAAATAATGTGTCATGTTTTGAAGTTTATTTTTGCTATTTCATTTTTTCATTTTTATCCAGATATGAGTTAACATTAGTGGTTTAACTGCATACAAACTAGTTTTCTGTTTGGTAGTCAAAGGAAATGCCCCATCTGTCAGCCTGAAAAGAACAATTTATGCTAACAACTTTTAAGAAGTAGTAAGAAAGGCAAATAATTTTCAGTTGCAAAGGTCTGTTTGTTTACTCATATTGGGCCCATGTACCATACTAGTCAATTACATAGTGCATGCTGTAGTTTTTGTATTAATGATGGATGCATATATTTTTACAGATGAGTGGTTGGTTTGTAAAAATTATGAATTATTCTTCCACAGTTTGTGTTACTGTATATGATAGCTTCCTGTTTAGTTAAAACTGAAAAATGCTGAATTCAAAAACATATTTTTAACTGACTTTGACCTGTGAAGAGTTACTTTAACTGTTTCAGTCACTCCTACATAATCCTGATAATACACACACTTGTAGAGATTTTGGTTAAACTAAGTTAAATTACTACAAATTACATAGTTTGTGTTAAAGTTAATTTGAGTCATTTTAAAATGTAGGACTGCAGATAAAAAAAAATTAAACTGATACCCCTGTCCTCCAAAGAAAAATAAATAAATTAACATAAAAGTTTGCTGATTAATCCGTTAATAGTTAAAGGCAATGAGAAATCAAACATGTACATGTATCTTACCACTTTGTCCTTACATTTTAGATTAATTGGTACCAGGTATTCAGATAGATAAGTGAAGAAACATCAAGTGTATGTGGAATTCTAACCAAACAAATTGCAATGTTATGACCATAAAGATAAACCTTTTGATAAATGCCTTTTAACTGCTGTGGTGAGTACTTTTTTTTTAGAAATATTATCTTTACAAGAGCATTTTTTCTCATTTTCATCAAGCTTCTGCAGTTTTGTTATACCTTGCTTGTAGATTTATTTCAGTAGTAAATTTTGTAAGGGACTTTTAGTTGTACCTTTCTTGAGTCTTTTCCTTAGAAAATTCCATGGGATGTATAAATGTATATTACTTTCTACTTGATTTAAATACATTCAGCTGGGGTTAAAACCAGGAACTCAGTGTAGGCCAACTTTTAAAAATCTAAGTTTTTATGTGAATGATTCAAACTATCAAAACAGCACTTTTAACACAAAATTTCATGAGGAAAAATTGAGCAAAGGAATACAGAAAATAAGCTTTGAATATAGGACTCTTGACTTGTGGACATACTGCATTTTTTTCACAGTCATCTTGTCCCTAAAGGTTATTTTTATGTGCATAAATATGTAGTAGATATTACTTCAGCAATTTTCTTGTTTTGTTTTTTAATCAAACTCTTGATAAATAGTCAAAGTGGTACATTATTTATAAGAAAAGTGTTGCAGTGCAATAAAACAGAAGAACTTGGTACAGTTTTGATAACCCTATCTAGATATATGTAATTTAGTTTGTCTTTTGTTTACAGGAAGTGGTTTTTCAAGTGTCCAGATGACTGCTGTTAGTGCTCAGTTTGATGAACAATTGGCATTTCATGCTTTCCTGTCCTTCCAGACAGGATTTCTGGCATACTTTGAACTGGAAATCTAAGGGATAAATGAAAATTAAACTTAAAAGTGTGAAACCTTTCAAAAGTAAACGCTTATTTATATATGTGACAATATAAGAACTTTTGACTGTCATTACAAAAGTACTTTCTTTTACTTTTACAATGGGAATGAATAAAATGGAGATGAAAATGGCTTAGACAAGTAGATCTGAAGACTTTTTACTGGAGCTTCTATAGTGAAGTCAGTTCTTGATGAGCATTAAGGTCTGATAAGGATAAATGGAATACTTGAATAAGTATTTAACTTGTACACAATGATGTGTAATCATGTTTAGTGCACAGATGACACAAGATAAAAATTCTTAGCAAGAGAACCTAAGACTTAGCAGTCTTCCTGCTATATGGTTACCTGTTATCCAGGACAATGAATACTGATTCTGTAAAACAGAAACTATAGACCATAGACTTTAACTTTATATAGCTCCAAGTTTTTTGGCAGCCTTCATGACAATTTGTTGTCAAAAACTTTTTTAGACTGCTTAGGCTATTTCTCACCTCTGCAGCCTTCATGACCAGGGGCGGATCCAGGATTTCAGGTTGAGGGGGGGGGGGGGCGCAAAATGTTTGGACCAATTTGTGTCCGTTTTCTACATCATTTCAACGGTTCTGATTATGCTGGGGTATACTGATTTGGCAATATTACATGGGCCTCTGATTATTCAATAAAGTTTTGAACAATAAAGTATACATTTTTTAAAGACAAATTCAAAATTGACCTACAATAAAACCTATGGTCCGGGAATTTTTGGTGGGGGGGCGCATCGGGTGCGCCCCCCTCTGGATCCGCTAGTGATGACAATTTGTTGTCAAAAGCTTTTTTAGACTGCTTAGGCTATTTCTCACCTGTGTTTGTGAAAGATTATTTGTTGAAATATGTATGAATTGATGAATGTGTTAGGCTGGTCAGTTCATAAGGTATTAGACATGACAAAGGCAACAATCTTTATTTGGTAGTTAACCATGTTTTAGTACTTCCAAAAGACCTATCATCAATATGAAAGTTATAAATATGCATGTGAATTCTGGGTTATTGTATATCTGATTCTGTCATTTTCCTTCAACAAGACATGTTTAAGCAATGCAGATATAATATTTGAAAAAAATCTTATATTTATTTTTGCTGTGCAAAACATAGTGGGTGGTGTAAATTGCTCCCCATTTTCAACATATCGGGCTAACTGAGATATATGACATTCACCTAAAGTGGTTTTTATACATAAATTTGTTATTTATGTATCAATTGTATCTATTTTACACAATCTGATGCATCAAATATAATAAATTAATCCAAAGTTATACGTACGAGTTTTTTGTCTGTTGCAGCCTGTTAAGTCATAAGAATTTTTATTTGATAACTCTTAAAGATAAACGGTGACATACACTTTTTATTACATTTTTAGAATGACCGTACAAATATCTACAAAATATAAGTTTATTATGAATTTGTTGTTATTATGCCACTACTATTTTCTCTGGTGAAATTTGTTGAAAAAAGTGATTTTTTTCTGAATTCTGGACTTAATTGGAGAGTAAATTGAAATTTGACATTAAGTGCCAATGTTTATTTTTTATTATTTTTAAAACTTTTTTTTGTTAATAGGGTCTTTACTGATAATTTCTCTTAAAAATTTATAAATTGAATACTCTCCGTTATTTAAATATTTGAATTTTTGTCAGTTAATGCAAAATTTCAGCCAGTTTCAGAGTCAAAAAGCCTAATTTAGACTGCATAGCTGCCAGTTAAATTTGTGAAAAAGTTCATTCGGCAACCTATGATTTTTTTGCAGAAATCAACTTACAATAAGTTAATCTTCATAAAAATCACAGGCAGAAAGAATTGGTGTTACTTTGAATTTCACCAGTGGACCCCCTTAAGATGGTCTACATGTATCAGAAATTACAGGAGTAAAAGGTTTTTCCCACAATAAATATATACTAATAAACACCTTGGAAATGTTTCGCTTTTCACACATTTCACATCAATTGTATTCTGTTTGAGTTCAATTTTCAGGGTAACTGTGACAACTGATATAACTTTAAAATCATCTTGCAGTTTTACACTACTAAAACTTGCACACGGAAGTGTCAAAAACAAGGCTCTTTACCAGAAATAAAGGTTCACAGTAAAGACTCTAACATATGCAGATGGCAGACTTTTAAGCTTAAAATTGTAACTCAGATAAGCCTATAATAAGAATTCATGCTTCTTTCTATTGAAACCAGGTGCGTGGAATTTCAGAAGAATGTACTGACGACACTTTGAGGTTCTACTTTGAAAACAAAATACGATCTGGAGGCGGAGACATAACAAGTTTCGCAGTTGAAAGAGAAAAAGGAATTGCACATATAACCTTCGAAGATAGATCAGGTACTGATATATCCAAATGTCCCTTCTTATTACATCTGGCTTCCTCGTAACGCGCTCGCCAGAAAGTCATGTGGGTACTATATGTGGTAATATAATGATAATAAATATTTCATTTTTTCTTCAGAATAATAATCTAGGTAAACGTCTCTCTTTTGTAAAATAGAAGTTTACTTATACACGTTCTCTGTCTTATTATCTAGAGGAAGATCACATGGAATATCGGGAATCGTACATACTGTTCTCTGATAATGCTTTATGCCACAGATAAAATAACTGACTTGGTTTCATGGTAACATAACATGAAAGATTTGTGTCGATTTAATCTCATTCATACTTTGAAATTACAGTTGTACAGAGAGTGTTAGAAAGGGAACACACAGTGGTAAACAAAAGACTGATTGTCCAACCTTTCGTAATCAGTAAAACGGAACTGCTGTTAGATGAAGTTCCTGATACCGTAACTGAAGAGAGTCTCACAAACTTTGTCGAGGCCAAGTTTAAGATTGAAACCACTTCTGTCACCTTTAGTCAAGACAGGAATAAAGCACTAGTGCAGTTTATTAAAGAATTCAGTAAGTAGCATCATACAATGCTACAATATTTACAAAAATTTCATACACGTTATTCTAAATCACCCATGTAGTCCGATATTAGAATGTCAGACGGTAATTTATGCATGTTTTTATCTCTCCTTAAACAAAACAAAATCTTTCGAATGATTTAATGCACATCTTTTATACTTGCAAAGAACAGCGGTAAAGAGTTTCACAAAAGTACGTATATGTAATCAACTCCGTTTTCCATTTTTAGCTCACCTGGGCACTCTGTGCTCAAGGTGAGCTTTTCTGATCGCCCTGTGTCCGTCGTCTGTCGTCATTTTTTTCTTTAAACAACATATCCTCCTAAAGCACTCGGTGAAAAATGATAAAACGTTGCAGGAATGTTCCTTCCATAAAGCTTTACCAAAGTTGTTCAAGGAATTGTATTCCATGAAGAACTCTGGTTGATATAGCAACAAAAATGAAAAACTTAAAAACATTTTTCTAAAACTGCTAAGCCCAGAGCTCTGAAATTTGGTGTGTAGCATTGTCTAGCGGACCTCTACCAAGTTTGTTCAAATAATAACCGTGGGGTCACTACTTCTCCTCATCGATTCTTTTATAGACTAATATCTTTGATAGTTGGTATGCATGTTCCTTGCACGGACCTCAACCCGTGGATGGCGTTTCTGGTCACTTGGTTAGGGTCAAGGTCGCCGTAGCTAATTATAGATATTTCTGTCATTCATTTATTGACTGATATTTTAGATATTTGGTTTGTTGGCATCTGCAAATCTTCAGTAAGAAAATGAAATACTGCTTCTTATGTTTGCTTAATAGCAAACCCACAGCCAAAGTACTATCATGGCCCTCTTGTTTCAAATAGCCAACTAATCTTGCCATTTGGGGACAAGAAGATACATTAAGAGTTACCTAAGTCATTTTCGCGCAAAATATGACTGCATATTTGTGGCATATTTTCTTTGTGAAAACAAATGTTTTATAAACTGAAGAACACTGAAAGTCAAGCAGTCCCTTTTGTCAGCGGCAGTACATGTATAATTTAGATATAAAAGCTCAATATAAAGGTTAGAATTACGAATATATAGGCATTTTGGGAATTTTGAAATTTTGCTGTTCTTATATTTGCTCTAAGATGTGTTGATAGTCTGCTCTTTTAGCTCGTGACATTGTTTTTTCTTTGCATTTGGCAGGCTTTATTAAAGCTCAAGAGGTGTTTGAAAAGTTTCCTCTTGATGGTGTTCATATTGTTCCTGTCCAGGTGCCGGTTTCGACTGGTATAATTGTTACAAACATCCCTGAAGATGTCACACATGACGGTGTTCAAGTATATTTTGAAAACACACGGCGAAGCAAAGGGGACGAAACATCCAAAGTTGAACTTCACACTGAGGATGGATACTGCTTGGTCTTCTTAAAAAACGCTGAAGGTTGTTCTCCACTATTTCAAATACCAAAACACTTACAGAAACTTTCATAAATCTAAATTTCATATGTCGTATTATGAAATGAAAAAAAAATGCACAATCCATTCGCAATGGTATTCTTAGAGTTGAAGATACACTAAATGCATGCTTCTCTTCAATTTATATTTTTGATTAACATTATTGCATGGCAACTAGCATACTTGTGTCGAACGCACTTCAGATGATATCCATTTGTGTGCCTCCCATCGAAAATATTGTGGGGTATACTGTTTTGCAAATTTCGGTCGGTCGATAGACATTTCGTTTCCAATCAATATCTAGAGAAAGAACCATTAGAAGTACTTTCCTTAAACTTGGCATGTAGGATATGACCAGTTAATGATCCTTACAGTTTTTCGGATCATTAGGTTAAAGGCCAAGGTCACACTGACAATAAAATGCAAAAATTATTCCGAAAAATATCTAGATAATCATTGGGCCTTGGTTCCTGAAACTTTATATGAATCTTGATTATGACCAGTAAATGACCCTAAAGTTTATAGGTCACTAGATCAAAAGTCAAGGTCACAGAGACCTTAAAAAGCAAAACTGTTTCCGATCAATAACTATAGAACGCTCGGGCACAGTCTCCCCAAAACTTCATAGGAGATTGGTCATTGCCAGTAGATGACCTCCCATAATTTTTCAGGTAATAAGGCCAAAGGCCAATGTTACTGACCTTAAAAAGCAAAACCTTTTCTGATAAATATCTAGAGAATCCTTGTGCTCAGGTTATTTAAACTTGGTGAGTAGGTTGGTCATGACCAGAAATGACCCCTTTAGTTTTTCAAGCCAGTACGTCAAATCCCAAGGTCACAGTGACTTTGAAAACAAAAAATGATTCTGATCAATATTTATAGAACACTTTGGCACAGGTTTCCTAAAACTTCATAGGCAGATCGGCTATAGCCAGTAGATGACCCCTATAGGGATCACTAAATCAAACGTCAAGATTATATTGATCATAAACTGAAAAAATGGTTTCTGAAGAATAACTAGAGAATGCTTGGGCCTACGGACCTTAAATTTGCAAAGCAGGTTGATAATGACCCGTAGATGGCTTATTTTGCATTTAGCGTCTCTTCGTTAAAGTTCAATGTCAGAGTGAGCATTAACAGAAAAATGGATTCCAATCAATATTTAGATAACCTTGGGCATTGGCTTCTCAAACTTGGCTTGCAGGTTGGTCTGTTCAGGAGATGACCCAAGTTGTCTTTGAGGACACTAGATTAAAAGTCAATGTCACGATTGCCATAAACTATAAACATAAAAACAGATTCTGATTGATATCTAGAGAACCCTTGAGCCTATGGAGGCTACTCGTTGCCAACAATCCAGCCCTGCAAGTTTGTTAATTCATGCTTCAGTTTTACAAAGCTCATTCGTTAAAACCTAAATGCATATCCGAGAGGTACATCCAGTACTAGTAATTGTGTATTGAATATCGCAGTTTTACACCTGTCATCTTTAATTCTAATAAGTAAGCCGATAACATGCAGCAAAAGTAAATTGTAGATTGCATTTTCAAACACACAAATGTAGACGGTATAAAGTACACTACACGTCTTACATCGTACGACACGCAGTTAAGCAATGTAATTGCATACGTTAACGCATTCAGACTGACAGCAGCACACTTGAATTTTACATCTATACACAATTAACATTTGTAGACAATTTTGCAACTTCCATATATGGCAATATCACGAAGATAGCCGAAGATTAAAAATGGGAGGAGCCATTTTTCAAGAGCGGAAAAGAAAAGGGAGGAAACTCTTATAATAAGAACCTGAAACATAGGTATGTGATGAAAGTCCGTTTGACTGAATGATGTTCAAAAAAAAGCTATCACAATAAGGTGACAATGGTCTCCCAACCTGCCCGCATTCAAAACACTAGCATACAGTGATGGCAAATAAAAGATAGCCTAATATTGCCATGCTCAAGGTAAAAAAGTTTATCAATAAAATTAATATACGGATATTTTAAAAGTTTTTATCAGTCCCTTTGATAGTTTACAAGTTATGCTCAAGACGAATATTTCACTTTTTAATTAAAAAGAGGACAATTTATTTGGTTTTACATTTGCTTATTTATTGTTATGAAAAATAATTTCCAAACTAGGCAAGTGTTTGTTTAACTTTTTTATTCTTAAACACTACCTACAAATTATAATCCTCAGAAGGTAAGAATATTGAAAACGCACCTTGTTCAGAACATCAAAACGATACATCGCGCGCAATATCCACGCCATATGTCAAGGTCACACTTTGAGTTTAAAGATCAATAAATTCTGTATATATAAATATATTGATTCAAAGTCTGCCGTTCATAAAATGGCCATCACTGGTTAACCTCATGGGAGTTTAAAAACATTTCTTTTTAAAATAGTTTCACGAATTTACGGTTGGCAAGGAGTAATTTACATATGTGAAATGAACTGGCGTTGAATTTTCCAAGCCACATCTTTTAATGAGCCTGTATCACACAGTTTGTCGACATATCCTAACTTGACTTAAAACTTTATTATAACATAATATGGTTTGTCTACAAATGACGATAAAAGATCGACATAGGGCTTGCACTCACTCAACTGTAAAGTAATATTGTATGATGCATATCTGAGATTATTTCTATAAAAAAAATCAAAAATCGAAAACACTCAAATATTCTATACCTGCCGAATTTTTCTGTGTGTGCTTAATTCTATGCTTCAGCAGTAATAATTTTAACCGCTTCATCATCCAGGAATTACTTATGGCTCTTAAGCGCAGTCTCAAATTGACTCCATTGGGGCGCACTTGTGCATCCCTGAAGTTAACTCAGGAAAGCACAAAGAGCAGACTGACCTGTACTGGTTTTTCGAATCGGGAACCAAATGAAATGCTGGTTAAACGTTGCCTGTCGTAGCTAGAAAGGGTGATACAGACCTCTAGGTCCGGATTCTTAGAAGATCTGTTTCAGTCGTGGCTTAAACCATGAAGAAAGAGGCGCACTGATTGGCAGTTTCTACATCACTGGTGACAAACTGTCAGAGGTATGAAATGGCTGACATTTTCTTACTCCGGTACGGTGACCGTCTTTCACCGATGCAAAGAAAAACTACGACTGGATGTATCTCGCATTTAAAGGGATATACAGGCAGAAGTTTCATGTTTTCTTTCACGTTTCTTCAATCAATATTCTATAAATGCGCTCGAAATGAATATAATGAACAATCATAGTAACAAAGATTTCCTCTATTTAAATGAAAAACCGGGTGGTTTCCTAACTTGACCCACGTGGGTCTAGACAGAATATTTAGATTTCGCGCAAAATTTTGCAATGAATGATTGGACGGTTGAAGTACCTGTCAAGTGATCTACGGCCAAAAGCAACCCAAGAGAAACGACGATTGGCTGTTTTTGTCACATGACCTATTTAAAATAACCGTTTGCGTTTTACTTTCAGTTAAAGAAATTTCAAATATTTACGTTTAAGCCCGCATTTCACTTTATTCATATGGACAAACATACTGGGAATTTAAAGTTCTTCATATTGAACGTGATTTGAGCAAATAATATCAGTTTTAATTTTTTTGGCATTCATTTGCCTGTGTATCCCTTTAAATGAAGAAACCGACAATATTTAAACAACAATAATTTTTAGAAGTTTAGAATTTTAGAAAATTTCAATATATTATTTTTTTATTTCTGGAAAAGTTAATGGTTAAATCAATAATATAACTAAAAAGATAAAGTTCTTTATCATAACAAAGGAGGTAATAAAAAGAATCATAAAATAGCTGAAATGATAATACAAAATCTTTTTATGTCTAAGAAATGTCAAAATAATGATAAATACGAAGGAAGCATGAAGTTTCAAACATTAAAATTATTATGTTGCTATGCCTAAAATAAGAATAAAACAGCTGCATAATGTCTTTATCTCACATCAAAGTAAATACCGAAATTGAGCGGAAAATAACGTTTATTTACGATAGTGAAGTGGGCGGATATAAAGCGGAGCTTATCCATTTAAGGCTTACAGAAACGTGTTCAAAAGAATCATACTAGTCTGCCAATGTAAACATTACGCTCGGGTAATGTTAGAAAGCATTTGAAAATAACTCCTGTTCTTTTGTGGGTTACATGAGTATATTCTGCATGTTTCAAAGTAAGGATGAACAATTGTTATTGTAATTTAAAAGAACAGATTGTTTTGTAGTTTTACAATATGTAGTGTGTTGAAATGGAGGGGTACAGTGTTGAATTTGCAAAATCAGTCCATGAATGCATCACTGGAGTTTATATAGAAAGAAATACAATTGCATTATATTGACAAAACAAACTATACAACTCAGATCAACAAGGCTGGAGTTTTGGCAACGAATAGCCTTGCTGCCTCAACACTTCCTACCTACCTACCCTTTCACCTTCCTATCTACCTACCCATGTAGTTCATGTACCCTTGCTTGTTCTCTGGTAATTGAATTTTATACATTTTATAACCAAATTGTCATTGACATAATCTACAGTTCCTCTCGTACATGTACTTGCCATGGCCAATAGCTTTTGATATCAGAAGCCCCTGGCATCCTCCCTTTAATGTTTTGACATAAGTAGCTTTCCTCCTTCTACCTTCCTATACCTTTATGGCTGCTTCTAGCAATAAGGCGCTACTGGGGCGTATATGTTTTACAAACATCTCTTGTTTCAGTTGTTTCTCGCGTTTGTCAAAAAACAGATCATAAACTTCACAGTAAGCATGTTGATGTCAAGCCATATAATGAATACCTTGGTCTGCCAGCGGCTCTAGAAGATCTAGCATTTAAACTCCCTGAACCATTCACTCTAGATGACCAGGATTCACATAAAATGAAGTTTTTGCAGAAGAATGCTACACAGAGGTCACTTCTTGAAAAAGAACTGACAAAGTGTAGAGCAAAGATATGTTGGGATCCTATTTCGGTAGAATGTACAATTAAAAGTGATGACAAGTTGGACAGAAAACTACTTAAATCTTGGCCTGAAGACACACAGGTGTGTATCAGAGAATTTACAAATAATCTTACAGTCAAAAAGAAAGCTGTTGATAAAAATGTTTTGACTGAAATACGCATACAATTAAGTAAATTACATCTATCACACCCTGACGATGTAGCACTCATTGTAGAAAAGGAAAATAATCAAATCATCCTTGTAGCACTTGAAAATGTAGCTGACCTGGTATGGCAAGATATAGTTAAAGCAGCTGAGACTGCTGAAAGAATTGTAAAGGAGAAAAGAGAAAGTACAACAGAAAATAAAGAGCTAGATGAATGGAAAGTCGCCTACTTGAAAGCAGCTCATATTGAAGAAGACATGTTGAGAAAATATCAGAACATACAGATGAGATTCGAAGATTCGAAAGTAAAGGGTAGGATTTTTTCCTGACGGGTCCAACAGGAATTATCCACACCGTTTGGATAACTATTTTTGAAAGAATAGAAAACGTGAAACAACACGAGGTCGAACTTCTTCAAAATGAGGCGACCATAGAGAAAGTAAACCAAGCAATGAAAAGAAAAAATGTACCAGATGTTTTGGAGGTTAAACCTAGCTGTGTCATATTGTATGCTGATGAAGAAGATGACCTGTTCAAAATGGAGTCTGCTATTAATAAAACTCTTGCAAAATATACCATAAACCTTGATTCTGGAACAGAAGAGATCTTGAAGTCCGGAAGATGGAGAACAACAGAACAGTCGCTAAATAAGAAGTTCTCTGGCTGCGTTAAAATTAAAGAAAAGCGTAATCAGCTGGAAATATTCACGCTTCGTGATATACAAGATGAGGTTTCTGATGAACTACAAAGCTTCCTTACAAGGAACGCTAGATACAAAGAAGAAATGACACTAACACGTCCTGTGGTGCTCTCTTTCAAACATGTCATCAACGACAAGTTTATCAAAGAAGTACATGCACTCAAAAGTCGTGGTCTGAATGTCGATATACATTTGAATGAGAAGAGTGGGGCAGTATCTCTTGAAGGTATGTTTTTTGTTGACACTCTCATATGTTAAAATTTTTTTCTCTACGTCGTATGTACAGTAAACCCCCTCTGACATAAAGGTATATTTAAAGTACATTGTTTTATTTCTATTATTGAAACTGGGAAAAGAATAGAATTTCTTGTCTACAAAATATGATCGATTATTGAAAATTGTATTGTCTGAATTCATCTGAAAGATAAACAAACAACTCCAATGTTTAATTTTGCTCCACTGTGATATATAGGAACGTCAGAAGGCATAAAAGAGGGCAAACGACTTATAACCATATCGCAAGACAGCATTGAAACTGAACATCATACAATAAGTTTACCGAAAGTCAGGAAATATTTCGGCAGTAGTAAAGGAAAAGAGTGTATTGAGAATATAGAGAAAAATACACCATGTATTATCGATACACAGGGAGCTGGCTTTAAAAGAAGTGTGCATGCCAGTAAGACACCCTCCACTTACGGCAACTTTAAAACGTGTGCTGAAGCAACTCTTAAATCTGGTGTAAAGGTATATACACTATATAAATATCTCCAATGCTTATATATATTTGTTTCATTAGTGTCTTCATGCTTATTGATTTTTCTCTCAAGGCTCAATATGCCCTTTTCTTATCAACACTTGCTTGTAACCAAAAAAAGAGCTTTGTGTTTAAGTTAGAGGAGCTATTATTAGTATTTTCTTGTATGCTTTTGAGTTGTAATTGTATCGGAAAACTGACATATTACTTGTAGTTTAGAACATATCAAACACTAATTTTACAAATTTATCTTTAAAGATAACTTTTTATAAGAAAAACAATAAGTATTGATAAATATAAATACTTCTGCTGATAAGCACAAACATATCTAATCAAATAAAAATACAGGTATTCGTGGTTGGTGGTGATATGACGGAGCTTCAGGTAGATGTACTGGTGAATGCTGCCAATAAGGGACTGAAACACGCCGGAGGGTTAGCGAAAGTTATTCTAAACAAGATATGTTTGTAAAACATGTATGCCCCCTATCGGCAGCCAATTAGTCATGTGGCCAGATTATTGTGACTGACTTTTGACCTAGTGACCAAATATACATGTTATCTAAAATGTAAGTCTCACAGTCCACAAAACCCGATGCCATTTGGTAGCCAAGTTATTGGTCTGAATTGTTTTGACATACATGTGACCTTGACCTTTGACCCCAAAATCAATAGGGGTCATCTACTGGCCAAGACAAATGCAGATATGAAGTTTGAGGGTCAACGGTGCATGGGTTGTCAAGTTATTGATTGGAAACCGTTTTTTACCTACAAGGTCAATGTGACCTTGACCTTTGACCCCTTGACCCCAAAATCAATAGGGGTCATCTGCTGGTGATGGACAATCATCCTACCAAGTTTGAAGTTTCTAGGCCTAAGCGTTCTCTAGTAATTGATCGGAAACCGTTTTTAAGATGAAAGTCTCTGTGATCTTGACCTTTGACCTAATGACCTCAAAGTCTATAGGGGTCATCTACTGGTGATGACCAACAAGCATACCAAGTTTGGTGAACCTAGGTCAAAGTGTTCTCTAGTTATTGATCAGAAACCGTTTTTAGGATTGAAGTCCCTGTGAGCTTGACCTTTGATTTAATGACCTCAAAATCAATAGGGGTCATCTACTGGTGATGATCAACCAGCATACCAAGTTTGGTGAACCTAGGTCAAAGCGTTCTCTAGTTATTGATCGGAAACCGTTTTAAAGATGAAAGTCTCTGTGATCTTGACCTTTGACCTAATGACCTCAAAGTCAATAGGGATCATCTACTAGTGATGACCAACCAGCATACCAAGTTTGGTGAACGTAGGTCAAAGCGTTCTCTAGTTATTGATTAGAAACCGTTTTTAGGATGAAGGTCCCTGTGAGCTTGACCTTTGACCTAATGACCTTAAAATCAATAGGGGTCATCTACTGGCGATGACCAACCAGCATACCAAGTTTGGTGAACCTGGGTCAAAGCGTTCTCTAGTTATTGATCGGAAACCGTTTTTAGGATGAAGGTCCCTGTGAGCTTGACCTTTGACCCCTTGACCCCAAAATCAATAGGGGTCATCTACTAGTGATGGACAATCATCCTACCAAGTTTGAAGTTTCTAGGCCTAAGCGTTCTTTAGTTATTGGTCGGAAACAGTTTCTACCTATAAGGTCAATGTGACCTTGACCTTTGACCCCTTGACCCCAAAATCAATAGGGGTCATCTACTGGTGATGGACACTCATCCTACCAAGTTTGAAGTTCGTAGGCCTAAGCATTCTTTAGTTATTGGTCGGAAACCATTTGGTCTACGGACCGACGGACCGACAGACAGACAGACAATTGCAAAGCAATATACCCCCTCTTCTTTGAAGTGGGGGCATAACAAAGGTAGGTTATATACATTTTGGTCATTTTTATTGTGCTAAGCTCTTTTTTCTCCTTTTTCTTAGGACTGGTCCTACAGTACTTTTCTTCCATTCCATCGAAAACAGTTCTCTCAGTTTTTATGTACTGTGTAAATCGCATTCATTGTGACACAAAACAAGTTTAAACAATGCTCCATGTGGGTTTTCTTTAATTTTTGGGTGTCTAAAATATCAGCTTGTTAAAATGATGTTGTCTTAACATAAAGTGGTGGAAATGACTTACTTCATAATTGATTATCTAGTTACAAAGACAGTGTCATAAACTGCACTAAAGTCACCACAGAATAAAAACTGTTTTTAAATAATTACCCTCATTTATACTTAGTTTCAGCTAAAATGCTAGTTCACATACTTCAGGTGGCCAAGATATTCAAAACGAGTGTGATAATCGAATTAAAACGAAAGGTCCATTGTCTGAAGGGGACGTTTTTATGAGCAAAGGTGGAAAGCTGAAATGCAAGTTTGTGGCACATGCTGTCGGTCCACACTGGCAAGGGGGTGACAGAGATGAAGAATTTTGCTTACAAAAGGCTATTTACTCAAGTATTGAAAAGACAGAGAAGAGAAAGCTCGGATCAATTGCGATGCCTGCACTCAGTGCAGGAATGTTTATGTATCCAGTGGATCGGTCTTGCATGGCAATTGTTAAAGCACTTTATCAGCATTTTCAGGTAAAGTTCAAGTTAGTTTCAGTAATTTAAAAATTTAAATTGAAAGCTTGTGTCTGGTTCTTTCTGAGTACAGTCTTTACCTACATTTCCCTGGAAAAATATAAATGTTTAAATGCTGCAATTCAGTTGTAATTCCAAACGGTATTAAGTTTTTTTTCATGTCATATATATATATATATATATATATATATATATATATATATATATATATATATATATCTCTTCCTTTATACCTTTCCAGTATAAGGGAACAGAGTCGAGCATAAAGGAAGTGTTCCTGTGTGATATTAGCAAAGCAACTGTGGATGCATTTATCAATGCCTTACAAGCTTTTATGCCAAATGTGAAGGTTCTAGGTAATGTTTCATTTATTTAATTTTTATCACAAGGTTGAAAGTCGATATATGTTTTTAAGATATCGAATTCTATAAAATGATATGCTGCTTTTTGCATTCAAGGTGTTTTTTCGAACTGAAACATTGCACCCTCCCCCACCCTCTGCATTTTTGTTGCTGATCAGAACTTATTTAAGACTTGATGGCCACTCTTACTTTGACCTTTGATAAAGAGACATCAGATGAAAAAGAAGTTATCATTATCGTTGTTAACAGCCCTCCTATGAAGTACAAAATGATAGATTAAGTTGATATTGAGTTATTGAAACTTTTTTTGTGGGTGGTGGTTACTCGAACTTTGACTTTAGATGAAAACAAAAAACACCAGAAATATGTTTTCTTTATCATGGTCTTTCAAACAACTTAGAGTCGTTGGTCGAGTAGTTATCGAGCTACCGATCTGGAGTCGTTTGAAAATCAAAAGCCAATGTGACCACGGATTTTGTCTAACTGATCTTAGCAATAAGTATGAGTCATATAATCATTACGAGCAACCTATGCCAAGTTGACAGTCCCCTGGCTTGTAAGTTTTTTATCTGAAGCTAATGACGGATCAGCGAGCGTATGGACCGACAGAAAAAATATTACCCACAGCTTCATCTGACAGGCTTCTTTTTTTGTCTTTTTCTGATCACCATAGACTTTGGAATTGTGAAAAGTCTGCGTAGCAAATCAAAAGGCTGCATCAAATTTACATTTGTAAATCAAGTATTATTCTTGATAAAGCAAACCGGTGTGTGCAAACGATTTTTGTTCGGCTTGCTTCTTCTAATCCCCTGCAATATGTAATACACTAAAAGGTAATAAGAACTTGACTGTAGCATAACGAAATTATGGAAATACATCAATAAAATATATTAAAAAAATTGTGTACTAAACTTTTGGGCGGTAAGGGGTCGATATTTGGTAAATAACCACCCTAACATTATATAACTAGACATCTGAATTGAAAAAGTATTCAACACTTCTTTTAAATTATATTTATTTTTCTGTAACTTTGAATTTATATTTGGCGATGGTTTTGTCTATGTTTTTTCAGATAATATTAGCCGAGGAGATGGACAAAATAAGACAATAATAATCAGCGATGAAGAAGAAAATACTGGACACTCGAGAGATTCAACTGGAATAGTAGACATTGAAGTTGTGAAAGGCGTGCTCGCAAAAGAGAAGTCTGATGTGATTGTGAACTCAACTGCACCAAATTTAAATTTACAGAAAGGGGCTGCATCGAAAGCCATTATTACGGCTGGAGGAAACAGGATACAGGACGAATGTTCAAGAAATCATCCAAAGGGTATTGATGTTGGGGAAGTCGCCGTGACAACTGGTGGGAAATTAATATGCTCAAACATTTACCACATAACGTTAAGACATTTCGATGAACGAAACCCTCGAGTGTGTTTTCAGGTAATTAACGTTCTTTCATGCACACTGAAAAACATATATTGCAGGATACAGCAGTGTTAAAATGGTAACACCATTTAGCTCTAAATGAAGGAAAAAACGTTGAAACTGTTAAATCAAATACATTGAAATCTCAAGTAATTACATATATTTATGGCGCACATACAATGTTGAAGGCAGTTCACAGATAACCGTGTTAACTTACATTTAATTTGGTTTCTATTATTTTACAGGGTATAACTGACTGTGTGACCGCCTGCCTTGCAGAAGCAGATAGTAATGGGTACAAATCCATATCCTTCCCTGCTATTGGAACAGGTGGTCAGAAATATCCCAAAGAAAAAGTTGCCAAAGA
>JAAONU010000092.1:0-28359 GCA_012932295.1 Cyclina sinensis
GCTTTAGAAAGAATAAAACGATATAACCCTCCATCAGATTTAGATATATTGATTCATGAAGTATATAGAAAATGTTTTCTGTAATTATTTGATAATTATCAACTCCTGAATATTATCCTCCTGTCATTTTTACAATGCACATATCTGGCAGATATTATTCCTGGAAATATGGGCATTTCATTAAGATTTTTTATAAAAATTATTGATAACTATATTCATTTATTATATAGTAGTAGTATAAAGTATGAAAAAGCACAATAATATGAACTACTCAGTGAACTGTAGGGGAGCATTATATGGGGCTCTCTGACATTTTTCAAAAGCAAAACGTGATGCGGCGCGTGTGTTATTCTCTCACGCCAATATTTATATATTCTATTTTCCTGTATGGCATTGCACCCATATATCAGGTGGTAATTTCATTTTTTGCAGGAATACTGACTGAATATATATTTGAAAGACATAGAAATAAGAAGACCTCTGAAGCAGTGCTGGTCACCTGTTATCTCTATGGACTTTCTCTTCCTCCACATCTCCCTATATGGATGAATGTGGTGGGAATTTTTATTGCCGTATTTATCGCAAAATGTGTGTTTGGAGGATTTGGCAGAAATGTATATAATCCTGCGGTGACGGGCAGATTGTTTATTTATCTTTCGTTTCCCACTGCACTTACCACACAATATTGGTTGTCCATTTCTCCGTTGGCACAGTCTTTCGCAGATGTGATGGCAGTCACCGAAGGTGCTGTTGATGCAGTGAGTGTTGCAACGCCACTGACATCGCTTCAGCAGGATGGCACTATTCCTTCGTTGTTCCATTTGTTTTTTGGCTTACGTGCCGGCTCTCTGGGAGAAGGGGCAATTTTCCTCATTCTCATCGCGGCAATATATTTGATATACACAAAAACCGCAGACTGGAGACTCATGGTATCTACGGTACTGGGAGGCACAGGTCTGTTGGCGTTGTTGTATGTGATGGGCGCCATACCTCATTTCAATACTGCGATGAACGGCGCTGAAGGGGTGCGACTTATCCTTGCTAATCTCATGTCGGGGTCCTTTCTCTATATGGTGGTGTTTATGACGACCGATCCAATAAGTGGCCCTAACAATAAAGTATCGAAGTGGTATTATGGTATAATTATCGGAACGACCACTATTATTATCAGGATATACAGTGGCTTTCCTGAAGGAGTGAGTTTTGGAATCATGGTAGGCAATACATTTGCATGTTTGTTAGATGAGGTAGTGAACAGGAGAATTGCTGGAAAGAAAGCAAAGACTGCTGCACTCACCACTTCACTCTCTGTTCCACTCGCTTCTTCAGAAAAGAAGGAGAGACAGTAGCATGAAAAATTCATTCTTATATACAGTAGTATTTACATTTGTATTATGTTTTCTTTTTGTACTCATATTGTCATTTGCAAATATTGTAACCATCGATAAGATAGAAGAAAATGTGAGAATAGAGAAAGAAATAGCCATTTTGAAATCTCTGGGCGTGCAGAATATAGATACCGTAGCCCAAATAGAAGAACAATTTCAGAAAGTACAGGAAGTTGAGTTCAATGGAGAGACGTACTACAAGATGGAAGCAGGGGACGTGCCTGCGTATGCGTTTGCATTTTCCGGTCCTGGCCTGTGGGGGACTATTTCGGGATATATAGCCATAGAAGAAAGTGCGAAAAAAATCAAGGGCTTTTCAATAACAGATCAGAACGAGACTCCGGGTCTTGGCGCAAGAATTTCAGAGCAGTGGTTTTTAGATCAGTTTGTAAGCGAATCCATCATCAACAACAATGTAATCGTACTGAAAGGCGGCACTGGAGATACCAATAAAGACAATGGTTCCATTGATGGTATTACTGGCGCTACGCGTACCAGCGAAGGAATACAAGCTATCATTACTAATGCTATTCAGAAATTTAAAAACGATGTAGGGGGATAGTATGTTAAAAACGTTAAAAGAAAACTTATGGGTCAATAATCCAATATTTATGCAAATATTGGGCATATGTTCAGCGCTCGCGGTTACTAACCTCATGAAAAATACTGCAATCATGAGTTTGGGAGTGATTGCAGTTACAGGGCTGAGCAGTTTTACTGTTTCCTGTATAAAAGAACTCATTCCACGAAAAGTGCGAATGATCACGCAAGTGTTAGTCATTGCATTCTATACCGTCATTGTGGACATAGTGCTCAGGGCCTATGTGCCAGAGGTTTCCAAACAGCTTGGCCCCTATGTAGGGCTGATCATTACAAACTGTATTATTATGGGAAGGGCTGAGGCGTATGCACAGTCAAATCCCCCTCTTCCCGCACTGTGGGATGGGATTACCAGTGGGGTAGGGTATATGGCAGTATTATTTTCTATATCCATCTTCAGGGAATTATTAGGGTTTGGAACTTTGTTTGGATTGCAAATTATGCCGGAAGGATTTACTACGTGGGCCATCATGGTATCACCACCTAGTGCCTTCTTTTTCTTGGGAATTTTTATCTGGATAGGGAAAACCATTCAATATAAACATTCTACACAACCAGTGCCAGCAGGAACCGTACCTGCTCCGGCAAAGTAGCGAGGAGGAAACATGGAAATTATCGCACCTGCAGTTGGTCCCTTATCATTATTTTTTGCGTCAGTATTTACAAGCAACATATTGCTTTCTAACTTTTTAGGCATGTGTTCTTTCATCGCCATATCGAAGGATTTCAAATCTTCATTTGGCTTAGGCTTTGCGGTCACCATAGTACTCACAATCACCACCATAATAAACTGGTTTGTATATTATTTTATCTTAGTGCCCTATGGCTTGATGTATTTACGATATATAGTGTTTATCATTGTTATTGCAACCGTAGTACAGATGTTAGAGATGATCATAGACAGGGTGTCTCAGCAGCTGTATATCACATTGGGCATTTTTCTACCGCTCATTACCGTAAACTGCTCTATTTTAGGAGTAGCACTCTTTATGCAGATCAGACAGTATACGTTGTTACAAACAGTAGTGTTCAGCATAGGTTCCGGATTGGGATGGTGGCTTGCCATTCTCGCGCTTGCTGCTATGAGGAAATACAAAATAGAAAAAGCTCCAATTCCGGAAGGTCTGAAAGGTGCAGGGATAATTTTTATAACGATAGGCCTGATGGCTATGGCGTTTACTGGATTTTCAGGATTGCTTCAGGTACAATAGTCGAGAACGAAGGAGATAAGAATGGCATTGACATATTTTATTGCCCCATTGGTATTAGGAATCATAAGTGCGCTGTTAGCAGCACTCATTGCGTTAACGGATAAACTGGTCAACAATTATGGCGACTGTAAGATATCTATCAACCACAACCAGAGGGAGATGGTAGTAAAAGGGGGAAGCCCGCTGTTATTCTCTTTGTCTGAAGATAAAATATTTGTGCCCTCCGCATGTGGCGGCAGGGGAAGTTGTGGTGCATGTAAGGTGCAGGTGACAAGCGATATAGGTCCTCTTTTGCCTACCGAATACCCTTATCTCACTCAGGAGGAGATAGACACAGACACCCGTCTGGCATGTCAGGTAAAGGTAAAACAGGACTTAGAAATACATATTCCTGAAGAAATATTCAATGTAAAAAAACTGCATGCAACGGTCACAAGCATAGTAGATGTCACCTACGATATTAAGGAAGTAAAACTCCGCATACCGGAGCCCATACTATTTTCTCCCGGACAATATGTGCAGTTTGAAACTCCCAAATACAAGCATAATAAGAAAGCCAAGGAGTCTACGTATAGAGCGTATTCTATTGCAAGCCCCACGCATTCTCACGATGAGATTGAATTGCTCATTCGCCTTGTACCGGACGGTATTGTCACAACCTATGTGCATAACTACCTTAACGTAGGAGATAAAATCCATCTTATTGGTCCTTTTGGAGACTTCTACGTGCGAGAGTCCAACAATATCATGGTATGTGTGGCAGGAGGATCGGGCATGGCGCCGTTCAGGAGCATATTCAATTCCATGATTCATAATGGAGTCATCACGGAGAGGGAAATCTGGTATTTCTTTGGCGCACGAGCCATACGGGACTGTTACTATATGGACTGGTTATATGATTTGGAGAAACAATATAAAAACTTTCATTTTGTACCCGCCCTGTCTGACCCCCTCCCTGAGGATAAGTGGGAAGGCCCGACTGGTCTTATCACGGAAGTGCTTGATGGATATTTGAAAAAAGATATAGATAAAAATGCAGTAAGAGAAGGATACCTCTGCGGAAGCCCCGGCATGCTGGATGCGTGTATGGAAGTGATGGGGAAGAATAATATGAAAGAGGAAGATATTTTCTTTGATAAGTTTGCATAACCATCGTGTCCGATTATAATACCTATGCCTGGCAGTTCTTTTGGAACCTTATTTAGAATCACTACCTATGGAGAATCCCATGGAAAAGGTATAGGGGTAATAGTGGAGGGGGTACCTCCCGGATTTCCAGTGGATGTTGAGGATATACAAAAGGAATTGAATAGAAGAAAACCGGGGCAATCCGATATCAGTACTTCACGACAGGAGCAGGATATCGCACACATACTTTCTGGTGTGTTTGAAGGAAAAGCCACCGGCACTCCCCTGGCTATTGCACTGTACAACAAGGATTCGGATCCACAGGCCTATGATGATATAAAGCACGCGTTTCGACCGGGACATGCAGATTATACCTACATGCAGAAATACGGCATACGAGACTGGCGTGGGAGCGGAAGAGCCAGTGGGCGTGAGACTGCTGCACGGGTTGCGGCGGGAGCTATTGCGAAGAAACTATTAGCCGTGCAGGGCATCAAGATTACAGGATATACGCGTTCTGCAGGCAACATCCATTGCAAGACTATCGATTTTTCAAAAATAGAGCTCAATCCTATGCGTGCTCCGGATATGGAGGCCGCAGAAAAAATGATGGAATATGGGCGTACTCTTAAGGAAGAAAAGAACAGCATGGGGGGCATTATTGAATGTGTTATTCAGGGGGTTCCGTCGGGCTTAGGGGAACCGGTCTTTGACAAACTGGACGCCTTGCTTGCGCATGCTGTCATGTCCATAGGAGCCATCAAGGGCATAGAGATTGGATTGGGGTTCAAGGCAGCAGCGCTCACGGGAAAAGAGCATAATGACGAGATGACGGCATCTGGATTTGTGTCTAACAATGCGGGGGGAATTCTGGGAGGAATTTCCACAGGTCAGGATATTGTATTCAGAGCAGTGGTGAAACCCACATCCTCTATCGCCATAGCACAACGCACCCTCACCGAAGAGGGGAAAGAAACCGGGTTAATCACTGAAGGTAGGCATGATACATGTATTTGCCCCAGGGTAGTACCTGTAGTGGAAGCAATGAGTGCAATTGTGTTAATAGATTTATTGAAACAACAGACTGCACTCAATACATAACGGATAATTTATTTTTAGCGACTACTCTTCTAGTTGAAATTCGTCTTTTCCTGCTCCACATAATGGGCATACCCAATCTTCTGGCAAATCGGCAAATTCTGTGCCGGGTTCTATGCCACTATCTGGGTCTCCTTCTTCAGGGTTATAAATATATCCACATACTTGACAAACATATTTCATTTTTTCCTCCTTTGTATAAGCAAGTGTAAAAGGTTAGGTAAAGTTATAAATTCCTATTATTTTTAAACTAACTATGTTCTAACTATGTTTATTATAGTTAATATTTTTATTTAAGTCAATTTGTATCTGTATCTGCATCGGTATTTATATCAGTATTGGCGGTTACTTTCTTTTTTTTACGCGTTTTCTTCTCTTTGGGCAATGCTTTTTTATTATGGGCCGATATCTTCACATTATAGAACCCTAGTATGATAAGCAACAACGGCCACGCATTATAGAGAAAGCGTGAAACCTTAAACACTCCGTCACCTACGGCAGTAAAAAACACCAGTATTCCGATAATGATGAGTGACAGGCCCGGGATTATGTACTTAATTTTATCCTGTGGCTTGAAAATAAAGCCGTATACTATTATCCCTACGCTTATCAGCCCCATGATTGTAGGCCATATAATTTTGTTTTGCTCGTACAGATATGCCAGTGAACTTGTAAATGCGGTGAGTAACAGCAGCCCCAGTACAAAATATAGTTTTCTCACTATGTGCAATACAGACAGAAAAATCAAATATATACTTAATATAAATAACAAGAAAAGAACTACTCCGTTAGTTAATATCTTAAAATTATGTAATAATATTAACGTACCTGCGACGACCCAGAAGAATCCTATCAACAATCCGTTATATGGATATTTATTGTTTTGAGGATCCGTAGAGATCATCTTATCTGTATATTCTTTATTTGTATCATTCATAATTACATGATACAATAAAATAAGATGAAATTCAATATATTTACTAAAAATGTTTCAAAAAGCAAAATAAAAATACGATTCGAAGTATTGGTCTGTGGTGTTATTGTGGTGTTGTTTGGCAGTATCTATGCCATTTCAGTTATTCCGCTCAATACCGGGCTTCTGCTGGAGTATAAAATCCATCGCGATACTCCTGAAGTGGCATATCAGTATCTGCACCAGATGACGGCCACCACCATAACCGCAGATGTGTCGAAAGAGAAAATCATTTCTTTCATACGATTACTGCGATCTCATATTGCGCAGTATCCTGAGGATAGATTTAATTCGGAATATTTAACGTATATTGCGTATCTGTACCATAAGATACGCGCAGATGTACAGGCCGGCTATTATCTTTCTCTTTCCATGAAAGCATCGTCGTTTAATACCTATCCTGTTGTATCGTTTGATGCATTATCTTTTTTATCGGAATTAGAGTATAATAGTAACAAGAAAATCGAATACAATATGCTATTGCTTTCTTTGTATCCTGAAGAGGTACGCAAGGGGGATATATATTATGAATTGGGACAGTTATATGATGAAAAAGCCGAATGGGATAATGCATACTATTATTATAATTTGTTGCTCATGAATGAACATTATGCAGAGATAGACGATACAAATTCTCATATAGAAGACGTGTTTTTTAGAAATATACGACATATTTCATCTGCCAGGAAAACATGGCGTACCCTGGAGGAAGCGAAAGCTGAGGTGCAGAGAAGTTTGTACCTCAAAAATAGCTATTATATTAAATCTCTTCAAGCTCCGGGGTTCTTTACCGTACAATGGCAAGAATCTAAAATTGATACCAACGCACAAATAAAGAAGTTTGATATTATTCCAATTATACAGCGTTCTAATGTGAGTGTAGCCAACACGTTCAGCAGATATATTTCTGAGAATGAAGTATTATGGCCTACTTTTGGATGGGAGAGAACGAATGTATGGAATTTGGTGTTTAGAAGAATACAACAACCTGATACCATTGATATTAATGGAAAATGGGAATGGGCGGGTATTTATTTTGGTATAGGGAATAAATTATATGAGCCAGAGTCATAACATATATCTACGAAGTATAGCACTGTTTTTATTTCTGTTTTCCTTGCACATCGTATACGCACAGGAACAGACGCCATACTATAGTGATAACTTTTTACGCGTGAGTAAGATAGAATACCGCGTTGACTGGATTACTTCCAGTGTTGTCTCGAATATACATTTCAGATGGGAGACCGCTACTTCTGCTCAATACCTCAATCCCTCACGTGCATATAATATTGCTCAGTTGGAACTACCAAAGATTCTCTCCACGCTCACAAAGGATATTATGCTCTATGGCGATGAGT
Organism: Cyclina sinensis; assembly: GCA_012932295.1. Taxonomy (NCBI): domain Eukaryota; kingdom Metazoa; phylum Mollusca; class Bivalvia; order Venerida; family Veneridae; genus Cyclina; species Cyclina sinensis. The sequence goes on from JAAONU010000092.1 coordinate 7,760, forward strand.
CTTTATTAGATTTTGCAAGAGATAGAAACGCATATCGAGGCATTCTCTCGACATTGCTGGATTCTTCTGTCATCACTGCACAAATTCCGGATAAGGATTTACTGGGAACCAGGATTGTGTATGACACATCTCTGGTAAATGTCGTGCGGAATTACATAGCGCCAGCATTTAGCCCGAAACAAATTTCTGTGCTTCCCTTTGTCCATATAAACAACGATGCGTATACTTCCATCCTGATAGATCTTCGACACGAACTGCCCCCGTTATCTGATATGACCTCGGAACAGCGTATGATGTATACGCCAAAACTCTTTCCGCAGGTATATTCAGAGTATCAGCGCATCTTAGTGTTTACGCCTGAGTATGTGACTGCTGAGTTTTCGGAATCACAAATGCCATTTCACTACATGTATCCTGAAGACTATACGCGGCTTCAGTTAGGGGATAATCCTCTGCTTATCCTTCCTGTCGCCCTCGATGCAGAGAACAATGGCGATATCGTAATATCATTTGAAGATACCAGATTACTACTTTCTTCTGAGAAGAACACACAGTTACTTGTGCAGGGAAAAATTTATTTTATTATTTTAAGACAACCGTCTATGGAGTTACAATAGCTTATGAAGATAGTGTTCAGAACAGCACTTTCTTGTCTTTTCATTCTCACCTTCTCTGTCATGGCGTGCAACAGAAAGACATCTATGTATGCGGCTGCAGTGATCATTCCCGATGTTGCGTATGAAGTGTTGTCCAATCGGGTGCTGTTGGTCTCTAAAATAAACTACAGAAAAAGAAATGCAGTGATCAGCATAGAGAATTCAAATTTGATAGACACACAGACGGTAGGGGTTGATATCTTGACGTTTTTTGATACTGAGAGTGACGTGAAATTTTTTATAAGGAATTTCAGGCCCTATCTCAATACGCATATTGTGTCTAATGCCCCTATGATATTGCGTGCCCAGCCGAATTTTGATGCGCCAAAATTGGCGGTGGTGGCTCCTGATATCCCACTTCCTATCGTGCATTATTTAAAAACCCCTGAGTCCAGACTGTCTGTTACCGGACAGTCATTGCTCACTACCATGGATTCTTCTTCCGAAGATCAGGAACTCACCTCCTATTTAGATAATGAGGGATATTGGATTCAGGCACAACAGTATACTGACGAACATGCTGATGGGTATATACGGGGATGGATATTCATCACAGAGGATACGAGTATTATCTTTTCACATGACAATGTGGCAAATGCCAGCACTATTCCCGGGGCATTTAAGGATATAGAAAACTGGATAACCATAGAAGCCTTGTCGTATGTATCTCAGGGACTGACGGTACCCTCGCAGTATGCTCACACGCTTATCTTGGAATCCGTAGAGAACGACAAACCTTTTGTCACGATACTGCATGAAAATTCGCTTTCACATATATACTACAGTGAATTATGGCCTGTAAATGATACTACCGCAGTTGTCCCCTATAAAGGTGTGGCGCTTTCCTGGAATATAGAGAGAACAGAGATTTCATTACGATATCCGGGCGATATACACTATGTGTTTGTGCCTGCTCCCGCGTCATCTTTTACTGCAACGCTGAACTACACACAGACTATTTCGTATTATTACCGTTATCTGTCACTCATTCCGTTACATAGAGATTCAAACACGGTGACGTGGCATAGCAACTTATACGGAAAAATTCTATTTTCTGCAATACCAGGACAATATCAGATGAAGATGGATTGGTATATTACCCCAGAGATTGCTGAACTCTATTTTCCTGCTGATACACGGCGTGTACAGGGGGTAGTCTCGTTTACTCATACGCTTGCACACAATATAGCACGCGATACCGACATCGTGTTAACTGTCTATGATACAGATCAGCAGAAAGAGTTCTTTTTGTCTCTCATTGAAATTTCAGATACGGAGATGAGTTTGCAGTTTATCCCTGAGGCCAATGTGCTTACTGATACGAAGACGGATACTATTATTACTGCACCTCCCGCCGATCCGAAAATGATATTTGAAAAGTAGGGCACTATATGCTATACTGCACATAAGGAGTAAGCGATGAATAATGACAGTGTATCAAAACGTAACAGACTTACCACCTCACTTCCTAAGGTAGGCATACGACCAGTAATAGATGGTCGCTGGGGAGGAGTGCGTGAATCTCTGGAACAACAGACCATGAATATGGCAAAGAGTGCGGCGGCACTTATAGAACGTTCTCTCAGGCATGCATGTGGAGAAAAGGTATCCTGTGTAATAGCAGATTCTACCATAGGCGGTGTTGCTGAGGCAGCCGCGTGTGCAGATAAGTTTAGCCGAGAGTCTGTGGGACTTTCTCTCACGGTGACTCCGTGTTGGTGTTATGGCACAGAAGTCATGGACAGTGATCCACTCATACCCAAGGCGGTATGGGGATTCAATGGCACTGAGCGTCCCGGAGCCGTATATCTGGCGGCAACATTGGCGGCCTATAATCAAAAGGGCTTTCCGGTATTCAGTATTTACGGAAGAGAAGTGCAGGACAGCGATGACAGCAGCATCCCAAGCGATGTGCAGGAAAAAATCCTGCAGTTTGTACAGGCCGGCATTGCCGTTGCCACCATGCGTCAGACTTCTTACCTTGCCATAGGAGGAACTTCTATGGGCATTATGGGCTCTACAGTGGAGCCGTCATTCTTTCAGCATTATCTGGATATGCGCACCGAGTTTGTGGACATGTCGGAAGTGATAAGACGCATAGAACACACTATTTTTGATCAGGAAGAATTTCAGAAAGCGTATGCATGGGTACAGGCCCATTGTAAAGAACAGGAAGATCGTATCAACCTTCCACACAAGCAGAGAAGCAAGGAACAGAGGGATAAGGATTGGCAGACCAGCATCAAGATGACGTTAATCTTCAGAGATATGCTGGTGGGCAATCCCAGGTTGGCAGAGCTGGGGTTTCCGGAAGAAGCCATGGGCCACAACGCCATCGCAGGCGGCTTTCAGGGGCAACGTGCGTGGACAGATTTTATGCCTAATGGAGATTTTGCGGAGGCAATACTGAATTCCAGTTTCGATTGGAATGGAATACGACAACCGTATATATTTGCTACGGAGAACGACTGTTTGAATGCGGTATCTATGCTGTGTAATCACCTGCTTACTGGCACTGCACAGATTTTTGCGGATGTACGCACGTACTGGAGTCCTGAATCTATAAAGAGGGTTACGGGCTGGACACCTGAGGGGCGTGCATGCCATGGAGTGATACATTTAATAAATTCTGGTCCGGCTGCATTGGATGGCACAGGCGCCATGCAGGAGCAGGGCACTCCTGTGATAAAACAATGGTGGAAGGTCACAGAAGAAGACGTGCAGAACGCACTGCGTGCCACGGAATTCTGTGTGGCTGATGGCGGCTATTTCAGGGGAGGTGGGTATTCCACAGATTTTACCAGTGCGGATTCCATGCCCCTTACGATGTGCAGACTGAACCTTATTGATGGCTTAGGCCCTACACTACAAATAGTGGAGGGATGGAGTGTGCGGTTGCCTGAGCAGGTACACGATATATTGGATAAGAGAACCAATCCCACATGGCCCACTACATGGTTTGTGCCGCGTCTCGATGCCAGCAACACGCGCTTTCGGGACACCTATGCGGTGATGGCACATTGGGGTTCCAATCATGGCGCAATATCCTTTGGGCATATTGGCAGCCATCTTATCACGCTTGCGTCTATGTTGCGTATTCCTGTCGCCATGCACAATGTACCCTCAGAGCATGTATTCAGACCTGCCTATTGGACTCACTTTGGGTCTGATCTGGAGGGAGCAGACTATAGGGCGTGTAAGGCCCTGGGAAGTTTGTATTAATATTAATTTCCAGGATTATTTGCAAGAAAAAAGGAAGAAGCGAACTTCTTCCTTTTTTATGAACGTACGACGTAGTACTATTTTCCCAGAGGATATAGTAATTTTTGTATGTCTGGTTCGTTCAGATTATTGAGGTCTACATAGGTAGCACCAGTGTCAATTCTGTTACTGATGGTTTTTCCGTCCAGAAGATCATTGAGTGCATATACGCTCATGTATCCCATTTGGAAAGGATTTTGTACCACAAATCCACTGATGACCCCTTCCTGAAGGAATGCAATTTCCTGCTCAGAAGAATCAAAGCCTACAAGAGGAATATCGCTTCCAAGTTCTTTGAGTGCGAGTGCGGCACCAATAGCACCACCTTCATTGCTTGCAAAAATACCAGCAAGGTCAGGGTTAGAGCGCACTATGTCGATGATAAGATCTGCTGATTTTTGATGATCTCCACCACCGTATACAGGATCCAGTAATGTGATATTAGGATAGTCCGCATTTATTTTTTCAATAAAGCCGTCTCTTCTGTCTATACCCGTGCTACTGGAAGGATCATGTACAAGCACTGCAACCTTTCCTCTGCCGCCTATAATTCCTGCAAGACGCTCTGCACCGAGTGCTGCAGCTGCCTTGTTATCTGTAGCGATAAAGGAAGAAGATACTCCTGGCTCAACGTCAGAATCAAAGGTAGTGAATGCAATTCCCTGACTCTTAATTCTTTCTGCATAAGGAGTGAGTGCCCTCACGTCGAGAGCCGCAAGACCTATCCCGTCAGCATTTTGCGTGATAGCTTCTTCTACCATATTGATCTGTATATCAATATCTGCCTCTGTAGGGGGTCCTACAAATGTTACCCGAACGCCAAGTTCTTTTGCAGCTTCTTCTGCTCCTAATCTTACGGTTTGCCAGAATTCGTGCTGAAACCCTTTGCTCACTAATGCAATGTAGCGCTCACCACTACCTCCACCGCTTTCCCCGGAACCTCCGGAAAAACTATTGGCAGTTATGAATGCTACCAACATTATAATTAATAATTTTTTCATTTTTACCTCCTTTGAAAAAATATTTTTTAATTTTTTAATTTATGTTATTACTTTTTTATGGATTCCCCTCGCTGTCTGCGCAGAATGTCTAAATATACTGCAAGGATGACCACCAGGCCTATGAGCACTTGTTGCCAGAACTGGTTCACCTGCATGAGGTTTAAGCCGTTTCGCAGTACGCTCATGATCAGCGCTCCTATCAGCGTGCCCAATACGGTTCCTTCTCCTCCCGCGAGACTGGTGCCGCCTATCACGGTTGCCGCGATGGCATCTAACTCCAGCCCTATGGAAATAGACGGTTGTCCGGAATTTAATCTGGAAATCATTAATATGCCCGCAATGGCACACATGAGCCCGGAATACGCATAGGCGAAAATCTTTGTGCTGTGCACTGGTACGCCGGAGAGTTTTGAGGCATCTTCGTTGCTGCCTATGGCAAATATATATCTGCCTATGCTCGTCTTGTTGAGCAGAAACCATGACACAAAAAACAATATCAGAAGATATATGACGGGAAGAGGCACATTGAGAAAATCTACGCCGTATATTTTAGGAAAAAACTTATTGTCACTGAAGTAAATTGGACGCCCTCCGCTCAGCACCAGCGCAAGCCCCCGTGCGCTTATCATTACTCCCAGTGTTGCAATGAATGGAGGGATGTTCAGATATGATACAATCACGCCGCTGAATAATCCAAAAAACAAGCCCATGCCTATTGCGCTTATAATGGCTACTATGGCGCTCCCTCCGTTTGCCAGCACTAAGGTTGCGGCCATTCCAGTGACGGCAACCAGAGAGCCCAATGAAAGGTCTATTCCACGGGTAATGATTACAAGGGTCACTCCCAGTGCGACTATGGCAGTGACCGTAGTTTGCTTGAATACTGTAATCAGATTATCATAGTTAAAGAAAAACGGTGATAATAATGAGAACGCTATGATGAGCAATAACAGTCCTGCAAAAGCTGCAAGTTTCTGTACGCTTGTTGAATCTAATGATTTATACATGGTCGATATAGATTTCATGCGGATACTTCCTTTTTTATTGTATGTAATTGCTTGTTTCTGATATTTTCAGTGGCAAGGTGCATAATATCTTCCTGTGTGACGGATGTGGCATCACATATTCCCGCCACATGTCCGGAATTCATTACCAGAATTCTATCACTCATGCCCAGAAGTTCGGGAAGCTCGGACGATATCATGATAATACCCACTCCCTTTTCTATTAATTCATTCATAATTTCATATATTTCATATTTTGAACCTACATCTATTCCACGAGTTGGTTCATCGAAAATGAGTACTTTGCAATGTTTGGCAAGCCATCGGGAGAGGATGACTTTTTGTTGATTGCCTCCACTGAGAAACATAGTCTTCTGGAATATGGAAGGCGTCTTAATATTCAGCAGTTTTACATAGGTGTGTGCGAGTTCTTCCGCCTTGTTTTTTCTGATAACGCTATGCAGGGAGTAATCCTTTATGCTTGCAAGCAGTACGTTTTCCATCAGTGGCAAGTTGAGCAGCAGCCCGTCATTTTTTCTGTCTTCCGTAAGATACCCCAATCCTTGTTTTATGGCATCCAGGGGGGATTTAATTTTTATCTCTTTGCCATTTAAGAATATTTGTCCTGATGTTTTTTTCTCTGCTCCGAAAATAGTGCGTGCAAGTGAGGTGCGCCCTGATCCCATCAATCCTGCGATGCCCAAGATCTCATGCTGTTTTAACGAAAAAGAGATGTTTTGGTGTGAAATGCCGCTTTCAGACAGGTTGCGCACTTCAAATAATACCGCATCCTGTGCTTTTGTAGTGCGGGCGGGAAAGAGGTGGTCTATTTCTCTTCCGACCATAAGTTTTATCAGATGGGGCACGGTGGTGTCCTTGTAATGCAAGGTGTCTATTTTCTTTCCATCTCTGAGTACCGTCACCCTGTCTGCGATAAAATCCAGTTCATGGAGTCGGTGAGAAATATAGATAATGCCTTTCTTTTGAGATTTTAGTTCCCGAATTACCTGAAACAGGTTTTCTATTTCGCTTTCTGTGAGTGCGGCGGTGGGCTCGTCCATGACGAGTATGTCGCAGTCAACTGAGAGCGCTTTTGCAATTTCCACCATTTGCTGTTCGCCTACGCTGAGCGTGTTTATCTTTGCGGAGGGAGAAATGGATTGATTGAGCATGTCCATAATCTTTTGGGTTTCCTGCTCCTGCTGTTTGTGATGAAGCATAAGAGGAAATCTGCGATTACGATACTCACGTGTCAGAAACACATTGTCCGATACCGTGAGATGCGGACACAGGTTGAATTCCTGATATACGATGTTAATGCCATGTCTCATGGCGTCTTTTGTGGTATGCACCTCTATCTTTTTGCCATTTTTGAAGATTTCTCCGTGGTCTTTGGTGTACACGCCACTGAGAATTTTCATGAGCGTGGATTTTCCTGCGCCATTTTCTCCCAGTAGTGCCAACACTTCTCCTGCATATAAATCGAACGAAACATCAGTCAATGCTTTTACTCCGGGAAATGACTTAGTGATATTGTTTAACTCAAGTAATTTTGTAGTATTCATCTCTATTTCATAACTTCATTTTCTCACAATATACATTGTGAACTTTTGAGTGTAGGTAGTATCATAATTATTATATTATAAATATGCGTATATGTCAATCTTGTGGGGACAAGGTGTTAAGCGTCAATAGGTTGGGTATCCCCCATCTTGACGTGGGATTACAAAGCGCATATAATGAAGATACCTTCTATATGAAACCACGTATAGTGAGTGAGGTGTAGATTTTGTGCGTATGCAACAGTATTTTTTAGGGATAGATAACGGTGGCACTGTAACGAAAGTTGCACTATATACTCTCAATGGGGAAGAAATAGGAAAATTCCAAAAGAATGCCCATATCATACATCCGGAACAAGGATTTGTGGAACGGGATATGGAGGATCTTATAGCGAGTACGGTGCACTGTATACGGGGCGCCATCGCCTCAGCCAATATTACTGCGAAAGAGATTGTGGCTGTCTCTGTGTCGTGCCATGGAAAGGGATTGTATCTTTTGGATAAGGATAAGCTCCCTGCATATAATGGTATTCTCTCATCTGATTCCAGAGCCGCAGATCTTACGCAAGAGATGCATAGAAATGGTATTGCGGAAAAACTATATCCCATTACTTTTCAACAATTATGGTCTGGGCATCCGGCAAGTTTGCTGGCATGGTTTGCCACACATAATCCGAAGGTCTTAGAGCGCACCAGGTATATATTGATGGGGCATGATTATATACGGCAGTATCTTACGGGAAATGCGTATGCAGAGGTGAGCAATATGTCAGGAAGTGCGTTAGTTGATGTAGAAAAGAAGGAGTATTCTCAGGAAGCACTATCTATACTCGGACTTGATGGCTTGGAAGATACATTACCTCCGCTGTTGGAATCTACAGAAATATCTGGTACTATTACAGAAAAAGTAGCGGAGGAAACGGGCCTGCAATCTGGCACTCCTGTATACGCGGGCTTCTTCGACGTGGTGGCGGCTGCAATAGCTTCAGGATTGGTGGATGCCTCCACAATAAATGCTATTATGGGGACATGGTGTATATCCACATGCGTGTCGGATACTATTGTCAGAGGAACCTATCCATATATATGGGGCAATTACTGCATGGCCAACACCTATTTTGCACATGAAGGAAGCCCTACTTCTGCAAGTAATCTGGAATGGTTTGTACATGAATTTCTGGGTAGGGATGAGGATATATTTGACAAATGTAATGCATGGGTGGAGGAAGCAACCACCACTACTGATATTTTCTTTTTCCCTTTTCTGTATGCGTCTAATATAAAGAGCGATATGCCTGCCTCACTTATAGGATTGCGTGCACATCATACTCGAAAAGATGTTATAAAAGCAATATACGAAGGCATCATTTTTTCTCATTATATGCATCTTGAAAGATTATACCCTCTGGTTCCTTCTGTAGAGGCCATCAGTATGGTAGGGGGACCTGCGAAGTCACGCGTGTGGATGCAAATGTTTGCAAACTTGAGCAATACACCAATACGCATACCAAATTGTGTTGAAGCAGGATGTAAAGGTGCCGCATTAGCTGGCATGGTGGGGTCTGGAGCGTACGCATCTTTTCAGGAGGGAGTGGCGCAGACTGTGCATACTCTGATGGAATATCTTCCCCAGCGAGCACCCCATGCTTTTCTGCAGGATAAATATGAGCGATATAAAGCGCATGCGCATACCTTGTCTTCCAATGCCGACGCTCCATGATTATGCTGATTTTTGTATCAATGCCCAGAACTCGGTGGATATGAGTTCAACTTGTATAATTTCATTGACCTGTGGCCAACGGCTATGGAGTTCCTGAATGATTATTATTTTCAGTCCTTCAAAGAGAGGGTGCAGACTTTTCAGGACAATCTTATAATGATTGCCCATGAAATACTTTTTTAACACCACCCAATTTTCCTGTTGGTATCTTGCTTTTGTGTTAGAACGTATCTTAAGCATGTGCGGGCGAACGCACAGATAGAATTTTTTCTCATCGATAAACTGTTGATAATTTTTTACAAAGTATTTATTGATAAAGCCACAGGGAGAGCATAGTTGTCCGCATACAGATTGTTGTATAGGCAGAAAATTTACTTCGTCAAAATATGTGGCGACATTCTGATTCTGTGGTTTAAGATAGAGTTCTTCCGGCTTCCCGCTCTGCATGATGTTGCCATCATTGAGCAGCATGATAGTATCAGCCAGATATAATGCTTCCAGTGCTTCATGGGTTACCATGAGAATGGTAGTATCTTTGTGTTTAATTTCACGCAATTCTTCTATAAGATGGAATGAGGTATCCTTATCTATGCTACTGAAGGGTTCATCGAGCAGGAGCAATACAGGATCTGTCACTAACGCACGTGCGAGTGCAACGCGTTGAATTTGTCCAATGGATAGCTCATCGGGGTATCGATGTGCAAAGTATGAGAGTTTGATGGTATGGAGTATGTCTATGGTTTTCTCCTGTTGCTCTTCATTGCTGAGGTGTGAGATGCCGAAACGAATATTTTTCTCCACAGTCATCTGCGGAAAGAGTGCGTGGTCTTGAAACACAAATCCTATTTTTCTTTTTTCGGGCTCTACACATGTTTTGTTGTCTGAGACCAGGGTATTTTCTAAATATATTTCGCCACTATCGGGTATTTCAAACCCTGCAATTAATCTGAGAAGCGTACTCTTTCCGCATCCGCTGGGGCCACCTATGACGGCAGTTTCTCCTTTTTTCAGGGTGAGACTGAGATTATCCAGGATGGCATGATGTGCCTCATGATGATGAGATGAGAGGTGGCTCTGCTTGTTTTTCATATTCTTTTTCTTGTGTAAGAGTTTCTTGTTATAAGAGAAACACAAGTTCTGTATTTTCAGCACATCGTTATTGCTATGGTAGGTATGTGTCTTGTTATTCACGGGATTCACCTCTTTTAATTAGTCCAATATACATAGGAAGTGTAATCACTATACCCATGACCACCAATGCCAAGCCCGCTACACTGGATTGACTTATTTTTTCATCATTTACCAGCGTGTACATTTTAAGTGCGATAGTAGAAAAGTTAAACGGATGCAGTATGCTCACTATTGGTATATCTTTAATTATATCAATTACTGTGAGCATTGTGGCAGTCACTATGAAGTGAAAATTTATAGGAATGCACACCGTAGAGAGCGTGCGTAGCGTACCACTTCCCAGCGAGCGCGCTGCCTGTTCAAATCTTCTGTTGATATGGTGAAAGCCCGATCCTATTGACGTAAGTGCGATGGGCAAGTAACGATACACGCAGGCAATGACTATGGCATATATGCCGTTGTTTACAAAGATGGAAAAGGTGGGTATGGATGGGAATACTACATCAAACCATCGTATTGCTGAAACAATCAGTATGGCTACTATGGCACTGGGAATAGCATATCCGAGCGACAGGATTGAGTATAATGTGCGAAATATCGAGGTTCTGTTTAATTGTACGGCGTAGCTCAGGAGTATGGCCAGAGGGATCTGAATGATAATTACCAGCAGTGCTATCAGAAGCGTGTTGAGCATGAGAGGGAATATGGAGTATTCGACTGTGTTGTGCACTATCATTGGTACGCCCCACACTAACAGCTGCAGGAAGGGGATGAGGAACCCAATGAGAAGGGGCACTATGCAGATACAGAGCGCTCCATACTGGGTGGGGCGCGTGAGCTGGCGGGGTAGAATTTTGTATGATTTGGTAAAGTGTATTTTATGCTGTGCGTGTTCTAAAGAGTTTTTTGCCATCACCAGCACCATCATACACAATACCACTCCTGCAGAGAATAGTTTTGCTATGCCGAGATTATCATATAATCGCCATATACGCACAATGCCGGTGGTGATGATCTCATATCCAAGGTATTGATATACCCAGTATCCGTTTAGTAATTCCATGATCACCAGCAGTATCGCACCGATGAGACTGGGTTTCGCATAGGGAAGCCCTATGGTGAAAAAGAGATTTCTTTTCCTATGGCTTATATTTCTGGCAGCGTCAATGAGAGATTGCGGCATGTTGGAGAATGACACATAGAGTATAAGAAACACATACGGATACAGATTGCATACCAGCACGCCTATCAGCACTATAAAAGAAGGAAGAGACGCAAGATACGCACCAAACCATTGCGCCATAAATCCTTGAGGGGAAAATGCGTCCTTCCATGTAATGGCAGAAATGTATGCGGGCATCAAGAGGGGCAATATTTGCGCATATATGAGCAGGCGTTTAAAGGGGAAACAGTACATGGCTGTTATCCACGCAATGGCACTTCCGGTAATAATGGTTATGCTCGCGACTATTGCTATTATGAGAAGCGTGTGCCAAATGTAGCGAAATAATGTGCTTTTAAGGATTATGAGAAAGAGAGTCGCATCAAAATCAAGCAGGTCTGTGAATAAGGAGAACAGAGGAATCATGCTCATCATCACAGTGAGCAGGAGTATGCCATTCCATAGTGAGAGTTTATTAAACGTAATGTATCTCAGTGTTCTTAAAAGCAATTTGGTTGATTAATACCACCCACTTTCGTCGGCTATTTGAGTAGCAATAAAGGAATGGGTATTGTATACATTGAGATCAAAATCATCTGGTGGCAACATGAGTGTGCCGAGTGTTTTTAAGAATACCGGTACTTGTGCACTTTTTGTAACTGGATACTCATAATTTTCTTTTGCCAGAAGTTCCTGCACTTCGTTGCTCAACAGATATTCCAGTAACGCATATGTCTCTTTGAGATGTTTTGAATATCGACCTATCGCCACTCCACTTATATTAATGTGTGTTGGGGTAGGGAAAATCAATCTGATTTTCTCCCCCACTTCTCTGTCCGCCTCAATGTCTGAATGTATCAGGAGTCCCACGTAATATGAGTTTACTATTGCGACATCTCCCAACCCACTCACTAGCGCACGCATTTGGTCTCTGTCGTTTCCTTCCGGATGTCGCGCTAAATTCTTCACCAGCCCCTCTGTCCACGCCATCGTAGGTTCGAGTCCGTTTTTATCGATGAGAAATGATAATAAACTGATATTGTATATGTTGCTTGAAGATCTGACCAATACTTTCGGACCGTTATCGCGTGCAAGGTCTTCATAGCTTGTGATATCAGGTTTCCCTTTATCTTTGTTATAGGCGATGACTCGTGCCCGCATAGTGATGGCTATCCATTTATTCTTCGGGTCTTTTAAGACAGGAGAACGCAATGTATCAAAGAGCGTGTCGTGTTCTATAGTTCGCACTATATCTGCAGATGCGGCTCTACTCAGTCTTCCTGCATCTGTGAAAAACAAGAGATCCAAGTCTGAGTGTTGACCTTCTGCACCGATGCGTGCTATCAGTTCTTCTTCCTTACTTGCAATGAGATTTACTTTTATTCCTGTTTTTTTTGTGAATTCAGAATAAATTATTTTGTCTATATCGTAATTCCTTGAAGAATATACGTTGACCACTCTCTCTGTGGGAGATGATGTGGATGATGTTTCAGATGATACTCCTGTCGCCCAAACAAAGAAGGGAAATAGGAATAACACAAGTAAAAACGCTTTCCTTACTTGCATATAACTTCCTTTCGTTAACATAATGAGAAATGCATATATATTGCTTGTCTTACATGATATAGCAAAGCATGATCTATGTCAAGCATGGTGTGCAGTATGTAGCGTGTCTGTACGCCAGCCAAAGGTCTCAGACAGTAATGCTATTATTTCCTGATACCGCTGTGTGTTGGCACGCTCATCTTCAGATAAGGTGAACCACTGTACAAAGGAAAATTTATTAAAGAAGGTCAGCTGTCGTTTTGCATATCTTCGTGAATTGCGTTGTATCGTCTCTATAATTTTTTTCAACACATTGGTGTCTATGGTACGATGTTCTTTCCATGCGTGCACCACTTCCGGAGTGCGTAAAAATTCCTGAATTCCTATGGTGCGATATGCATTATGAGAAGGCGACAATCCGCGCTGCCATAGCTTTTGCACTTCTGCTATTAATCCATGTTCTATCATGGTGTGTACTCTGCGGTCTATACGTCTGTAGAGTTGTGCGCGTGTTCTTTGCAATCCTATGACGAGGAACTCCCCCTGTACAGAGTGGGCATCATGTTTGGAGAAGTTGCTGAGCGGCTGGTGGGTTGTCTCAAAGACTTCCAGCGCACGCAGCGTTCTGTAATGGTCCGTGGGGGCTATGGTGTTGGCATATTCAGGATCTTTTTCTTTCAGCATTTGATACATATATTCCTGCGTGGTATCTTTCTGTTCCTGCATCAGCCGGGCTCTGATATTGTCATGAGCAGGGGGCGTTGCGGGCAATCCCTTATATAAGTGATACAGATAAAATGCCGCGCCACCTATGATGAGGGGAATATGCTTTCTTGCATAGATGTCCTGTATGATGCGATAGGTATCCATCACAAAATTATACACGGTGTACTGTTGCGTAACGTCTAATGTGCCTACAAGGTGATGCGGGATACGGGCCTGCAGTTGCGGAGGAGGGGTGGCACTTGCAATCTCCATGCCTTTGTATATTTGTCTGGAATCTGCCGATATTACTTCTACGGGATATTCGGTGAGGTGGTGCAATAGATCCGTCTTACCCACCGCAGTGGGACCAAAGATGATCGCTGCCTTATGAGTTGCGGTCTGAGTATTCATATCCTCTCTGCACTATGAATGATAGGGTGACATTAATCCGGAGTAATTTTGTAGGTGACCGATTTATTAAATATTTCGTTAAATGCAGTGGAAATGGTTTTGTCTTCATGCATAATTTCAGGATATGGCTGTATTACAGGGACATCTCCATGTTCTTCTAAGGTTGTGGGATTGTATGCCACCCTTATATCGGTAAGTTGTTGCGCTCTTTTAATAGCGGCTACTACAATTTCGTAGCTATTGCCGTCAAAATCTAATAAGACGTCTAATGGAAGTGCCATAGTATTTCCTCATACATAAGTATATTAAGATGACTAATATTATAAGTGAAATAAGAAAAAATGTCAATATGTTTTGTACAATTTTGTAAAATAAAAATATATCTCCCTGTACGTGCCATACAGATAGTATGCGTATCGTTACGGGGAGTGGGCTGAGACTGATTCTATTGCAGTGAGAAATCCCTCTACATTTTCTTCAAACGTGACTTGTACTACATGCTCAAATCCATAAAACCCTTGTAATCCCGGAGATGGGGTCAAAATAGGTCTGAGTTCAATCACAAAACTGGGGGCGTCATACGTGTCATATACATAATCTGCGGAGGAACCAGTATAGATGTAGAGTTCACTGCCAGATTGTAACGTATAGGGTTCATTATGAACGCTGCTTATCGCGCGTGCAATGGATTGTCCTATTGAAATTGTGGTGCTGTCAGCGTCTTGTGTTCTGCTATGCCCGTATGGATAGAGCACTAACTGTCCAAAGGAATGATAATCGATAAAAAGGGTGGGGGTTATTTTTGCAATTAATTTCTGCAATGCTTGTGTTTCTGGTTCTGAAAAAGCCGATATTCCCCGATAGGTCTCTGATGATGTGTCTGTGATTTCGGCAGCATAGGAGGCGGTTGGTGCGTAATCCCATTGAAAGTCCCAATTTCTATTGAGATCTACTCCCATCGTGCCATCGGTGTTGTCTCGTCTGTTTTTTCGCCAGGTGTTGTCAACAGTGCGTGCATAATGATATCCGTCAGGATTGGCAATGAGTACAATCCATATCTCATAGCTATTGATAATATCTTGTATTCGTTTTTCGGTAGCGTAGCGTTCCAGCAGATGTTTTGTTACCAAATAGAGTGTGCTTACACTTATAAATTCTCTTGCATGTATTCCACTTATCATTACTACTGCGGGTTCCTGTTCGTCTATGCCAGCGTTGTCGCTTATTTTTATAGAATAAATAGTACGCTGTTCATGTGTGGTGGGAGATAACGGATGTATGGATGTGAGCGTGGGATATGTATTGTGCAGGAATTGTATTTGCTCTTCAATTTCATGCAATTCATAGAATCTATATATGCTCGGCTCTGGCACATAATCCAATTCGCAGGCAGTGAGAATAAATAGCACATATCCGCACAGAGCATAGCAGAGAAATCGATATCTGGTAAGAGCGGTGGGTAGTATAAGCATAGCTAATTAACAAATGTACGTATAATGTGTGTACAGGTACTACCAGTATACTATAATGCTATGCCTTATGTGTAGGTATAATAGCGGTTGTGGTATGGCTTATCTGTCTACGCGTAATGTATAATTGTAGCCATACAGTCCATCTGTCAAGACGGGTAGAGGAATAGTGGGAGTTATCGTGTAGCTTCCTCTTAAGTATACAGGATATCCATAACAGATGTATTGTCTGTATCTCTCATAATCTGGCTTATACTCATGGTGATACATAATTTTGTTAACCCCCACATCGATGACTGTATTTTTCATAGCTACAGGCAACCCTGTATATGCCATTTTGTCATAATTCATGCCGTCACGTATTGAATTATCATAATAGTCTATCGTGGCCGTAACATCCGTTGTATCTGTAAATACTTGCATCGTCTCACTATAATCCGGATGACACTTGAACGCAATGGTTATGTTCACAGTATCAGGTGTTACATATTGTTTTTGATGTTCATGTTCATCCCATTTTGGGGCTACGATATCGTAATAGTCGTCAACCGTGGCGGTGATATGAAATGTATCTGGTATACGGGGAGCTCCTGTATAAGGTGGAAAAGGAAACCTTACTACACCAAAATTATTCTCAATTCTATAGGGGGCAATTTCTAGTTTTTGTAGTATATTGTCTCTCACTGTTTCCTCATATAACTCTTTGGAAATATATATGGGAGTAGTGGTGTCGTCACTTTCGACACCATTGATAGTGAGCGTATGTTCTTTGTCATTGTTTTTTGCGGTAATGGTTCCTATATTATTTTCTCCCGGAATAGCGTGACGAACATTTTCAAAAGACACTATTTTGTATATGTCATGCTCTATAGTTGTTGTGCCAGAAAAATAATCTTTGTCGGTGGTAATATCGGTTATGCTGTCACGTAGAAAAAATACAGATATTTTTGTGAGTTGTTCTGTAAATTTCTCTGCATCTAGTCTAAATAACTTTACAACAGGAAAGGCTATATTCGTTTCTCTTAGATCATAAGGAAAATATAATTCTCTGTCATTATGATAGTATGCTATTTTGACTGGCTCCGGCAATGGTGTTATGTCTATGGTAATATTTTTTTTGGTGATATTATCTGCCGCTAAAATTTCATAGGTATGAGGAAGCGTGTAGTATGCGTTGTCGTATGCAAAATTTGTTGGATATTTGAAATCAAATTTCATGCCTATGTATTTATCTTTAAAAAACAAATATTCCGCAGGTGACATATGCAGGGTATATTCATTGTTGTCCGTATACTCTGCGTGATAATTGAGTTGTGTGACATTAACCGCCTGTGTATCATATTCTGTTCTTTTGTATAATGCGAGAGTTATATCATTGATTTCTATAATGCTATCGATGTATGGTGTTACGATGACGTTATATATATTGCTCGTACTCCCGTCTTCACTGACGATGGTATACGGGACTGATGTGGTGAAATTTTTTCCAGTGGTAGTCTCTGGAGTAATGGTAGCTCCCGGCGATATTGCAATGGTGGGAATAAATATATTGTTTTTCTGTAAAATTTCATTGTGCATCAATACCACCACAGTACGTTGTGCGTGATCTATAATACCGTTATAATCTTCTGATAGTTGAGCGTTTTTGCTTGCTTCCAATGTAAACTGTAATATAGCAGCATCTGCGTTTAATATTGGTTCTACTCGTACTCTGTACGTTTTTATAAATCCCGCAGCATTGCTTATGCTGTAGGTCATGGTAGTACGCTCACTGTTGAACCTTCGTGCAACCCCGCTTTCAGGATATATGTTGGAATATCTTCCTGAGATGGTGGGGATGAGGGCATCCCCGTATTCCGTAAGATAGAATGTTGGTAGTTTTATGGTAATGGTATCTGCCACAATCGTGGCCTCATAGTCATGAGGAATTTGGTTGTTCTGTTTTGTTTCAAAAGAAAAGTTCTGTATGTATATGTTGGTATCCTGTACGGTGTCAGGTTCCGCAACTTGTTGTTCCTTGTTTTCTTCTTTATTCAACCCTAACAGGGCTGATATATCACATCCTGTAATTACAAGAATGGTGATAAGCACTGTTGCTGTAATGCGAATGTTCATCTTTTCCCCCTTCATTATTCTGCATATATTGATGTATGCTCACGATGAGCATATACCTGTAAAACACATGTAATTGTTGGTATGATTGAAAAGAATGTATTACTCTATATTATTTTTGTGGAAATTTCTGTATATATTCCGGAATGGTATTCATAGGGGGGCGTTCACGCTCTATGATGGTGTGTTCTACGAGTTGATAGTTTTCTCCGCTTGCTGAAAATTGTTTGAGTATCTTTTGTTCCTGCATATTGCTCTTGAGGCCTCTCATCGCTTCTACTCGTGCGAGAAAACTTTGCAGTATTCCAAAAGACATCTTTCCCAGATTCAGTGTCGGTTGGTTGCGGTGTACTCTCATGTCTAAATCTGTCTGCGCAAATACTTCCAGACCGCCGTACTTATTGAACACGTCGAGTATGTGTGCGGTTTCCACTCCGTAGCCGATGGGGAAGGGGATGCTTTCCAGCGTTTCTCTTCGCACGGCGTATTCTCCACTCAGTGGTTGAATGATGGCAGTTAACTCAGGAAAAAACAAAGAAAAGAGAGGGCGTATCAGAATCTCGGTCACTCGGCCTCCACCAGAAGTTCGCAAATTGTTGGAGAAATCCAGCGGTCTGTCATAAAACGCTTTTACATATTGTACTTCGTCGTATAGGAGCAGAGGGAGCTACTAGTCCGTATGCAAACTTAGGATGTATGTTTTTTATATCTGCATCCAGATATATGATGATATCGCCTTGTAATTGATAGATGGCTTTCCATAAGTTTTCTCCCTTGCCATATTGGGGCTTTAAAGACGGGAGTATATCTGAGGCGAGGAAAGTGTCTGCGCCATATTCTCTTGCCACCTCTAATGTGCGGTCTTTGGAGCCAGAATCTATGACTGCTATTTCATCCAGGAGCGGCACGCGTATTTTCAGCTCGGAGTTAAAAATAACAATTTCCTTGCCTATAGTGGACTCTTCGTTGAGGGTAGGGATGCAGAGGGAAATTTTAAGGTTTTTTTTCTCTTTTATATCGACAAGTTTTTTTATGTCTGAAAATTGGGAGTGATGAAATGTACGTTCTTTAATCCATTTTTCTGCACTTATCATGATGTGGCGTATCCTTTATCTATATCGAATATCAATGTAAGGAGTTGGGCTATGCCTTTATAAATCGGGCGAATCTCCATGATCTCTCTATCTTGATTGTACTTTCCGCAATGAGTGAGGCCTATGGTGACGGCCGGGATATTAGCATCTATAAATGCAGATAAGTCCGAAGTACTGGGGGTAAACCGAGGATGTATGTTCATATCGTCCAGCACTTTTACCAATGACTGTACAAGAGGGTGCGTATAGTGTAAGCCGCCGGTATTTCTTCTGGAAATTATCTGCGTGATAATCTGTGCGCCTGATTTTGATATTTGCTCTTTTATCAGGCCTTGTATTTTGTTATTGATATCTTCGACTAATTCGTTAGACTCGCTTCTGATTTCAAAATCCAGCATAGAAGGTACGGATGTGGCGGTGGAGATTTGTCCTCCGCGTATACTATTAAATGAAATAGTGGTTTTGGGTTTGTTGGGCACGGGTATTTCTAAAATATCATTCATAAGTTGATTTAACTCTATGATGGCATTTGCAGTTCCAAATCTGGTCCAATCATACTCTTCGGGTATATGTATTGACACTTGTTGTCTCAATATTCCCAATGATTGATAACTGATGCGACCCAGCGGATAGCCCTCTACACAGATTCCATAGTTGACAGGATGTTTAAAGTTCTCTATAAAAAATCTCGTGCCTTTTAAGTCTGAGCGTCCAAGGGAGCTGTGGGGAAAGCAGAGCACAATATTATGCTCAAATGCTACATCGATATGCTTGAGTATATAAGGCAGGGACACCAGGGTTGCTACCCCTAAACTGTTATCTACCAGTCCGGTTCCTATGGCTTTGTCTGGTTCTATGCGTACGGTATGATCTATACTTGCGGGGTGTAGCGTATCCATGTGCGCTACCAACACGATGTTTTTAGAGATGTCTTTACTGGTGCCTGGCAGTATGGCTACTACATTTCCCACTTCGTCAATGGATATATCCAGAAGTTCGTAATTACTCAAACGCTTTGTCACCAGCGTGCCCTTTTCCCGAGAAGAGGATTCCATAGGTGCGGGTATTTCTGAAATCATGATGAGGTTTGTGATGATGATTTCTTTAAATTTTTCTAAGTTTTTTTTAAGCGTATTAGGATTCATCGGATATTTCTTTTTCTCCAACTATAGATTGTAGTACGTATCTGATATCTTTTTCCTGAAAATCTAACCCGAAAAGGTGATGTCGTGCTTTTTCCAGTGAATTTTTCAGTAGGGTGCTTGCATTGGAAGATTCGCTGACTGAGATTATTGAGTTGTCATGTAAGTTATATCTGTAGGCCGTGCCGGTAATCACCAGTTTTCTCTCTTGTTTTTTCAATTTATTTAAAAATCCTTTTCTATTTGGCACTATTATTCTCCATGATTGTATATCGGAGAAAGGTATTCCCATGCAATATTCCGTACTGTCTTTTCTTCCCAATATATTGGAAAATACATTATTTTGAGGAAAGTGATGAAAAAACAAGATGTGTTCGGTACAATAACAGAGCCCCCATTGAGTAAGGGGTGGTTTTTGTGAGAGCACGGACATCTGATCAGAGTCAATAGCTACAGAACTATATTGTGCTAGTCCGTATGCAAGTATTTTGCCGTGAGCGTTCTCTACCTGCACCCAGAACTCTTCTGTTCTATCGGGTTCTCTCGTTTTTTGCTGTAATGCCATCCATTGTATTATATCATAATTATCGCTTATATTATTGATAATTACCACTATGCGAGTGAT
>JAAONU010000167.1:0-25000 GCA_012932295.1 Cyclina sinensis
CCATCGACCACTGCTCCTTTCACTGTTCCAATGCTCTTTTCTTTCTTTCTGGACAGACGGATATATAAGTGGTTGGGAAAAATGACAGATATTGTAACAGTTTATAAGAGTGCACTTGCTTATTGAGGAGCTTTTAATCTTTGGTCACCTATGTCCTTATTTGTATTACTTGTATTTCTACGTCTTTGCTTCGTCAATCCGATCAATAGACCAAGTTATATTCCTGTTAATTAGCAAACAAAATCAGATAGAACTTCAGGTATAAATCGGCTTCTGAAGAGAAATCTTGTTACTATATGCTGATTTGCTTTCCTCATCAGATTATAAGCCATAACTGAATTAACCAATTTTAAAATTGCGCGACTTAGTTCCTTCGCATTAGAAACTGCTGCGCTCCATTAGTAGATAAGGTTAATTTTCTTTGTGTGAAAATGTATTTTGTAATATTTGACATTTTAGCTATGTATATATAAATATATTGTTCATTTTTATGTTTTGAAAATGTGATGAACTTCAGCGTACTAAAGAAAGTGATTTTTTTTGTTAGTTCTTAGTAGTTTTGGAAATGAGTTTTACAATATTATAAAATTTTACAGAAACAGCACAGTACCTCTGTAAACAAAACGACTTTCTAAAAGATTATTCTTGCAGCAATACCTCACATTTTTACGTATTGAAGGATAACTTATGTATTTAGAACTGTTCTTTATCTCTGTAACAACTGATTCAACAATTACCTACTTAAGCCAAAGATAATCAGCTCTTTGAAAACACATTTTTAAGGAAAACCTTACTTAACGTTATTTGATCACTCGCACATGATTCTAAAATCTCTTGCTGCTAAGTTTGTACAGCACATACTCTACAAGTTGGCTTCCTTTAAAAAGTAAGCCAAAGAGAGGTCAGCAGCTGTCGTCACTGAAAGAATGAATCTACATGTACTTGTTTCCAAGATCATTTTGAATTTTTTAAACGTTCTGTGACTTAAATAATTATAAAAACTAGTAACTTAACTATTATTAATAGTTAATACCTTATTAGGCAAAAATGACCGAAACTGACTATAATTTAGTTATATTCAAATGTTTTTATAGTGGCGTATCTATCATTAAATAAATGAAACAAATTAAGACAACCTTATGTATTTCATACCTTGCAGAATCTTGAGGATCTTCTTATAAGCCCCTAAGGCTTTACTCCCCCCCTCTTTTACAACAATGCATGTAGTTGTTGAAGCCAGAACTCCCATGTTAAACTGCTGCTTTTTTAGGCTTATCAAGTTTTGTTTTCCTTTTCAAGCTTTTATTACACATTTCTTAGTCCAAATATTTTACAAAATAATCAGCGATAGTATCTGTTAAGCTGGACTAAATATCAAAAGGGCGTAAATTTGATCCAAATCGAGTAAATGGACTTGTCAAAAATGCTCTGAAATTCGTAAAAAATATTTACCATTTTTTCATGACCATGGCTAAATATTAATTTGTTCAACAGGCTGATGAGTTTCTCAGAAAAAAATGCATTTTAGAATTTGTAGTTTTTAAAAAGTAGCATGCATTATAAGAAACGCATCCCTATAATTGTATTTTTTGTGTTTAGTTAAGGGAATACAAAATTATTCTGTACGTTCTGTTCATAATGGACCGTTTTTACCATGGCCGTTTTAACCATGGGCCGTTTTGACCCGATTTTAAATTTTGGTTTCGTTTAAATAAATTCGTATTATGATTCGGAGCATGCGCATAACTATCTTTGTAGACTGGTTTTCATGATTTTAGGCTTAATATGAGATCATTAACTTTAATTTGATACGCAAAAATGGATGCCGCCAGCAATTAAAGCCAACACTGTGGAGAGGTCTGATGACCTCTCCAATAATCTTTTGATATGACTCCAAACATTTTTATTAATTATTTGACAGCTAATTTTCCATCTCGAAAGCGTAACTGGTTTATTCCAGTGCAGACGAGATTACCTCAACCAATCCCTTGCTGCTAAGTTTGTTCAGCACACATTCTATGATCTGCATGACTCTCAACATATTTTATTCATTCGACATTTAATATATCCGATCAAATTCGAAGTTTCTATCTCCAAAGCACAAACGGGATTATTCCAATGCAGAAGAGATTTCCGCGACCGAAACGCACTCTTCTCATTTTTTTTCTTTTATATGACAGGAAACAATCCATACTTTATAATACAGGAGATTTTCTTTCATAGATCATTTGATATCAATAATTTCAATTTACAGGGTTCAGATGGTATCTTCCATCTATTTTCTTGCCTGCTATAGTGTTGTCAATTTCAATTTCCTGTTGTTGTTACAAAACAGAAAAAAGTTTTAAATTCACTGGCGTCTTGAGAATTCATTTTACAACAATTTACAAATCAATGTCACATAGGGCGACGACTTATGCTCCAAACCAAATTTCTTGGAATTTTGATTGAATTTTTTTTTCTAATTTTCCCATTTCACTATATTAATATCTTCTAAAAGAGTGTGCCAGTAATAACCAAATAAAGTGGTTTTTACTTTAAAGTTATATGAGTGGTCAAATTGACCTTCAATATTAAAAAGAACAATTTGAAGTGGTGTATTCTAAAAAAAGCTTATCCAATCGTTTTACATCAATTTTACATACTTTTAAAACATTTGGTTAAACGTTTACGTTACACCCGAAATATTCATACTGCTTTACCAATTTATAGTTTATGTAACTTATAACTTATGTTTAAAGAAATATCTATATAAAACAATGACCCTTGGGACAGGGTCAATAGTGACCACGAGGGCATATGATTTGAACAATCTTAGACTGCAGGCGCTGCTTGGTCTGAGAGGAATATTTCTTTTGTGTCGTTTTAGATCTTTTCTCTAAAGCTTCTTTCTTATGTCTGTCTAAAAATAATTATCCCACGGACATGACATGAACAATCATTTCTGAGATCTGGGGCTCGTTATATTGGAAAAAAAGTCTTATTTTAAGTTTTTCATTTATGTTGACATAGAAACTAGAGTTCTGCATGAAATGCAATATTTTGAACAACATTTGTCGAGACTTATGCAAGGTACATTCCTACCAAGTTTCATCAACTTTAGCCCAGCCATACGCCGGACGGAATGGTATCTCAAACACTCACCCTGAGCATCTAAAAATGAGGTTTGATTAAAAAATATCGACCATTTAGCATTTTTCATATTCTGTCACTCAGCAACGCCTTTCAGATATTGAAAATGGTATTAATAACATGAAAAATGTATGTGGATAATGTTCATGCCTTATACTGTATATTTTGTGTCGAAAACATTGTCGTTCGAAAAATAATTGAACAAAACCTGTATCAACCCCGATTTTTAGACTTAGTCCAGATAGCAACTGCATATAGACATTCTAACAGTCACTTATCTACGACCAGATGTACGCCAGTTTGTAAAACGGACCCAAGATCTTTTGGAAATACCATATTACTTTCATTCACTCATGTATTTTTATGTTTGTTTGTAACCGAAGTTGTGAAAATAGTTTAATGAAACTTTCACAAACATTAAAAACTGAATACTCATATAATAAAATGGGAGTAACTGTAAGATTAATAAAACCTTACCAATAATATTAAATGGAATCAACACCAGTATCACATACACATCCGATGTCGTCAAATTTGTTACATTTAAATTTATTGAATCCAAAATAAGCAATGCATACCTTTACTTTCATGTTTACAAAAATGTTGGAACATTGCCAAATCTACTCCGCTTAAAGCAGAAATCATCATTATTTAAAAGGAAAAACAATATAATATATTACTTTCCGCCATCGTCTAAGTTTTCCTTTTGCTTTATCATATTTATAGAACTTCTCCCATTTCCAAGTAACAAAACAATAAAAAATACCATGACGTCAGGATATAATTTATTCTGAAGCTGCATAAAAGCAAACCAATCCAAGAAGTTCACCGTTAGATTAACGATCAGCAATTTATATGATTTCAACAACTGAATTCTATAACGATTGCCACAAAAGAGGACTATTCATCCAGACCCCGAAAAGGATAGTACCCGAAAACAACTTTTTTTACTTCACTTATAAAGAACTTGGATATGGTGTTGATATCGGTAACAATGAGAAGTGTTGTATCTTGCTTTATGCTGACGACATTGTTCTGCTGGCAGAGTGTGAGCAGGATCTCCAACGCATGTTGGACATTCTCCATGATTGGTGTGATCAAAATGGAATGACAATTAGTCCAACTAAGAGTCAGGTGGTTCACTATCGACCTAAATCTGTAAACCGAATTATGTTTACTTTTAAGTGTGGACATACAGAACTTAAAATTGTAGAAAAGTATGTTTACTTGGGTCTGGTATTAACAGAATTTCTGGATTATAATGTCATGGCTAAAACTGTTTCACAGGCAGCCAGCAGAGCATTGGGTGTGATTATTGCAAAATTTAATAATGCAGGTGGTCTTCCTTTGAATGTTTACATGAAATTATATGATTCTATTGTATGGCCAGTGATTGCATATGGATCAGCTATTTGGGGTACCAGATCCTTTTCTTGTATTGATGCTGTGCAGCACAGAGCTATACGTTTCTTTTTGGGAGTCGGTAAATATACGCCTACAGCAGCTTTAAATGGAGATTTAGGCTGGATACCACCATTTGTTCGACAGTGGCAATCTGTATGCAATCTCTGGAGCAGATTTAGTAAATTACAAAATTCTCGGCTTAACAAACAAGTTTTCTTATATGGTTTTAGAAATGCTGGTGGGAATTGTAGAAATTTTGCTTACAGAGTTAAAACTCATCTCAACAAGATTGAAGGCTTACAGTTCTTTGATGTGTCTCAACCTATTATTCAATCTGTAATGAAAAGTTCAGTTAAGGACAAAATGATGTCAATTTTTAAAGAGAATTGGTTAGCATCTGTTAATAGCTCTATAAGTATAAGAAGTTCTGGAGGGAATAAATTGAGAAATTACAAATTATTTAAACAAGACTTTTCATGTGAGCAATATTGCAAAATTGTTATGGCTAGAAAGCATCGCTCAGCTTTTGCAAAGTTTAGAGCTGGAGTAGTACCTATACGCATTGAAACAGGTCGATACGAAGGGTTACCTATTCTAGAAAGAACATGTTTATGGTGTAAAAATAATATAGAGGATGAGCTACATGTTTTGTTTTATTGCTCCTTGTACAGTGAAATTAGACAAGCATTGTTTGATAAAGCCTTTTCAGTCAACCATAATTTCTATATTATGACAGATAAGGAAAAATTTATATTTTTGTTTAGCAATCCTAGTATGATACGTGAGTGTGCCAAAAGCTGCTTTCAGATCATAGAACGCAGAAGAGTATTTCTTTTTAAATAGAATATTTTATCATGTATATTGTAATAACATAAAAGTTTTAAAATAACTTTAATGTTTCATATATATATATATATATTTGTTGTAAATGTAAATATGAACTAAATGTCTCATATAAATCTGTTTAGATTGGTTTTTACATATTGAATGGTATATTTATATGTTTTTAATTAATATATGCATGTAAAAAATGAGACAATAAACTAAAATAAACCTATAAAGAAGCAAAGGAGGAGCAGTGGTCGTGGGGTTAGAGCACCAAACTGAAGGTCCGTAGGTCGCTGGTTCAAATCCCATTTGGGTCGAGAGTCTCTAGTTCCATACTCACGGCGCTAGTACTGTTATGAACCCAGGAAGCAGCCATCGGAATGATTATATGTTGATAAAAATTTCTTCACGCTCGTTGTGAAAAAAAATAAGTTTTTTTAGCGTAGACGTTACCGCTCAATAACGTGTGTTAAAGGAACTTGACGAAGAATTGATGGAGTCTGTCATTGTCATTAGGCTAATGGCGGAGCTCTGTATCATTTTTCAACTAATGAAGTTTGTTTTATTTGTTATAGTCCTATTTGGATAAGTGTCAGGGGAGAGAACAGAAAAGAGAATATTGAATCAGCTGAAAAACATTATCAGCCAATAAATTTCCATATATTTTAATAGTAAACTGTAAGTTTCATAAGCCTACAACAGTCAGTTATTCTTATATTCTCTTTTTTAATACCAGTTCTCTTTTTGCAGTTGTAGAATATATGAATCTGAAGTATTTGTTCGTAGTGAGTTCTCAGACATTGCTTTAAACAAATACATCTCCTTAACCGCTTGGTACACTTGATAAGACTGTGCAAGGATGTTTCATGCATGTAGCTCTAACAAATTTGATCATAAAGAGAAATATTCCATAAAGAACTGTGGTTGCTCTGGTAACAAACATTTAACTTCTTAAAAAAATGACTAGTCTTAAACAACATGGCTCATGGCTATAAAAATTTGGTTTGTAGCATTGTCGTGTGAAACTCTACAAAGATTGTTAAAATATTATTTGCCCTATCCGAGGGGTCTCATGTTTAACATATGAATATAAGCTAACAACTTTTAAACTCCTTTGCTCTGTTCTAAAACTACTGGGATCCGATTTCTGAAAATTTCCATGAAGAATTTTCTAGTCGTCCCCTACCGATATTTAAAATTGCTCCAAGTGTAATTTTTGGCTAATAACCGGGGTAAATTTTTTAAATACACATATAGACACAGGGCCACTTTTTGAAAAATTCCTTGTCAGTAAACATATAACTGAGATTTCTGAAATTTGGTATGTAGCATTGTCTTGTGTTGCTACCAAGATTGTTCAAATTATGCCCCTTTACGTTTTGGCTCCATTGCAGAGGCCACTTTTTTTTACATAGAATTAATAAATAGTAAACATTTTAAAGACCCTTTTAACTGTCCAAAACTATAAGGCCGAGAGTTCTGAAATTTTGCATGAAGCATTGCTTAGATGATCTCTACTAAGTTGGTTTAAACTTTGCCCTTTCGGTTGTTTTAGCTCAACATTGGGTGCTTATATCTAAGACAAAAAGAAACTTTAATGCAGTGTAGCGGCCATAAAATGTCTCCCCGTATATGTCTCCCCGTTGTGTGTCACCTGTGTGGTCTGAGGTGGACACTTATATCCCGGTTATTTCCATATCATTCTTTGGAGTTGTTGCAATGGTCCAGTAGTCTAAGGCGTTTCTACTTTGCAGGCGATTGGTGTCGATCGGTCCGGGATCGAATTCCACTGTGAGTTTAATATTTAATACTAAAGCATATTACGAGAATGGCATAGCTAAATTGCTTTTAACATAAGTATAGCCTTTTATTTTCTGGCATAGCATAGCACTGGATTTTTCCACGTCAAGCAGTCAGGCTTAATTTCAAGCCAATTACCAGGCTGCATTTTTCATTTTTTTTTCGTATTAAATTTCACAGAAAAATATCTTTTAAAACCAGTTAGAACCAACACTAGTTTGCGCAAAACACGGCAACCGTTCATAGTAAATGAAACGTGACAAAAATTCAAGATTAAGGGAGAAAATACGGCATCGTTCGTAAGGACTGGTACTTACTATTAATATACGGTCCCTGGTAAGGAAGAACAAAAATCTGTATGCGCAATAGCTATTCCGTCCACGAGCAGCTGAGGCTATGAAGAGTGTCATACAAATCTGACGGTGTTAAATGTAAACACGTTTGATATTTATAAACAATCAGTAGAACTTTGCAAATGTTTTTAATTGTTTCACGTTTACTTATAAATGAACTATTTGCACGGAAATTATGAAACTTTTCTGACTTTAAAATTACCTAAATTTGCTTCCATTTCATCTTTTAAAACTGTCATCGATGAGCCTAGGTGTCTTAAGTATCGCTGAACACATCTATTCTAACAATGGTTCACATATGCATGGTTAATACAGGGATCATAAATTCGGATAAAAAATTCAAAAGTTATTTTCATATACATTTTACAATTTTTGAAAACATTGTCATTTTTTATTAATTTTGCTTTTTTCTTCTAGAAATTTAAACTCGAAGGCCGTGCCCCTTAGTGATTAAATATTTACACATCCGAGAAACCGTGTTATATTCGACGGTAGATCAACAAAACTTTAAAATCTATTTCCATTCTAACACATACGTATAATTAAAAGGGACACAATTATGTGCACTAATTATAATGCCTTTTTACGGTTATTGTCCCTCTCAGGCTATTCCGTTTACCCCGCTATTCATTTCCCACGTGAAAATGAAAACAACAAGGTCACATTTAGTTGATCAGTTAATAATTTACGTTTAAATTAAACGAATATCTATCACTTTATCATAGATAAACATCAAAGAAGATAACTTAGTCCATCGATTTACAATGACAAATAAGAACAGCCGAATATAGTTTGCAGTGACGTCAGCGGACGAACTTTGTTTATTGTCTCCAAAATTGCGGATATTGTTAGATTAAAAATTGTCAGATCGCTTAAAACAAGAGTTTAGCGTGCTAATTACAAACATGATCCGTTTTAATTATTTTCAGATGAGTAACAAGTCCGTTGAATTTGATTTATACAAAATTCTAAAGAACAGTTCATGTTCATGCGTATTGCCAGCGTCGATCCGTTTTGTAAATGTGAACAAAAACTATCAGTTATCAAGAAAATCTCCTACAACACCTCAACTGGATAAGTCTGACACTTCCGGTGACTCACAATACCCACAAAACCCAAATGACTCCATTGAAGACCCAAACGCAACGACAAAGCCTAAGAATCCGAAACCCAAAACGGCTAAACCAACACACGAGGAAATAATCCTTGATATCTGCAATAACAAAATTGGTGTAGAACCGCCTATATCAGAAGACGACATCTCACGTTGCCATCCTGTCGGGCAGGAGAAAGATGACCAATTCCAACTTTTGTGCAAATTTAGGAATGAGAAAATAAAACATAGAGTTTTCAGTCAAAAACGCAATCTGAAAAATCATAAAACTGATACTTTTAGAGTCTTCCTTGCCGAAGATCTCACTGTTAAACGCCGACGCATGGTTTCTGCTTTGAATGAGGCTCGAAAAAACGGCCTTCTTTATACATACTGGACCTCAGATGGAAGAGTGTTTTATAAAAAATCCGAAACTTCGACAAAATCTGAGGTTGAAAACTTTGAAGACACCCAATTTATTACAGACATGTATGCAAATCAAAACCCACGGGAAGCACGTGCAAAAAAAACGAGGTTTAATTAATAGCTAAATTTATAAATTTGAACTGTGAAATGAGCTATACATGTATTGTGGAATACTGTTTCAATCCGGTACTGTAACAATATTATTATTATTATTTTTTTTTTTTTTTTTTTTTTTTTTTTTTTTTTTTTTGTCCACCAAATATACAATGTGAAGATACTCTCACGTAACTATTAAATATCGATTTCATATTTATTCATTTATATATAAACCTCAGTGTAACCTCAATTTCGACTGAGATACCTCAAATCTCGGTGTTCATTACTCCATAAATTACCCGATAGAAGTTCATTTTTTTAAGATACCTAAATTATTGATATGAAATGGTCAAATTAATCATTCAGTTTAAATGAAAAGTATATTTAAAATATTTCGTCTGACAAACCTTTTGTAATTATACAGAATACAAATTGCAATTTTCGAAAAATCAGACTGGGTTGAAACCGTTCGTCCGCTTTATGTAAACAAATCATTTTTCCCACGATCATGCATTATCTGTGTCACTAGGCTAGACAATCCGTTGTAGTGACTCATAAGGCATATCGCCACACATTGGCATGCTTTTTTACAAAAACAGTTATAATTGTTTTTGCTATACTTATGTTGCGTTTCAAAATAGTATGAATTTCCATATTTTATTATCCTACATTGAATCATGTGTTGTTTTTATGGAATTAATTCCTTGATACTTCTCATTCTTAATATCTTACTACTGACGATTTTATGTCATCATAGATCACTTTACACGACGAAAATAATTTTTGTTCGTTAATCAACATTTGTTTGCTTGTTTGTTTGTTTTTGTCATTGATATATATATTTATAAATATATTATACACACCTAGAAAGAGACCTTTAATCTCTTATTTTCGACTTTGATTAAAGGTAGCTTTAGTAAGGTTTGCAAGACCAGGATTTTATTTTTAAACTTATAACTTGAGTCAACTAGATTCCTCTTCTTTTTGTACATTATTGAATAGAGAACACACCGTTTGTTATTATTCTATAAGCTTTCGGCAAGATCACGCTTGATGGGTTGATCAATTCTATTTTTAGAATAATGGTAAATCCAGCTTTGTTGGCTAAAATAAGCTTAAGTATTTATGTTCCGTAATCATTCACGCTTGATGAGTTGACTAATTCTATTTAAAGAAGAAGGGTAAATCCAGTTTTGTTGGCTAAATTAAGATAGCATTTGGGGCATAGAAATTTAGAATCTTCAAGTTTTGTTTTTTCTCTTTATCTAGCATGTAATAACGAGTATTAGGAAATTCTTTATTGAATGTATTATAATAAAATAACCTGTTCTTGTGCTCCATTAATTATGAACATGTTGATAATACCCTTGTAATGTATAGCTTATTATTATAATTGATGTACATGTCTAATGATTCATTTGTATATATCTCTTGTTTTGTTTCATAATTGTATGTTCTTTTGTCTCGTGTTTAACTTTATATTGCCGAACTGTAAATATTCTTATTGCTTTTATTAGATATACTTTGAATATTTTCTATATAGGTACTCAAGGCTATCATTTATTAATTTTGGTTGCGCGTAATTATTTTACGAACATGATCAAATATGTTTATCATCATATATCTATATTATTCAATGTAATCCATAATATGTTAATTTTGTTCATCCACTTATACATGTACAATTTATTTTTGACAATGTTACTGCATATAATTAAGTTATCTCTTAGGAATAATTTATACTTGATTTTAAACTCAAATTTCAGACATTTTTTACTATTAACAGATAACAATTCATCCACATAAAAACAACCGTGCAATTGTTTGCAAAAATCATTCAGCTGCAGTTAGTATATATATAGAATTGTCCTACAAAACTAATCATTTCCATTACAATTCTTCTTACTCATTATTTTATTTCTTAGTCATTACATTTCATTTTTTTTTACATTTTCTTTCCTTCATTAATTTTTCATTTTCGCTTAAAAATATGTTTCCTCTTTTCTTCAACTTTCATTTATATTTTTTATTTTATTCAAGTCTTACTTCAACATTTCAAGTCTCAAACTCTTCAACACAACTTACAAGCGTTAGAATTGTGTACATAAATCTGAATGTTAACAGTCACTGTATAGGCTTAACGGCAGTTACCATTATTATGATACTACTGTCATCCATAACATAGTTAAACGAATAAAACCAGTCACTGCCGTCGTAAGCCGATACAGGTGCCAAAGGTTTTCTCTTGTACTTTATACTATGGTATGTCTGTATATCTATTACTGCCCTATCTCAACAATGTCTTTAAAAAGGAACCTGTTTTTAACTGCCAATATATACATTTTGATTAATAAACCTTACAAAAAAGTCAATCCAAATTTAAACAAACTTGATGTTAATCTAAGATTCACATCATCACTTCTCGAATCACTTATCATTAGCGCACTTTGTACGTGGTTATACCTATTTATTCTGGTGGCTGGTGATGTTCACAGAAACCCTGGACCTCAATCACTTACTTCAACATCTACATATCAATCTACTGAATTTGAAAACATGCATCATCATCTCTCTTTTGTACATTTGAACCCCAACAGCATTCGTCATAAACTAGACATTATTTATCCAGAGCTATGTGATTTCGATATTCTCGCCTTTTCAGAAACATGGCTCAATCAGAATATAACCACTGAGGAACTACTTCTAGCATCTTTCTTTATTCCTGAACGTAAAGATCGCGAACAAAATAGCTATGGTGGTGTTTTGTTATACGTTAAAAGCAATTTACATTACAGAAGGAGACGTGATCTCGAATTAGAAATTACTCTTGAAAATAATAAACATGTCCTTTTTGGAGTATTTTATCGTGCACCTGATTCAGATGCTATTTACAATGGCCTAATTGAAGACTCAATTGCCCTTGCAATAGATACCAATATATCCGATTTAATAATTACAGGCGATTTTAACTTTAACATACTAAATAATACTTCTAATAGAAAAATTTATTCACTTATGCAACAATTCAACTTGTTTCAGATTATTGATGAACCGACAAATTTTACAGAAAGATCTGAGTCAATTATAGATTTGATTTTTGTTAAAAACAAAGATAGCGTATTACATTCTGGCGTAGGCGATCACTTTCTAAATCAAGATGTCAGGTATCATATTCCTATTTATTGTTTTTTAAAATTTAAAAAATACAAACAAAAATCTTTTGAAAGGTTTATTTGGGAATATAAACGTGGAGATTATGAAAAACTTCGAGGTGATACGCGTGCTACTGATTGGAATGAATGTTTTGACCACGATATCGACAGGTACACACAAAATATTACTAATAAAATATTAGACATAGCTAAGAACTCTATTCCTAATAAAATAATTACTGTTCGCCCTTTAGATGCTCCATGGATGACAAGTTTCATAAGAAATCAAATTCGAATTCGAAAACGCCTCTACCGAAAAGCTAAAAAAACACAATCTCCTACTCACTGGCAAAAGTTTAAACAAGTTAGAAACAAAACAACATTACTTATAAGAAAAGCTAAATCTAATTATTATTCCAACTTGGCCTCGAAACTGAAAGAACAATCTCTGTCATCACATGATTGGTGGAAGACTCTAAAAACGTTCATATCGTCATCGACTAATCAATCAATACCGCCACTTTTAAACACAAACACTAACACTCTCCATATCTCTGACGATGAGAAAGCAAATCTTTTTAATGAATATTTCCTGCATCAAACCCAAGTTGAGAACTCTGATAAAGCTGCTCCCGATCTCGGCCCAACGTCATGTCCGAACACTCTTTCAGAACTTTTTCTTACACCACTTGAAACTGAATCCGTCCTAAAATCCCTTAAACCTGACAAGGCATCTGGGCCTGACGGAATTAATAATAAAATCCTCAAAGAGGCATCTTTTGAACTTGCACTTCCACTATGTGACCTTTTTAATCATTCTCTCCAAACTTGTAAAGTTCCTTGTTCTTGGAAGGAAGCCAATGTTTCTGTAATCTTTAAGAAAGGTGATCCATCTTTACCTTGTAATTATCGACCAATTTCACTTCTAAACACCATGGAGAAAGTACTTGAAAGACTAATATTTAGTACATCTTTTAATCATTTACGAGTAAATAATTTCCTCACTCCATTTCAATCAGGTTTCATACCTGGTGACTCTGCAGTCAATCAACTATTATTCATTTATGATACACTCTGCAAAGCATTGGATGATGGTCTTGAAGTAAGAGTCATATTTTTTGACATAAGTAAAGCTTTTGACAAGGTATGGCACAAGGGTCTTCTTGCTAAACTTAAACATGCTGGAATTTCTGGTCCTCTCTATTCTTGGTTTTGTGATTATTTAACCAACAGACGTCAACGAGTTGTTCTTTCGAACACTAAATCTTCTTTTGGTTACCTTTCAGCGGGTGTTCCACAGGGTTCTATTCTTGGCCCTCTACTATTTCTTATTTTTATCAATGACATCGTTAAAGATCTAGAGTCGAGAATTAACTTATTTGCTGATGATACCAGTCTTTATCTTGTGGTTGAAAATCCCCAAAATGCCGCTATTACTCTTCAATCTGATATTGACAAAATTTCGTCATGGGCAGCTACATGGCTTGTTTCGTTCAACCCTTCTAAATCCGAATCTTTATTAGTCTCTAGAAAAAAACCAACACCTCAACATCCTGATTTACATATGAATAACCAAACTATTTCTGAAGTTTCAGAACACAAACATCTTGGAGTTTTTATTTCAAATGACTGCACTTGGCACTCACATATTGATTATATCAAAGATAAGGCATGGAAAAGGGTAAATGTTATGAGAAAATTAAAATTTCACCTAGACAGAAAGTCACTCGAAATAATCTACATCTCTTTTATACGTCCATTACTAGAATACGCAGACATAATTTGGGGAAATGCTACAAATTATGAACTAGATGAACTTAATAAAATTCAAAATGAATGTGCTCGTATCGCATCAGGAGCTACACGTCTTGTTTCAATTGAAAATTTAGCAAACGAATTAAATTGGGAATCTTTAGAAAAAAGAAGATATTATCATAGAATGATATTATTTTATAAAATTCAAAACGGACTAACTCCAGAATATCTTTCTTCAATAATCCCTCCAATGACAAATGACCGGTACAACTTAAGAAACTTATCTGATATTCCTGGAATATTTGCAAGAACAACACTTTATTATAATTCTTTTTTTCCTTCAGTTATTAGAGAATGGAACAATCTCCCACTTAATGTCCGAAACATATCCACCCTTTCTTCCTTTAAACGTTATTTCAAGGAAAATAATCACCAAACACCCAAATACTATTATGTTGGTGATAGAAGACTTCAAATCCTTCATACTAGACTTAGAACAAAATGTAGTTCACTTAATTATCATTTATTCTTAAAAAGTATATCGGCATCGCCTCTGTGTATTTGCGGCCAAATAGAAAATAATTTTCATTATTTTTTCGAGTGCAGGCAATTTGATAATTCTAGGCGGAAATTATTCCACAATCTAGCAAACATACACATTGACTTAAACATATTACGTTTTGGCAACCCAGAACTCTCTGATCAGATTAATACTATTATATTCGAACAAGTACACAATTACATCGATGAAACAAAACGATTTTTCTAATATTTAGTTACTTCTTTACTTAAAGACTTTATTGAGACTTTTAAATATCAAACCTTCTATTTTTCATATCTTGACTATCAAACTAAATATATCGTTATGTTTAGTTACATATATTTCCTATATCGATTTCTTAATTTTTTTCCCCATACTTCTTCCGTTCCAAAACTTAAGTTGCATGTTTCAAAATTATTACTATAATCTTTGTACCTTTACGTTAGAGAAAGTTACATAACTCTTACCTGTTTATTCTTTATACTCTAATCATATATCATTTTCATTTCCTTGATTCTCAAATATATATGTTAGCTTGTTATGAATTAAGCACCTATTTCATGTTAGCCATTCATTAAGGAGAAGAATTTTATAAGACTTTTTGTCTTTCATTCTAATCCTTTTTCATGAATATGTATTGTATATATATTGCTCTGAATTGTATATTATAAAATGACTGTATATATTCTGAGAATAAATATGTTTAAAATAAAAGCTGCACAATGTATAGGTGGGTATTATTCAATACGGTCGTTGTATTGTGTGCATTATATGTATACTTTTAAGTTACTCGAAATAAGATACATAATATATATTTACAGACTTGTTTTACTTAGTTGTGTATCATTTAGCAATATTCATCTTTTTATATTCAATGAGACACATGGAAACTATGCCTTTGTCCCTAGTATTATTCATAACACCTATCTCTATAATAAAAATGAATAATGGAAGACAAGCTCCAATTTTTTACAACGTCGCTGTTTGGCGTAAAATGATGTCACATAACAATATCAACGACGTCGACTTTGGCGTAAAAGAAGTCACGCATTATTTGGCAAAAAAAATCAATTTTATCAAATACGCATGTTATAAAAAATTAAGGAAACATCTATAAAATCACATGATTTTTCCGCCAAAAATTATGTAATGTTGATAAAATTAGGAAAAACTTATGTAAGAAGTACAAGATCTTATAGATTCAAAGTTGCTGGTGGAAAAAAATGCATTAACAGCAGTGTGTACAAAAAAATCCAGTAACAACTGTACATAACATTAAATTAATTATAAGGCAAATAATAAATTTGATATTTAATCTGTACTGCAAATTGTAGAGACTTAATAAAGTCTACAGAATCTGCACTCACCAAAGTAATCATGACAAGCTATACAATATTTTTGAATTAAGGCCCTTTGGAAAGACTGTTCCCAATTATGAATCCAGTAAGTTTCCTTAATAAGTCTCTCCATATTGTTATGTACCTTATCTATTGACATGAAACTAAAGTCATTTAGACTGTGATCATTTTGATTAAAATGTGAAGCAACAAGTGCAGAAAAAGAAGGATCTAAATAGCTTTTGATATCAAAACGGTGATAATTCATTCGCTTAGACACTTTCTGACTGGTCTGGCCAACATATTGCATGTTACATCTTTTGCAAGTTATTAAATAAATTACATCTGAGCTTGTACAGTCAGTATTGTAATTTAATTTAGATTCAGTATAATACTGAGAGCTAGTAAAACTTTCACTTCAATGATGGAAGAGCGAAGGATAATTCACTAAAATAACTGCTGATATTTTATATCAATAGAAGACAAAAAGAGCACCATAATAGCCAGACAACAGAAGAAAATAACATTACTGAAAAGGGAGAGAAATATAAAGTTACAACTTCTGCAAGACATTCCTGAAAGACTGCAAAATCAGAAAAATCATGAAAACAAGAAAAAGAATATACCAACATGAGAAATGACAACCCAAACACAATGGAGAATGTTAAAAGGAAACAACAGAATTTTTAGAATAGAATAAGAATAAAACTAAAATTTTTGAACATGTATAAGAAAAACATTCCGAAAAAAACCAAATCGCCACAAACCCAAAAAACCTTGAATACCCTGTACACAAACGGAAAGAACAAAATATATGCGGAGGTCGTGAAACAGGGGAGCTACAGGACAACCACTCTTCAAAAACAATAAGAAGTCTAATATCCTGTCTTCAGGAGCTGCAAGAAACAGACGTTTTATCAGACTCGGTAACAGACATAAATGGAAAAGGCATAAACGGATTCAACAAGAGATTGAACATGGAAAAAACAGTATTAAATCTATCAAGCAGAAAACTAACCGACACAGAATTTAGACTCTTAGGAAAAGGTTTGTCATTCTGTCCAAAACCTAAATCTCATGATAAAGTAAAACTAGCAGAAGAGATATTTAGATTCAGTCGTCGTTCGCGACTTAAAGAATTTTTTCTTTGAAAATCTTGATGATAGTTCTCATAATGATTCACAAAATAATTCTCAAAATAATTCAAATTTGCCCAATGATTAGAAAGATATGCCATTTTTCAAAAGAAACAGTCTACTTTCACTCCAAAAAAAGGACGTGACCACTACTTAGATTTCTACATTGAGGCTATAACACAAGAAATCCTTGATTCTCTTCCTCAAAAAAGAAAACATACTAATATTACTAAAGAAGAATTAGAATGTTTGAAAAATATGCCGAAAAGTAAAGATATTATTATCAAAAAGCAGATAAATCCGCTTCAATAGTTGTAATGAACAGAAGTGACTATGAAAAAGAAGTTCAAAGGCAACTTCTTATGATAATTATTATGAACAACTTAATTTTGACTTTTCAGATCTAGTAGAAGAAAATGTTCGATTATGTATCAATGAAATCAAATTGACTAATGACTTTGTTGATCAGATCAAGAACTTGATATCTTTCCTGACAAAATAAGAACTCCCCAAGTTTACCTTTTGCCTAAAATCCATAAAAAAACTATATTATGAGTTACCCATTGGATATCCAGGTAGACCCATCATATCCGCATGTAATTCACGGAGAGATAACATTTCAAAACATTTAGATTACCATTTACAGCCATTAATGCAAGCTCTACCATCTTATGTGAAAGATACCAGTGACTTTATCCATAAACTTAAAAATCTTAAATTAACACCTAAAAAAACTTACTTTGTCACATCAGATGTAATTTCTTTATACCCCAATATCCCTCATGTTGAGGTTATTGAAGCATGTAGACATTTTTGGAAAGTAGCTATTACAATGGCAGATTATCAACTGATAACATGTGCAAACTTGTTAAGTTAGTATTAAATAACAACTTCTTTCGATTTAATGGTAATAATTTCCTATAATAAATGGGCACTGCCGTGTAGCCCTATGGAACCATGCTATACGTCCTTGTTTATTGGTAAACTGGAGCAGATAGTTTTGGATGGCTGTAAATATAAACCAGATGCCTGGCTTAGATTCTTGGATGACATTTTTAGCTCGACTTGTTTTGAAAAAAAAAATCGAGTTATTGCTATAGTCATGGTGTTGTTGCCGTTACCGTTCCCGTCCGAAAACATTAACATTGATCATAATTTTTTATTCCTCGATGGATTATCTTCATACTTGGACACAACAACCCTTTGGACAAGACCTTCAAGTAGACCAGTCTAAACTTGATCTTCACTCTTAAATGACCTTCAAATTCAAGGTCAAAATATTGAATTTTGCTAAAATTGGCAATAACTTTATTATTAGTAGGTGGATTGTCTTCATGTTTGGACACAAAACCCTTTGGACAAGACCTTCAAGTAGACCAGACTAAATTTGACCTTGACTCATAAATGACCTTCACCTTCAAGGTTAAATTATTGAATTTTGCTAAAATTGGCCATAACTTAATTATTAATAGGTGGATTGTCTTCATACTTGGACACAACAACCCTTTGGACAAGATCTTCAAGTGAACCAAACTCAACTTCACATTGACTCATAAATGACAATCACCTTCAAGGTCAAATTATTGAATTATGCTAAAATTGGCCTTAACTTTGTTATCTTTGGTTAGATTTTATTTATACTTATATAAAACAACACTAATGACAAAGCCGACATGTTGAATAAATCAGATATGACCATAACCTTAAAACGACCTTGACCGTCAAGGTCAGATGGTAGAATTTTTCTTAAATTGTCATAACTTTCTCCTTTAATTAAGAATTTGATTCATATTTGGAAAAAACAAAACTTATGACAAATACGACATTATGATTATTTCAAGTTTGACCTTGACCTTTAAATGACCTTGACAGTCAAGGTCAAATCATTGAATTTTGTTAAAACTGGCCATAATTTTTTCTTTGTGGTTGGATTTGAATCAGACTTGGACAAAACAACACTTATGACAAAGCCGACATGATAAATTATTCAAGTTTGACCTTAACCTTAAAATTACCTTGAACGTCAAGGTAAAATGATTAAATTTTGATTAAATTGTCATAATTTTGTTATTTATGGTTGGATTTGATTCATACCTGGACAAAACAACAATTATGACAAAACCGACATATTGAATAACTCAGGTATGACCATAATCTTACCATAATAGTCAAGGTCAAATTATTCAATTTGCTAAACCTGGCCATAACTTTGTTATTTTTGGTTGGATGTTAATAATACTTGGACAAAACAACACTTATGACAAAGCCGACATGATAAATTATTCAAGAGTGACCTTTACCTTAAAATAACCAAGACCGTCAAGGTCAAATATTGAATTTTGCTCAAATTGTCATAACTTTTGTATTTATTTATTGATTTTTTCACACTTAGACAAAACAACGATTATGACAAATCCGACATTTTGATTTATTCAAGTATCAACTTGACCTAAAATGACCTTGACCTTCAAGGTCAAATTATTGAATTTTGCTACATTTTGCCATAACTTTGTTATTTATTGTTGGAATTGATTCATACTTGGACAAAACAACACTTATGACAAAGCCGACATGTTGAATAACTCAAGTGTGACCATGACCTAAAAATGACCTTGACCGTCAAGGTCAGAGGTTGAATTTTTTCTTAAATTGTCATAACTTTGTCATTTATTTATGCATTCTATTTATACTTGAACAAAACAATACTTTTGAGAAATCCAACATTTTGATTTAAGTTTGACCTTGACCTAAAAATGACTGACTAGCAAGATCAAATTACTGAATTTAGCTAAAATTGGTCATAACAATGTAATTTATGGTTAGACTTAATTCATACTTGGACAAAACAACACGTTTGACAAAACAACACTTATGACAAAGCCGACATGTTGAATAACTCAAGTGTGACCATGACCTAAAAATGACCTTGACCGTCAAGGTCAGAGGTTGAATTTTTTCTTAAATTGTCATAACTTTGTCATTTATTTATGCATTCTATTTATACTTGAACAAAACAATACTTTTGAGAAATCCAACATTTTGATTTAAGTTTGACCTTGACCTAAAAATGACTGACTAGCAAGATCAAATTACTGAATTTAGCTAAAATTGGTCATAACAATGTAATTTATGGTTAGACTTAATTCATACTTGGACAAAACAACACGTTTGACAAAACTTACATGTTGAATAATTCAGGTATGACTTTTACCCTAAAATAACCTTGACAGTCAAAGTCCCATTATTGTATTATTCTTAAATTGTCCTAACTGTTGTTTATGTATGGATTTGATTCATACTTTGATAAAACATCAAAACTGACATTTTAATTTATTATAAGTATGACCTTGACCTTTAGATGTCCTTGACATTTAAGGTCAAGTTATTGAATTTTGCTTAAAATAGCCAAATAGTTGTTATTTTTAGTTCTTTTTGATTAATGCTTGGACAAAACAACACTCATGACAAAACCTACATGTTAAATTATTCAAGTATGACCTTAACTTTAAAACGACCTTGACAGTCAAGTTCAAATTATTGAATTTTGCTAGAATAGCCAAATTTTTGTTATTTATGGACGGATTTGATCTATACAGGGACAAAACAACACTTCGAATAAAACAAACGTGTTGAACAATACAAGTATTACCTTGACCTTTAAATAAATGACCTTGACATTGCTTAACTTCGCTATATCTTTGTTGTTAATGGATGTAGTGTCTTCACGCTTGGACATAACTACCTTTTAGACAATACCTCCAAAGAAGGAAACTGAACTTGACCTTGACCTTTAAGGTCAAATTTCTGAATGTTGCTAAAATTGGCCATAACTTTGTTATGTATAATTATATTTCCAAATGATGTTTCATTTGACATGACATGTTCATGTAAAACCGACAAATATTCATCAGTATGTATATTATGCTTCTAGTCATCCTATGTCATGTAAAAACAGTTTCCCTTTCAGCCAAGCCAAACGTTACAGGCGTATTGGCTCAGGTGATAACCAGTTCAAGGAGTCATTTGATGTGTTATACTAAGTATTTTGATGCCAAGAACTATCCCAAGCCGGTTGTTCAGTCTGTTTTTGAGCATTTCAAAACTATGTCCAAAACTGAAGCTTTAAAACCCACTGTTCAAAGTCTTAACAGGAATATTATACCTTTTGTTATAGAATAAAATCCGTCTTTACCAAATATACAGAATTTAAATTAAATTACAATACTGACAGTACACGCTCAGATATAATTTATTTAATAACTTGTAAAAGATGTAACATGCAATATGTTGGCCAGACCAGTCAGAAAGTGTCTAAGCGAATGAATAATCACCGTTTTGATA
This sequence comes from Cyclina sinensis, assembly GCA_012932295.1. NCBI lineage: Eukaryota > Metazoa > Mollusca > Bivalvia > Venerida > Veneridae > Cyclina > Cyclina sinensis. The sequence continues at coordinate 21,395 of JAAONU010000167.1, forward strand.
TCAAAAGCTATTTAGATCCTTCTTTTTCTGCACTTGTTGCTTCACATTTTAATAAAAACGATCACAGTCTAAATGACTTTAGTTTCATGTCAATAGATAAGGTACATAACAATATGGAGAGACTTATTAAGGAAACTTATTGGATTCATAACTTGAGAACAGTCTTTCCAAAGGGCCTTAATTCAAAAATATTGTATAGCTTGTCATGATTACTTTGGTGAGTTCAGATTCTGTAGACTTTATTAAGTCTCTACAATTTGCAGTACAGATTAAATATTAAATTTATCATCTGCCTTATAATAATTTAATGTTATGTACAGTTGTTGCTGGAATTTTTTGTACACTTTGCTGTTTAACACCTATCTCTGAAATACAATACCTTTTTATGAACGTGTAGGGGAGCATGTCATTGATAGAGTGACTTTTCTGGATGAGCTGCCCCTGACACTACGTGATTAAACATATATTAGGCAAGGAACCAGAGTGTAGACCGTTCCTTGATAAATTGAACACCGCCATTATAAAGGTCACGTGCCCCCGAAGGTCTGCTAATACCTCGCTACGTCGCTTAAATTCCGTCAGGTACGTATATTCGTCAGGTACGTATAGTATACGTACCTGGTTCCGTATAATTTTAGCACAGCCTGCCTTATATCGCAGAGTTACCATCTTCAATTGAATTATTATTCATATTTTTTGGATGTTTATTCCTGTCTTGGACATATCATTAAGTTTGTGCTAATATACATTTCCTGCAACTGGTGGTCTAACACAAATTCGAAAGCATGGGACTTGGGGAAATCTGTAAAATCATTAGAAAAGGAATCTGTCTCTCTCTGTCTCTCTCTCTCAAGCTATTTAACACACAAACTACTGTGAAAAAAAGACCATGGAATATTCAAAATGGAAGCTTGATATGTGTAAAACACATTTTGAAAGCATAGTTCTCCTTTTCAAAAGTTGAAAACTATGATTTCTATAATTTGAACAAATCTGAAAACTGAAAGAATGGGCAAAATGACAAAATTTAACATCTCGATAAAAAACTGCATATTCATTCTGTTTTTAACGATGATAATTATGATGATTATTGGGTTAAATAAAGGGTCCGTCCGTGTCATCAAGCAAATTTATGTATGGACCCCGGGGAGTGATGCTTCTCTCTTAAAATAGTTTTTGTCATGCCAAATGTATTGATTTTTGGTGGTTGTGACAGAAATTAAGCCACAATTTTTGTAAAGTCCAAAATACTTCCTTTTTGACATGGCTTCAAAGATAGTTGACAATGAAGGTGCATTATTTATCAAACTCCCCTTTGTCTTCCGTGGTGTCCTGTGGTGTAAGGAAATTGGTAACGTAATATAGGGGTGTCATATTGTCTTTGTTTTTATAAGTCACCGTTAATTATCATTGTCGTTCTTGCTTTATCAGTGAGGGTAAAGCGCTTTAATAACGGAATTTGCTCTTGAGAAAATGCCAGAAGTCTTTAAAACAAGGTCTTTATTTGTGCCTGATTGTTACATGAAATTTAAGAGTATATAGTCTTTCTTACGGGCAAGATATCAAAAACTTATAAATTTAGCACCTAGAAGTTGTCATATGGATCTTTTTTTTTATTTTCTATACTTTATATTATCTATCTATCTTTATATACTATATTTCTTGCATTGCAGAAATCGGTTTTTGAAAAGGTCTGATATGTACCACATGCAAGGTTGTGTATTCAGATAGAGAATAGCAGCTGCAAGGCACACGTTTGTATGATATTGATCTTAGAATTATATGTTTGTTTTCCTTGTAAATATTATTAACAAGATTATTGTTGATATATCTTGTACTAAGGAAAACGAGATTATTATGACACCTATATAACTGTACCCTTTTAGTCTGATTTTTTAACGAGTTATGCGTGCAATTTTGATAAAATTAATAGAATAACTCTACGTAATAATATCAAGAGAATTCAATATATTTAACACATGATTTGAATATATATATTCTATTTAATCCATTACAACGCTTATTCGCGATTATGTAAAAACCGTGGTATTTTGGCAACGTAGATCTAAAGGAAAAACTAAGGGCAAGTTCAGTCTTGACCAATGGAATTTGAAGAATCTATGAGGAAGAGTATCAGCCTTGTTTTGAAAAGTGTATATACAGGATCATAGGTGACGGTATCACCGAGCATAAAATCTCTAAAAACGATTAAAAAAAGAACTTTTTACTAATATATCTACAAGGTATGTTTCATGCAGGATTTCATATATATATATATATATATATATATATATATATATATATATATTCTAAATAAATTATATGCCTGATACTTTGAAAATCAGTCCAATACCTTGTGAGCAATGACGTAATATATAGAATACCAATTCGAGACCATCACTGAGATGACTAGGAGTCCGGGTAAATTTCCTTGAAATCTTCTAAAAATTGGTGTTTCTAGCACTGTCTGAATAGTAATTTACGTCAATATTTAATGAAAATAACTGATTATCATTTTTACCCACTTAAATCCCTTTACTTATATTTATTGTTTGTGCTTCGCGTTGAAATCTTTTATTTTTTTTAGGTATTCCTACTTTCATTTTACCATATTCGTTTGTTACGTCTGCAAATTCAGTTTTATGTCTAGTTTTTTCATTGGCTATTGGGACACACTTCCAGATAATTAACTAACGAAAACAATAATAACAAAAATCATTCGGGATATTTCGAAAGTGATCAAGTGCAGCAAGAAAACAAAACAATGGAAATAGGAAGAAAACACTCTGATATGTGTAACAAAACAATCTTCAGTGCATTAAATTGTTCAGTATGTTGAAACATCGTTACGATGTTGATCTTTAACCTTCTTACTATTTTCTAACAAAAATAAATGCAAACATTTTGAAAACAAAAGTGACCTCAGTGATGTCCCTGGTTGTTCCGTATGAAATACACCTTGTAGATATATTAGTAAAACGTTTCGTTCCTAGATGTTGTTTGCTCTGTGATACTGTCACCTGTGTACAGGATTGATTTTGTTTCGCAAATCATTCAATAAAGTTCTGCTGAAATTAGAATTTCAATTTCCTGGATTTGGTCCCAGACATGTTTAAAGTACGTACACAAAAAGGGGCACAAATCTCCTGTTCTAAAAGAAATCTCCCCCCCCCCCCCCCGTCCCCCACAAAAAAAACACAAAACAAAAAGCAAAAACAAAACTATATTAAACCAAAACTAAGCCACTGCCACTTATTAAATGGTGTATGCTTTTTTTTTTCTTTTTTTGAGAATATATATTTTTGTCATTGAGTAATAAAAGAATAAATAATTCATTTTTTCCAGTTTGATTTACTGAAGTGAAAAGCGAAATGTTACAAGTAATAAAGTAAGCATTTAAACCAAAATCAAAGAACGTCGTCCAACAGCTTGACCCTGAAAAAACAATCACAGTTTTTACAAGTTAACGACTAGAAACATAACAAATCAACCTTTACATTTATACATGAAAACTTGTCATCTTGTATGTCTTTGTATGTACACTTTTTGTATTGTTCAGGATCGTGAATGATGTTTCTGTATGTCTGTCTGTCTGTCTGTTTTTGT
>JAAONU010000182.1:0-15000 GCA_012932295.1 Cyclina sinensis
AAGCTTTTAGTTTGTGTTCCTTTTCTATATTATGAACACCTTGGTGATCTTATCTCTGAATTACTAATGTCCAAACAATTGTAACTGTTATAATCAACATATCTGAGCTTATTTTTTGTCGATATCGGTTGCCCGTGTGACAGGCGACCCCTGAAGTGATAAGTTATTTTATGTTACGGGGGTAGTGCAAGATACAGAAAGCATCCCATTTAGAGACACCCCTGGTTCTTTTTCGTGCTCAGTGTGTAGCATTGACACGAGACCTCGATTTAAAGTCTCATCCGAAAGACTATTAGTGGAGGAGCGAGGGATTGAACTCGGGACCCCTGCTTTACCAGTCCAGCGCGTTACCACTCAACCACATCCGCTCCCACTTGGTACTGTGCTCATATTCCCTGCCCAATATAGACTCTTTTTTTTCTCAGTGAATTCCCAATCAAAGTGGACCTAATATGTTTATGTCCTCTATAGTGACTTTCTGTCTGTTGTTCTTAGTATTGCTTTACTTCTGCCTAACCACGTTGAGAAACCTATTAACTTCTAAAAGTGTGTTCACAAAGTACAAATTAAGTTAACAAACTACTAATATACCTGCCTCAAGTCAAAACAACTTAGGTATTCAAAATATTTGCATGCAGCCCTGTTCGTCGGTCCGCTGTGATACTTTTGTATCACTGTTTTTCTTGTACTATTATAGGTTTATCCAGCACTTGCAAATTTAGCAAAAAGAATCCTTACAATACCTGCCACCTCAGCTCCTGTAGAACGACTTTTCACTATTGCTGGGAAATACTTTCGACCTGAACGTTGCAGATTAAGTGATACTACTTTTGAAAGACTAATGATGATCAAATGCAACAAGCATATTTGAATGCTCCTGTTAAATACATAGTTTATTAAAAAATGTGTAAATACATGTATTTCATGTTTCTGTGTTTCTTCGAAAATAATCATTAATCATGATTACTTTAGTTTTATGATTAATAATTTAATCGATTACTGTTTTTTAGCAATTTAATCAATTAATAATCGATTATCCATATTTGGCTAAATAATCAACTATTAATCGATTATTTTTCAAAGTAATCGAATCCATATCTGTTGTGAAGTGGAGTTTTTTCAAGTTTAAGTGGTAGATATTAATAAAATGTTAACAAGATTAATGTTAATGTGTCACAACCTGCTGCCAGAAAGCAAAATCTGGAAATCCTCATCCACTGGAAGGGGTAAGATTTGATGCTGCCCCGACTTAGTTAACATTCAGTTAACTTTTAATTAACATTCTAATTTCTATTCACCAGGGAAGAGTACATTTTGTAGTTTGGTAATGGAACATTTTTTGTCCTATGTAGATTGACTGCATTGTCTTGCTCCAAATGGATGAAGAGGCATTAAAACGTTACCTACCCGCTTATGGTGATAGAGTAGCTGCCTATGCTTTCTGTAGAAATAAAAGTGATCAGTTCAGTGCTGATAAGTGCTCAAATGCTTTGAATGAATTGCGGTCAAAATGGAAAAATGATAGACATGGAGTCAGAAGACAAGGTTTCAAACTTGGCAATTCCTCTGCAGAAAGAACATCAAAAAGAGTTGAACTTGGTTGGATGGATTACAACATGAAGTCAAAGGACTTTAGACAAGTGAGACAAATAGGTGGAGGGGGTGTTCGACACCTCACTATTCAGAAAACACTGCCTGTAAAGACACTCTTGGACCATGCTAAGAATACATTTTTCCCTCTGGGCATTTCAAAACGTGGATTATTAGAAGATTTTGATATAGAAGTCAGAAACTTTCAAGGCATGCCTATAAATGAAAATATGACAATCAACGATCTCTATACCGAGTCAAAATTAAAGATCCTTAGGGTTTATATGTATACCACAAAGAAGACGGAAAAGGTATTGATATAAGTGATTTAGTGAGCACATAATGATAATCTGCTGCAAGCGAAAAGGGGGTTAGTACTTACAAACCAACATTGTAACAAAGCATAGCTAGAAAAATTTCAGGGTCCTAGCTGGAATCGAACCCGGGGCCTTTGGATTAGGAAGCCAATACCATAATCACTGATCTAAAGAGACAACTCCCTAACACAGTTGTTAGGTATTGGTTATATACACACTAGTACACATTATACACAGAAGCTATGCATATTAAGGAGTGAGTGTTGCCCATAACAAGTACAGTGTCCTGTCTCTGCCAATTTTAACTTCCCCTTTTTGTGGGTGCAAAGATTCAACAATGCTTGATATATTTCACATCTTTGTCCTTTGGACATCGCAACGAACACTCAAATTGAGTTATAATTATCAACCTAGCATTTTTAAAACATGTTTATAAGAATCCCAAAGTGTAAAATCTGCAGATTTTAAATGTTTCACTTGCATTGTCGCCTTTGGATTAAATGTTCCTGATATCTCACTGATATTTTGACAGAGCACTGTCTGACAGTGTTTGGGTAGGGAAACAAATCTATTTCAGACTCCATACATGTATAGGCCAAAATCTATTCTTGTTTTACGTTTAATGTTGATTGTTTTCCTGAATTGGTTTTCTTGAAATTTTGCAGTGGGATGAACATGTGCTCAATAAATATAGTTGGCAATACAAAATGTTACCTGGATAGGCGGTTACATAAAATTATCCTACCAAAGTGAGTCTTAGAACAATGACGCAAAGTTTAACCTTTGCAACCTTAATGTAACCTTAACGTTAAACCTTTAAAAATGCTAGGTCGATAATTATCTCCCAATTTTCGTGTTTTTATGCTATTTCAGCAGGGTGAAGATGAGAAATAAATCTTGCAGTGTTGCTTCTTCACCTCCACAACGGAAGAAGTTTAACTGATTGGAACAGGAAACCGTAGTTTAGAGTAAATTAGCTTGCTTTTGGCTATTTGAGATACAAAATGCCTCATAATAAGGCAAATATTTGTGTCTTGCTATGAGTTTGTCATATAGACATATTAATAAGGTTCCTTATTTTGATGAAATTATCTGAAAAATGTTATGTATTGTTGCCATGGTAACAGCTTCATTAGTTACTAAAATTATGGGAAAAGGCAGTGTGTCTTTTCAAAATCATGTAATTCTTTTCTTCTTAAAATTATTTTCAATGTACATGTAAGTATATAGAACTCAAGTATATGTATCAATGAAAAAAATGAAACCAATATATTAAGAATTATTCTACCTCAGTTTTATCATCCATGTTAAATACACAGTAAGTATACCAGTAAGTATTCCTACTGTTACTAGTAAGAGACAGAGAATTATACTTTCAGCCGTTCGACAGTTTTTATACTGTCATTGCTGTTGCTAAATCAAGATTTAAAGATTTTCCGATTCTGGAATCCCAGTGTCTATTTCTATTTTTATACTTTCCATGTTGTAAACATCCGCTTGCATCAAATAACAAAGTTTTGTAATGGAAAATGAGGAAAACAAACGTTTAAAGACAGTTGTTGAGCACGATCTTATAGACCTTTAGCTGAAGAAGGACAAATATATTACATTTACAACAGTTAATTTGTAATTAGCATTGGAACTTACTGTGAATGTGAATATTTTTGATGTTATTAAGTTGTTAAACCATGTTTTTCAGATTTGCTAAAAATAATTTTTTCGTATAATAAAATAAATGTCATATGGCTATGAGTGGGACAGGACATATTGTTAACCTTCTAAATATCCCATAATATAAAATGACAGGATGACACTTTTTGACATTCCAGTGACGTTCTTGACATCATTTAAAATGCATCCAATGCAATCTAAGATAGTCTGTAGTCTGTAGCTTTTAAAGTACTTGAAATATTAATAAATGTTTCACTCTGTATTCCGGAGACATATATCTTTCCAAAATGAAGTTAATCTGATTTCAAAAATTTTCTTACTGGCTTAAATGAATGCAGTCAAGCTTGCCTATTTAAAAGTGGTTTGAGTATTTTTAATGAAACATTATCATTCATATCATTAACCACTTCCCGTCCAACAGTTTTCCTCTTGTCTCTTCTGTTGTCAGGTACATGAAAGATATGAGGGGCAGACTGGTGTCAACAATTTGTCCAGTACATTGGATGCGATAGTACCAGACGCTCAGAATGTGACCACTTCACCAGTTGGTATTTGTGACACAGTTCTTCCCATGCCAGATAAATTCAGAGTAGGAAGACAATTTGTTATCTAAAAGTGTCAGATTCACTGGCTGTTTGTAATAATAAAGTCTTCATTTTAATTGATTGATAAAATATCCAAAAATTTGCTACTCATGCAGGAATTTTATTTCTAACTTCATTTTAAATATACTGATTTTCAGATTAAAGTATTACTGTCCGTCATGTCTTAACTGATATAAAGATATTTAAAAATTCTATTTACATACACTGTTAACAAAACAAAAAACTAAGAAAATATATACTGCCAGTGAGGATCTAACCTGTACAAAATGCAAAAAAAAAAATGTTTCAGTTATAATTAAAAGTCTTATTGCCAATGCTCCAAGGGCATATAATAAAATGTGTACACTGCATATATATCATAATTACATATTATGAAGCATTCAAGCAGTGCTCAGTTTCAAGTCATTAAAATTTTATTTATTGTTCCAGGGTACTGGATCACCCCAGCTGTTGTCAAGTGTTGAAGAACAGGGAACACAGTCTGACAGTGAAAGTCTACCAGATTTGATAGGGACAGATGTGGTGAGGTTCCTTTTTCACAAGCATTTTATATTCACTTATTGCTTTCTTAGTAAAAACCTAATATTGTACATGTATTTGACAGTTAAAGGCAACACTAGATTTCTGTCTCAAAATTAGTTTCCTTTTACAGATTGAGTTATCAGAATCACTGCGAATTATAGTACCTCTACAAAGAAAATCTAATAAAATGACTTGAATGATTTGTTTAGTTTGGCTGGGTAGTTCAATCGGTAAAGCACCTTCCTTGTAAGCAGGGGGTTGCCGTTTTGAGTCTTGACACTAGTTACAAACTTTTGTTCTAAGGTTACAAAGCTCTTATTTATTTGAGAATGTTTTATAATAATATATTAAATTATCCAAAACCACATGCATATTGAGTTTCAAGTTACAATATACATTGTCATTTGTTTCATGATGTCTGCTACTTGTATGACTGAATACTGAATGCCAAAAATTAGTGTTGTGGTAATTTTCAAATTCATACTGTATTATTACAGCTGCTGCAGTCATCTATCAGTCAAACAGACATATCTACACAGGCAGACAATAATAGTTTCCTTGATGCAGACACACCAACTGTACAATTTAGACAGCAGTCATTGGTGAGCTGATTGCTACATTGTACGCGTACAATTTTGAAAACATTTAAGCTATTTCATACATGTGCAAAGCTCCAAATTTCGGCAGTAGAGCCTTTTTCAAAGTAAGAAATACCTACATCAACTTTGTTTGCAATTTCTTATGTGACATTGTAAAAATATTTCATATACATGTACTGAGATAAATGTTATGTAATCCAGTGTCCTTGAGAATTAAACTGTAATTTGAAATAAGTTAGTCAGTCTTCAAAAAATTTTAAAAAATGTAATTGATCTTTTATAGACCACAGAGCCTACACTGGCTACAGCAGCACTTACAGGCCCTACACTGAGATCCTCTCGCTTAAGATTACGTCGGCGATCAGAAGCCACAGCAACAGCCTCCTCCTCTTGCAGCACTGATGCAACAATGACGTATGCATTAACACTCTAACAGCATAGTATATTAGGCAAAATATCTGTCCACACAAGGCACATAGCAGTCTCTCAATGGCCATTCTTTTATAGTCGATTCATGTTAAATACATACCTGTTATTGTCAAAGGTATGTGCTTAGTACTGGTTAACTTCTTAAGTCAGCAGCTTAAATCTGCCCAGGATTGATGAGAGTAACTATGACTGGCTGACAGCCATGATATGACTAGAAAAATGTTGGAAATCTAAAACAAAGCAAAAAATATGAATGGTACCCGATTGACGCTCACAAGGACCAGGATCATAGCTTATAAGTAATTATAATTTTATTCTCAGCAGTAACATGACCATTTTATTTATTGCAACTCCTCAATAATTTGTATCTTATCAAAATTTGTATTTGTTTTTCCTTTGCGAAAATACTATTCAGGAAGGTTTTAATTCATAATTTAGAATATATGGACTTAAGATTGGCGGCATTGCATTTACAAATGAACTCTTCATTCCTGTGATGCATTTAATCTATTAAGTAATTTCCCAATTTTGGACAGTACTTTAATTTATTGCATTAGTTTGTTTTCGTCAGTGTCTTGTCATTACAGGTGCCCAAGCAATGAGACCATAGAGATAATGGACAGTGAGGATGAGGCGATCGAGCGTGTTTTTGAGTCCACTCCACAAATAGAACCCAGTAATATAAGGTAAAAACTAAACACGTGTAACTGTAATTCATGTATAAAACACAATAGTTATACATACTTCGGTCTTCCTTTGAAAGGTCTTGTCTGCAGAGCTTTGGCTCCACAATGCATACATGTGATAACTTCGGTAACTCACAACTGGATTTTCAGCTGGATTTTTAGCTTGAAAACTGGAATTTTTTATCGACTCGTTTCGCAAAAAGAAAGACAAGAAGAACAGAAAAGAAAAAAACTAATGAAGTGTTTTTTGTTAATACATAAAGGTTGCACCACATGCAAAAGGCATAATCTGTTCCCTTAGCACACTTTCCTATCCATTTATATTCAGATTCCCACTGATGATTGATTTTTTTCTTGTCTTTGAATTTTAACTTTTGGACCTGAGTCCTTACACAGATCCCATTTTGTGAAAAGTCTGGGATGTGTTTCCAGTTTCACCAGAATTTTTTTAACAAAATTACAAACGATTTTAAGATGTAAATTATGTTGATTCATTATAATTGTTGCTTTCAAAAGTAACCACGACAGAAATATTTAAGTCTTAGAGAAAAGGAAGCTTTTTCAATGAAAAACTGGTAAACTGGTAAACTGATATCTTAATCAATCAATTGAATGTTGTAAGTTTGCCATATAAAGAGTCTCCAAGACACTGTTTTCTATAAATATCAAAATACGGCGGGGTCGCGGAAATATATGACAAACGGAACTTATCCGAGATTTTCTCTCGCTGCCTTATGTTTAATGAACTAAATATTGGCTGGAATTGGTTTCCGACAATTTGTTAAGCTTGTCTTAAAACTACTTGACCTTTTGTTATAAATAAATCCGATAATTAAAACAAAAATACCAAAAAGTATTTTAGTCATTTCCTTACACTGTTTAAAAGGTTAGAGTAACATTTGTTATGCACTGATGTTTAACAGTTTGCCTTTAAAATTTAGCATTCAATTAATTTGTTAAGTTGTACACAACAATTTTCTTCTGGGTGTACATCCCCAATCGAATTATTTTGACCCAATTCAACACCCGTTGATGGTTAAATGTATTAATTGTGTATCAAGTGTCAACACAGGATTAATTCAATGAAAGTAGTAAAATGCACTCTGATTGGTCAATGCTTTGAAGGTAGTGTTTATTGATCGCCTTTTCCGAGTATAAGCTCCGCCCATAACTGGAGCTGAGCAAGTTATTGACGTCGGCAGATGAAGATTTTTTTCTTCTTGATTTTAATAACGGGAATTTTTAATTAATACCGGGACAGCTGGAATTGATGTGGAATAACGGGACTTTCTTAAATCCCGCCGGGATATCACATGTATGCAATGGCAAATGATAATTTTATGTTCTATTCAGTGGAGCTTGGTTATTAAAGTACTGATCAATAGAGAGTTGAAAGTAGAACTAGCCTTTACTTATTTCAAGCCTTTTAGGCGATTGAGTGTTAGGGAATCACAACTACATCTCAACAATGTAATTACAAGATCAGTGTAGATATAGTTGAAGATTTATAATTTATTTTGGCAGGCTTTTGGCAGGCTTGTGAGTATTTGTTTTTTGTTTCGGGGTAGATAAATGTGACATCCCTGTAGGGCATATCCTCCAAGAGTTCCAAGGAAGATATATTCAGAGTGACCAAAGATCAACTTATATAGTTTCCCGCAGAAATCCACTTGAATCTGCAATTAGAGCTCTTCAGAGAAAGACACGGGAGCACCTCAAGTACAAATTTTTTGTTAAGTTCACAGGAGAAATGGGGCAGGACTTCACTGGTCCAAGACATGAATTTTTTAGGTATGTGATATATTTTTGCAGGTACAAAATAGATTTTTGTACGAGTGTTCAAAGGAAAGATATGTTCAGTATTCATACATGTATCAGGGACATAATGCTTATTTACCATGTCATTACAGATTATGTAGGACATACTTTATCTTTTAAAAGCAAGGAAAAACTGAAATTCAGAGTTATTTATACTGAATCCTGTTAGGGATATCACGTTCCCGCACAGCGCCTATTGACAGTAATGTAAAAAATGCAAGATTCGTTAGTAATTCCTTTTTTCTGCAAAATTTAATGGTTACATGTTTCCATTAGAAAATCCTTTTAGAAAGGGCAATATTTGTATTTTTGTGGTGCACTTTTCCCAATTTTTGAAACAACTTTGGTGATAAAAAAAAGCCACCAGATTTGTGGAAGAATCGCATGTTTTTTGAAGTCAATTGTCCAGGACTAAATTTAAGATACCAGTGGGCATTGGAGTTATGTAGATAATTACCAGTTTACAGTGGCAGGAGACCAGGAAGGTAGTATATACATGTATATATGTATATTTATGTTGATTTCAACACCATATAAACAATAATATTTCATTTTTATGCTTGAGTTATGTAATTGAAAGTTGATGTCCTATTGCATTTGACACCGATGACACTAATGGTGTTTATATTTTAAATTTAAACTGATGTAGGGGGGAAAAAAATGTAACATCAAGCGTTTTTTTCTTTTTTCGATTTGTAATATAGTATAAATTCAGTGTCAATATAAAAAAGATGCGCACAATTAAATGTTGAATCTGACATCTTTTTTTCATTAAACATGTTAAATACCACAGATACATAGTGTCACTGTACAATGTCATCAAAAACAATGTGAGAATGTAACAAAGGAATCTCGCTTTTATTTTTACAGTGTTTTCAAAAGGCGTGGGGCAATAACTCAATGTCCCAAACAGGATTCCATATTTATTTTTTTATTGAACCTATAAATGCATGTGGCACACATATGGCACTGGAATAGTCCTTTTTTCAGACTTGGCTTTACATTTATATGTCCCAGATTTTACACCTCTTTTTCAGTGTTCCAGTTAATTGAGTCATTTATTTGTGTCTCTGCAATGATATATGTGACCTGTCACGCAAAAAGTGGTCTATCGTGGGAAATTTTCAAAATCCAGATACAATCATACTCAGATTCCTGTGTAATTTCTTGCATTCCTTATCGAGGTTTGATCAGTTTTGCAGAACAACGAGGACTTGACAAACTTAAACGTAATCCCCATACTAGAAGTTTCCTGTCAGTATTTATCCAGATAAAGTTTCAGTCAATGAACACATATTTATTGTTTTCAATTGTAATTTTTTTTCAGTGATTTATCAGCTATGTTTACATTCCTTGTAGACAGGCTTTGGCAGAGCTTGCAACATCGAAATTCTTGGAAGGACCAGAATGCTCAAAGGTGTTCACACACAATCTGGAACTGGTTGAGAAGGGTCACTATAGAATGGTGGGGAGATTGTTGGCACTTTCTCTAGTGCAGGACGGACCAGGGGTCCATTGCCTAAATAAGCAACTATTCTACCTTATGACTGGGCAAGAAGCTGAGACAACACCACCTGAGCAAATCATTGATCCTGAAATTTTGGAATGTTAAAAATGGTTATTACACTAATATGACAATTTCACACCTCAGTGGAACTGAACTATTACATAGCAATGCAAAGTACAAGCCACTTAAGCCTTGCAGCAATAACTGATAGGCCATAAATGATTGAACAACTTCCATAATTCAGGCCCTTATTGTATCTCTGTTTTTTTATGCTCACGTATCACCAAGTGACAAGTTGATATTTTGTGATTGTGACAATTTTATGTGAGCAGCATAGTGCTTTCATGTCTGCTTGATGGTACCCAAATTGGCAAAATCTGGATGCCATTATAACCATAGAAATGTTCCCCACCCCTGTGTTGCCATAGCAACCATGGATATACAAACTCAGATATTTTTCAATATCTGCTGCTTAGCATTTTCATTTCTACTTGGATATTGGCCAATATTTGTCTGCAGTAACATATCGATGATATCTAGTTCAAGTTTAAATATTGGTCATGTTTTTTGAATGCTGAATCCATGGCAACCATAGATATACCCAAAATTCATGCTATGTCAGTAAGAACAGCAGCATACTCTCATTTCTGCTGGGATCTTCACCAAACATTGGCATATGTTTCAAATTGATGATATTTATGACAAGTATAGATATGTGTCATTTAGTTTGATTCATTTTGTCATGGCAAACATGAATATACCAAAATCTTGTTTTTGTTTATATGTGAGCAGCAAATGGCAGTCATTTGTGATAGGATCTTGACACGCCTTGTTCATTAATTATTGCATAGTTAGCATATCATGGTAAAGTTGTATATAGGTAATGTTGCTTGAATCCCATTACCATGGCAACCATTTATACACCATGTAAGTAGCATAGGGGTTTCATTTGTGCTTGGGTCTTCATCAGCATAGTCCAGTAGTTGCTTCACTATTTATAGAACCACTTTTACATAATATAGACAAGTTTAAAAACAGTTATATGGCTGAAAGATGTTACCTGTATTCAGCTGTTGCAGGTGAGTGACTTCCTGATCTAAGACCCTCTTGTTTCATAGACTGACATACCTATCCTTCTCCACAGAAATGTTTCCATCAAGTTTGAATATTTTATAAGGTAGAGAGCTCTTGAAAAAACACATACATAATCCTATATCAAGTTGATCTTGAAACTAAAACAGCAGTGTTCACATGAAACATTATATTATGTCATAAGTTAAGAAAGTTTGAGACAGAAATAACTTTAAAAATCACCAGCGCCTTAATGCATATAGCAACTGACTTTGGTGTGTACTGCTTTCCTAGTGGTACAGTGATGCTCACTTATAACCAAGTACTGGTGACATGAAAATTTCTCTCTTTATATCAAGAACTTTGTTATAAGCTCAAATAAAATACAAAGGAAAGTATAGGTTGTGGAATTTTTGTTATTGTTGTAACCAATTATTTCTTACATTCAGGTGCGTTATAAGTGAGCATCACTGTATATGCAAGTGTTCATGTTTATTTCTTGCAACAGCATAATATTTCATTATATGAGCCTTTTTGTATATCTCAGTTGGAAAAAATCAACACTGACCAACAAAAAGACCAGTTCTTGTCAAAATACGGAGACTGGCTCCTGGACAAGGGAATAAACATTTACAGATTTCAGACTAAGGAAAAGGAATCTGTGAAGCAGACATGGGGTCGATTACTTCTAAATGTAATCAATTAAATTACGATTACATCAATAAAATTTAGAATACGATTACGATTACATTACTCTATTTTTTAAATTGTAACCGAATAAATTACAATTACTCTGAAAATGTAGTCGATTACAATTACGATTACTTTTCATTGTGTTCATAGCAGTAATCAGATAAAAGATCCAAATAGCACTGACATTTTATTTACACAAAAACATGAACACAGCTGCAGCACACAATTTGCAAAATGTTACTAAGTAACCAGGATGACTGACATGTGTCTTCTACTAAATTTAAATGTGTGAGTTACATTTTATCATAATTAATTTTTCAAATGTATTGCATTTTGCTTTTGTAATTCCCTTAGCATCTGTTGGTATATCAAAAAATTTAGAAGCCATAACACTTGATTTCTGTGCAGACAGAATTGCAATAACCACAATATGTGCTATATAAAACAGAAAATCATGAACTGGTTTTACACTTTTGTTGAGTGATTATACCAATTATCTTCAGTAAGGGGACAGCAAACTAGGTGTTATTGTACAATATCAGTTATTGATTTCACAAATACTTGTTTAAGCCTCAGGCAGAATATAAAAGTTGTTTGTTACTTTTTAATATGAAATATCGTATTTGCACAAGTATATAATACAGCAGTTCCATAAATGAAGTCTTTTTCTATGCCAAAGTAATTGATTTGTAATCGACGATTACACAACTTTTCATGCAGGTAATTATTACAATTATGATTAAATGTAATCGACTTTTAAAAAGTAATCGAATACATTCGATTACATGGACAAATTGTAATTAAATGCAATCGATTACGATTACATGATTACGATTACCCCATGTCTGCTGTGAAGCGTATGCTTATAAAGTATTATGTCTTCTACAGGTAATTCGTTGAGTCTTTTGTGTGAAAAACTTATTGTCTTAAGTGTCAGGTTTACATATCGAACACAGAATTGTTAATAATACTGCTGGTTATACTTTACTTACTTGTTAGTGCAAGGTACATTTTAGTGAACCCTTCAAAATGAAAGTAAAGATGTCTCTAAATAATGCAAGGTACATTTTAGTGAACCCTTCAAAATGAAAGTAAAGATGCCTCTAAATAGTAATCATATATCGTCATATCCAGAGCATATATTGAAATGTGTAGTCATCCTGCAGGTAATAGTTCTTTTTGTGTTTTTTACTTACAGAACATCCGCAGAGATTTCCCAGTTTAAGGAAGGGATGAATGATGTGGGGGAAATATGGGGCCTGATTACAATGCACTCAGATAAGTTCCAACCGCTATTCTGTCATCAGGCGAAGGCATTGTCGAAACAAGATATGGACAAGATGCTCCAGTATGACTTCAGCCCCATAGGGTCAAATTCCAGACAGTTTGAAGAAGATACAGTCTATTCCTGGGAGGTGTTTTTACAGGATGTAGAAGGTTTGTTAGGCTCTTAAACTATATTTTTGAGGTTTAGGTGTGTATTTTTGTCATATAATTCGATGGTTGATTGGTCAGTCTGCAGTTAAAAGGGTCATTCAATAATGAAGGGATTTCTGTTATAGTTTATAAAAGGTGCATTTTTATGTCATTTTCTTTATAGATGTTCTTCCATAACCTTACTTGCTCAGGATATTTTGCAAATGCAACCTCATGCCAAATATATTATATGTTGGTTTACATGTACTGAAAACATAAACACCCTTATTATATACATTGGTGATATGACCAGGTTGGTGTTTCAGTGGTAACTATAAGTAGGCAAGGTATAATATAAATAGTGAAATATTTTTGAAACATGTGATTAATTGCAGTTAAATCAAACTTGGTATTTACAAAAAGAACTGTTACATCATCCATCATAGATGAAGCTCATGAACTTAATTTAGAGCTACAATGAGGTGACAAGAATTTAATTATTACTGAGCATCCAACATTGTATACTTCAGATGGAACTCATCACACAACTTTGGAAGAAGTACTTGCTTTTATAACTGGGGCAAGCAACATTCCTCCTTGTGTTTTCAACAAGCCATTAGATATTCACTTCTATACTCAAGAGGAGGGTGTGACACGATTGCCCTCAGTTTCAACGTGTTCCTTGGAAATGTGGTTGCCAAGGGGAAAAGATCCTGAAACGCTCGCTGCTATGTGGCTGAAATGCATGAAAGAATCACCAGGTTTTTTAAAGATATGACTAAATGTGCTCATTAAAGTCTTGTAGAATACTACATATTTAAAACTTTGAAACTTTTTCTAAGTCAGTGTTAATTATAAAGTGTTTTAGACAGGGTTGTATTAACAGTTAAAAAATACACCATCAAATATTTAGTATGTTTACAGGAGTTGCCTGAAAAAGTTTTTTTTTTTTATACTCATTTAGTGCAGATTGTATTCAGTTTACTGTATACATGTATTACACAGTGTTATAGAAGTGACTTGATATTTTGTTTACTTGATCAAAATTGAAGATATATATGCATGTATCAAGTTGGTTTGGTCAGCATATGCTTATTGACTTGACATACTTGCCATTGGATGTTCAATTTCTTTCAGTTGACATTCTTTGATTCAAGATAACCTTGATGTTCATACATTGTTGAATAATTGCATCTTTAATTTGTCAATTGATGTACACATAGAATTGTGTTACTATTTGTTTACAGTATTAGATACATAAAAGACACTTAGGAGTGCTTACAAAAATCTTAAAAGATTATAAAAATATTTCATTTTAGCTTGACTGTTTAAGAGTAACCCAAGGTACTAGTCACAGTCATATCATTGTCTTGCAAAACCTTTAACATTTGTTGTTTTCTTTTTGTTTTCCACATTATTGTTTTTGTTATATTTTTTTATATAATTTCTTGTTTAAGTTTTTTGGTAAATATTGTCAGTCAATAATTTCAGCACTATTAAAGATATTAAACTCAAACTAGGAATATAATTATTCACCACCATCACATTTTTCTTTGCATAAAGGACCCTGATCATTGTTTAACAAAAGTTTCAGTTATTCCCCTTTCAAACTTAGAAAAAATTACAAAATGTCAAGATTTTTCAATGCCCAATATATATAAGATGACCAGTTTTTAGCTCCACTGTTCAAAGATGTAGAGTGTACCCACTCATCCCAGCTTCAGCATCCACTTCCGAATTGCAAATGTAGATTTTGCATACTCCCCTTCCCCAATAAATGTAAGTCCATCAACCTATGTCTTTGAAACCTTGCATGTCTTCTAGGTAATAAGTGTAGGTCACCTTTAACTGTGTCAAGCATATTACTGAGTTCTGGCCCCCTGATAGACTCTATAACAGCTTATATAGAACTTCATAATCTATGTTAATTTTGTGTATCACTTTAAAGTTTCAGTTTTTCAACATATTACTTTGAGACTTTGCACAGTTATTCACCATCATTACCCTTTTTTCCAGCAAGGATTTTTGCTAATTTAGATCTCTGATAGACTCTTAAATAGTTTAATTAGGACTTCA